>JAODLC010000043.1:5058250-5085182 GCA_026781145.1 Hippopotamyrus pictus | reverse complement strand
AAGGGTAATGGAGCACAACGGCATTAACCTGACAAGCGCCGTCAGCGGAGAAGTGATAGAAGAGGAGAGTAGAAGAAGAAGAGAAAGACAGGATGAGAGGAGGTACGACCGGCAAGGTGTGAAACTAAGGTGTGCTGAGAGCAGGGTGCCCGCACCCCTCCTCTGACGGATGGCTGCACGTCACACTCCACTGGGGCTGTTAGCAAGGACGACCGCCCACGGTCAGCATGCGATGGGGGTGGGTGGTGGAGGGGCGGGACGGAGGCTTTTAGGAGAAACAAAGGGGGGGGTCTCAGCACGCTGAGACCAATGGTCAGCGGCATTGGACACCGCTGAAGTCATTAACACGATAATTAGTATACAGGGGATGCAAGCTACCGTACACAGCAACATGGGTTCGAAACAGAGTAGGGGTCAGGATCTTGACCCCTTAAAAGTTGTCATTTCAAATCCCAATAGGCCATTGCAGTATTACAAAGCGGATCAGTACTGCAAGGTGAGGGCATTGTCTAAAAGCAAACCCTCAATGACTGCTGTACCAGTAATGTAGTCATGTAAAGTGTATGTATTCAAGGCCCCCTGCAAATTGCTGCCCCCCCTTAATCTCCCAGGTATCCATGCTCCTATTCCCCCCTGCCTGAATATATATAATTTCATCACAATTTGATTTGCAGCTTAAATGATACGATCAGCAACTTAATTTGACTATTTTCGGGGCTTTTTGTGATATCACAGACTGGTTAATCAGTAAAACGTCACAGTAGTCCTTTGGTAAGGTTCATAATGTCGGAGGCATTGAAAAACTCTTTTCAAACTATCCATCGTTTAGACTTAGGTCATCCTAGTCAGACTGATACTGGAAAACATACAATTACCGTTAATTTCAGTGTATGTCAATCTTATGGCGCGCTAAACGCAACATGTGTCTTAAAGGGAATGACAAATAATATTTACAAAATGTCCATATTGCAGAAGGTAAATAAATAACGGTGGATTGTACATACATTGGGTTGGGAAGGACATTTTGCGTGTGAAATGTTATATACTGTCTTCTCAGTCTTCTCAACAGCACCAGGCAGATACGACACACGCTGCAAGTGGACGATGACGGACGCTGGTGGGAAAACAAAGGCGGTATCGCCAGCGGGGGTCCCGCACATAGCGCCACAGCCTCCGACCAGGAGGGGGCAGGGCTGCGCGCCGCGCTGGCAAACAGGTGGACATAGCGGCCGTCAGCCCGGCTGGAGATTGATGCGCTGCGGGGTTTTGTGTTACAGCGCCGGACAGCTGCGGCACGCTCCGCAGAGACGTGCTGTCTTTATAACAACGGGACACGCTGGAGCCATCCAGAGAGAGCGCTTCACAGCCCTCGGAATAGCAAAGCAGTGCCCTTTGTTCCCAGGGCTGAAATGGCGATGTTTAACCAGTTAAATTAACCCCCAAACACCATTGATGTAACCAATATCAAAAGGTTACATCAAATAATTTCACATGTTGTAAGCCTGCATTATCTATTTTCAGTAATTTACTCAAAAATTCTCTTCATGTTGCGGTCATGACCTGATGCCCCCACCCCCCATGTCAACATGAAATAAATCAAGACACGAACCATTTTATAACCCATGCGAGGGCGGATTGAAGCTGCAGCTACTCTAAAGACGTTTTATTATTTTTTTCGATGGCGTTCATCATAGACTACAGGCTATGGCAGGGTAGACTGACATAATGAACCCCAAAGCATATTTAAATTACTTATGATTTATGTGATACAAAATATGCCCTGCAAAGGTGATTCTGGGTTGTTCCCTTCTTAGACCCATAGGCTCTATAAGACCCTCACGACCCTGCATAAGATAAGCGGGTATGGAAAATGATGTATGGATGGACGGATGGATGGATGGATGGAATAAAAAAATTGTTTTTGCGCATTAAAATATTGCCACTGAAAAAAATGACTAATATGAGGATATGCATAAGGAACAGAACGGAAAACCTTAAATTTTCGAAAAGCCGTTATACGCAACATTATCCGGTACATTCCGATAAAGATTCCATGCTTTTGATTTTGCAAATAAGCATTAAATTGTCGGTAAAGAACAAGCCCGCATGACTGCAATGGAAATGATAATAATCAAAGAAAATATTTTGCCTTTTGACTTCCCTATCCTTCAGCAGCGCTCCGTCACGACTGGGTACGCAGCGCAATCTGACTGTAAATAAAAGGCCGGACACCTCTGCGCCGTCCTCCGCGGCTCGGCAGACGAATTAACATTCCTGGTGGGACAAAGCGAGAGCGGCGAGAAGCGCCCCCTTTATCCGGCCGCGCGCCCGTGGAGGTGCGCGGTGTCACGGCATAATTGAAACACTCGGCAGGGCTGCGTCTTTACTTTTAAAGAGGTATTGCTTTTAGACGGGGTAATAATTGCGTTCGGCATGGGTCAGGGCGGAATAATCCACTTATTTTCAACAATGAAACCGTTTGCAAGCGCAGGCCGTGAGATATTGTTGTACATGAAAGTAATTACATGGATAAAAGCGTATGCCTCTTAAATAGGCCTATGTCTGTATTGATATCAAAATAATGATAAACATATATTTACAAAAAAAAAAAATTATAAGAACTAACTTCTGCAACTCTTTTTCAGAATGGCTCACAAGTAATTCGGAACAAGGGCAAGGGTCAAACAGGTGGTTTTATTTCATAAAGCCTATTTCTATTTGATTATCTAAAATCTGTGGTTTTCAGAATGACCAAATTTTGTGTGTGGTTTTTAAAACTTATATGAGCAATAAGTCGGCTAACACTGCATTTGATAGCCTTTTCAGATGTGTACAAAAGACACGCTTCACCTCAACAATATTATTATTTGGTTGTAATCAAACGATAATACGCTTGAAATCAATACATTTAACGTGTAGAATGAAAGGTAGCACTGTGGTACTAAGTAGAAAATAGTATAAGTAAAAACCAGTACTGCTGCGTAATGACTGAGTATCCTAACTTTACCTCGCATATGCAAACCTGTAGTTCTGTTTTCCTAATAGTGAGTGACTTTTCAGTGATTTTTTATAATTGACTTCCTCGCCAAGGGTGACTGCAGATTCGCAATTTAGCCAAGCCTAAGCAATTAATCGCCTGGGCGGAGAACGCGCCGACGTAATCGACAGGTCCCCGGCGGGAACCACTGCGCCGCACTGTACCGCACTGCACCGCACACAGTCGGACTGCGCTGCCCTGTAGTATCAGGTGTTTCCGAGGCGCCTAGTGGGTGCCATTTTCTGAAGGGTAAGGGGAGCAACCGTTGCTTAGAGCTGAAGGTGGGATGTTTCCATTTTACGCTGTCTCCGGCCGCTTGCCGTCTTCGTTGGCATGTGTGTAAACTGAACTCTCATGCCGTTCTCCGCTACACAGAATCCAATTAACAAAGAGTTAAAAGACCATTTAAAACACTCGTCAACAGATACCGAAATCTTTGCAGTCGGTGGAGACGTGCTTTTTTAAAAGGTGAAGAACGTTTATTGTTCCGCCTTAATAGCTAGTGGTACCAGAACAAACAATGGAATGAAGTGAGCATTGGTGTTATTGCCCACTTGCAGTTGGGTGCAATGCATTTCCTTGCTCATAGCGCAGTCAGTCATTGTAGACGCGATGTGCAGAATCACAATGAAGATGGAATTAAATGGACTAAATTCCATAGAGCACATAAAGCGAACAGGCCGGTCCAGTTATGCACGCATGCTTTCAGACAATTAGGTTTTTATTTTTTTAACACAAGACTTGCTATCCCATACTATTGTGAAAGAGCGAAAATTATTTCCCTTTTCTTACAAGATTAATTAATTGCCGTAAGATTTAAATATCGGGTGCGGCAGTTTTTCAGAGAAATTAGTCGTGATTATCGTGAGCTGGAGTTAATGCTTCTCACAAATCACTGTAAACACTACGGAATACCTGCTGAAACTGCACAAAACCCCATGTACTTCTATAATATAGGCCTATAGGAAGTTTATTATAAAGTTAGATGACCCTTTGAAAACAGGGTTTTATACAGTAACACTACATTATAAAGCTGATGTAGACTATTAATACTTGAGTTTTTAAATAGCACATGCTACTTTATATTTTGAACTAGAAATATTAATATATCATGCAGATGACCCTAAATTATATTGTTATATTGTATATCAGTAATTTGAATATTAGGCCGATACATTTAACTTTTAAATGTCTGTATAGACACATGTTTAATCATTTGCATGACTGTGCCTAACCTTAAATCAGTTATAATCTATTAGTTATCATTCATCATCAATTATTTAGCTCTTTAGTTTCTCGTCAAATTTTAATGATTAATTCAAAACATATTGCGCATTTATGCATAATATACGTCCTTTCTTTTCTGACCGTTCTGATTGTTGTACATATTTATAAAGCGATTGTACATCAGGTCTGAACAAAACAGTGTTCTTCTTAAGAGTCTCCAACTTGATGGATTTTGAGTGTTGTCCTGGAGATTGGTGCCACAATATTTCCCAGGTCGTTCTTCGAATTCTCTCCCATTGTGTTTTAACTATTGAATATCTTGCTGTCTGTCTTTTGAATGATGTCTCTGTAGCATGGGATGACAATGGGGGTCTCAGGCCGAAAAAAACCTTATTTAAAATGAAGCGATCGCGTGGTTTGATTCAGCTATTTGCTCACATACTTAAATTCAATGAAAAAGGAACAGCATCACCTAGTGGAATTAATTACTACAGCATACTGATCCACTGTAGATATTGTAACTACAGGCATAAATTCATTATATATTCAGTTATTTATCTTCTGTTCAATGAAAGCCAGCCAACTCTCTTGTTCGTAAGTGTACATCTAAAATGTTCCGTCCAGATGTAAGTATATAATGTATAATGGCAAGTAGTTAATGTTTATTTTACTGTTTGTCTAAACGTGAATTAAATTACCAGGTAAATGAGATTTTTTTTGTTTGCACTCAGTTTAATTAATCTGTATTCTGGGTTGTTTTATGCATCAAACATATTTCAAGAAACTGGGAAGGATTCCAGTAGAGTCCTTTTTGCCCATCTAATCGATTTTTTTTTTTTTTAATTAAATTTGAAATGATTTCTTTAACCTTGTGATTTTGGTGTTTGCAGTGGTTAGGCGAAAATTGACAAAAGAAAGGATGAGATTTGCTTAAATTCATCTGAAAATGTTGAGCACACGCAGCAGGAAGACTCGACTGGACTACCACGATTCTGTCTTTTCAGTGTGTACACTTAATTAAGATTACCCCACGCATAATCACAAACTAAATGGTATTGTGAAAGGAGAGTGTACTTTGCAATGCTGTGATTACCTTTTATGTTACAGATAATAAAAAAAACCCTGAGATGAACCAATATAAAGGGCTTTCATCTACCTTCTCTCTCATAGAAAGTAGTTTAACATTGTCTGGAAATAGGATATTGATTTACGTCTGTAGCCTTGGTTGCATTAGCTGTGTCACCTTGGAGAGAGCACATTGTTCATTGTCATCATGAAACGGACTGGCTGGCCATGAAAGTTAGATTGAAATTTAATGATTATTTTGTTCAATATGAAAAATAACGGGACTTATTTGTTTTATTTGTTGGAACCTATATGGTGTTATCTTCAATGATGATGCCATATGTAGACAATTCACTCCTGACTGAATTAATGAATGTGTGCTCGTGTTGGAACCCGCTTTATGACAAGCTTGTTTATCTGAGGAATGCATAATGATGGGAACAGAATTTAAAACTAGTCATGTTTTCTCGAATGGTTGGACAGTATGAGGCTGCGTGATGGGTCTGTCTTGGGCAGTGGGCTGAACTCACAAATATAACCTTGTTTCTTTTAATAACATCTACCAGTCTCAAGTACTGTTTGTTGACCACGATATCACATTACCTCATGAGACTTAGGGCTTAGGAAAATGCTGAGCAAATTCATTGTATAACAGAATACTGTATGTGACTAAATAATAGAGGTTATATTAATCGTATGCAATACAGTATTCCTTAATATTGGTCCATTGCTAATTCATCCATTTTCCAAATTATTCATATGCGTAAGGCTTTACTGCATTTCTCAGTAAACTCACTCAAATTGTTTAAACCCAGATATTTCCCTTGGCATTTACCACTATGTTAACATTTATGTTTTAATTATTTGCTCCCCATTAGGGCTTGAATGCTGGCTCACTGGATACCAGTTTTGGCTCACACATCTGGCAGGGTTCCACACCCACCCTTGCTGTGTTTCCACATTCTCTCTCTCTCTGCTTTCTGTCCAAAGACAGCTGGTGTTTCTAAATTGTGCAGAGTATGTGATTGTATGTGAGATGGATATGCCTTGTGTCCTGGGCTGCTTAGGATAGGCTATAGCCCCCCAAGACCCTGGATAAAAT
This sequence comes from Hippopotamyrus pictus, assembly GCA_026781145.1. NCBI lineage: Eukaryota > Metazoa > Chordata > Actinopteri > Osteoglossiformes > Mormyridae > Hippopotamyrus > Hippopotamyrus pictus. The sequence continues at coordinate 5,078,751 of JAODLC010000043.1, read as the reverse complement.
GGAAGATGGGTAAGTTATTCTTATTTAAGGAAGAATGACTTGATAATCTTGATTAATATGTACTTGCCTGGCCAGAGTATTTTTTTTATCCATCCATCCATCCACTTTTCGGTGCAGAACTGTGGTGAGCCTGAAGAAATACGCGATGAACAGGATGTCAGTCCGTCACAAGACGTTACAGTTCATTCCGAAAGGAAACAGCACGATTCTGCAATCAACATTGCCCTCTACTGGTAATTAAATTAATTGCCCCCTTTTCACGCAAAAACCACAGGTAGCCTATCAAAATACAGTGGACCCTTGAAAGCTTCCTTATACAAATCCTTTCTTTGTAAGATTGTCGAGGTGGTGCATTTCGACATGCTGAACATATTAGCGACTAGCGAGATCGGTCACATGAACTCCACTCTGCACAATTTCCTTCTTGTCAATTGTGATTGCTTTCTTTACCTTCTCTTCCTTCCTTAGCTTCCTTTCTAGATTTTTTTGGGGCCAGTTTGATAGTAATTAGCGAAATTAATTATATAAAATACTGCATTGACCGAAATGACGCCCACAAACAGGCGTATCTGGACTCAGACTGACGCTTACAGACGCCCGTCGGACATCTCGGCTCTTTGTTTACAGCCACACAAGCGGATGCACGTTTCGGCCTCGACCGGCATTCGGGTCGTAACTCGGGACTTTGGTCGTAAGTGAAAACTAAAATTTTGGTCGTAGCCCAAGTTGTTCGTATGTCAGGCCGGTCGTAAATCGAGGGTCCACTGCACTTTTCAGTTCTCCATTTCACAACAAAATGTTATTTCCGGAAGCCTTTTCCCTAAAGTTGTCTCTCATTTAAATTGTGCTATGTAATATTGGGCATGAAAGGTATAATATGCTGTTTTGTAAGGCGAAATCTTGAAATGTTTAAAAACTCAGCTACAACATTTTCAAGAAACTATAGTTTAAACTATAAACTTAAAACATAAACTAAAATCTATAGGTTGATAATTTTACAGTTTTGTCTATTTTTGGAAGCGGATGCGTATTGAGGTGTTTCTGCTGAAACGTTTTTATTAAAAGTGCAATACAAGGAACTTATCCATTTATGTCGCTTTTGCCCAATAACTGATGTATGTTATATATACCCCAATTCTTTATGTTAAGGTTTTGAACAGAGCAAGTTTGTGCCCCCTTGGTACGTTATATTACAGCTGTCAGTTATTTTACAAGAAGGGCGCCATATTCATAATATAGATCTTTTGATGTTAATTAGTCATGTCAATGGAAAAAAAAAATGATATTAACTATATATAGGCTAGTAAATGAACGCATGCTGTAATGTTCTATTAATGACTCTCCTGGGATTTATTTTTGGCAAAGATGTCTAGTGAAGACAGTTTGCGAACATGCATGCTTGCGTATCTCTTATACCTGTAGAGGGCGCTAGCATGACATAAATACTTACGGTATGCTCATCCATTAATTTTCCAATCGTTACGCTCTCTATTCGTATATACAGATGTTTCATGTAAACTAGAAGGTCTAAACCAAAATAAGCTCGTGGTTTAAAATAGCAAGCTTATTAACTGTGAAATTATTTAACATAATAAAACGTAGGTATTTACATTAGAATTTTTGTTTGCGTTATGTAGATGTAATTAGGCTTGATCATATTGGGCCTATTTTGCATAAAGGTGCTTATGGTAGCAAAAAAATTACTTCGTCGCTTTGCCCGAGGCGGGTGAATTATTGTATTTTGTAGATCCTTAGTGGTTCCTGAGATCAAACTGTGTCAAGAGAAGCAGTTCCTGAAAACTGAACCATGCTGAAGCATTAAACGTTCCATGAGAATTTTTTTGAAGACAGAACAGTTTTAACGTAGGACTGTTTGTGGCTATGTAAAGGAAACCATCGTCAATCAGGTGGCGAATGAAAATAAAAAGTGCAAACAATTCACCAAAAAAGCTATTCACAGGAAGAATCCAAATTGATTTCTTAAATAAAACTTACAAGACGACTGTATTACATCCATTATTGGTTGGGTGCTATTTAATGTATACCGGGGTCGCCAACTTTGATCAGCTGGCTGGAGTGAGACTTTCATTTACATGTATGTGACAGATTTGGGCCTATTATTATGTAAATAGTCTGCAGGCTTTTCAAACTGCCCCAGCGCGTTTTATGTAGCTAATATGTTTATAATGGAATAATACATATTTGCCGTAAGATTTCTTACGTAAACATGAGTCTGAAAGCGTGAGTGTTACTACAGATGCGTGAGACCTCGCAAGGCTGCCGAAGGCCTATTTTATTTTAATTAATAGACATATATTTGTGTTAATATTTAACAACAAATAACTGCACAGTAAAATGGTCCTCTTAGGTATCCTAACTTGCCCGAGTAGCCTACACCCATAGACATACGTAATCTCTCTGCTTCGATCAGTGGGCATAAGAAATCTCTCAGTCAGGCACCGTAGAGGGAGGCGGTCAGTTAGGACGATTCCAAGGGCCCCTGAGGGACAGGGGCCGTAAAAAATTTGGAACATAATATTAGTATGGGTTGGGGCCCCGATATAATATGCTTTCGTGTGACCCAAAATATTTAACGACACCCCTGCTCTTAGTTATGAATTAAGTATAAATAAAATCGACGGGGATGATGTCTGACAAACATTTCTCCCCGTATTTTTTTTTCTGCAAAAAGCCGTCAAACAGGTCCGGCGGCCGCTGGGTGCCGCATGCGGTGCGGATCCAGCGCTTCCATTCAGGGGCTTCGTGCTGAGCGAGGAGCGGCGCACAGACGCGTCTGGGAAAGGAGAGAAAGACCACCGGTGAGGAAATGCTTTGGTGAAGACACCCCTCGGGAGGCTTTGCCACATCTCATCGCTGTTTTACGGTGGACAGAAGCTGGAGATGTCCGCGATCGGAAAACTCCATGGATCCCTTTTAATCTACTCCATACTTTTTCCGCTCCTGTCGTGCGAAACCCTAGGTAAGGAGACTAGCTAACTGGCTAGCTGGCCATTAAGTAGCCTACGCGGCTTCTACCCAGTTTGTGCGACAGTGTTGAATGATGTGGGTGTTTGAGTAACGCGGTGGGCTGAATAAAATAGAAATGTGACCCGAGATCGACAAATAAGTAGTCTGATTTACTAGCGTGACTTAACTATTTGTCAGCTTGTGGTTCGCGCGATTGTACTTTCCTATTCATCTTATAGGCGTGCGCTTGTGCGAAGTTAGGTTGTGACGATCGGTACAAGTAGTTTGAAATTTAAAGAAATTAATTTTGCTCGCAATTTATACGCTTGCGGAAGGGCTGCAGGATCGAAAAAGCGTTGGTCCGCTCAGCGCCATCGATACCTGTTTGTTTAATGTTTGGACATTTAAAGCAAACAGTGGACAAAACATTACTTGATTTTTTTCCCCCAAAAATGTTATATGTCTAATGAGTGGTGTTTTGAAAATGAGGAAATGCACGTGTGCCCCCTGAGGATGTGTCACACAATTTATTACTTGTGAAGTATTCATCATGAAAACATCAGGAGGTCTGGAATAATCAATAGATATTGACCTGAGTATTTGGTCGAAGTTTGCCGAGAAGCCAGGGAGCGCCCTAATACGTTTCTCCTACTCAAATAGTATGTATTCAATTGACATGTACTCTGTTAATCTACTTTAACCTCTGGGTTCTGTTATAAATACAAGTTAGCATGTTTCTGGTGTTCAATTTGCTTTGAAATAACCTTGCAACATTTTCTTGTTACTCTTTTGTTACTTTTTAAATGACTGTTTTCCAGTTACAAGTTTTAACTTGTGTGAATTGTTCCTGAGTTAAGTAGGAAATCTTAGAAATTGAAATCTGTTACACAGGGACTTGCGACTGTGTATATACGCTTTTTAGGTATACACAGCTTATCAAGTAATTAAAATACTGATTAATGTAGCCATGGTGATGTCTGCTGCCTTGTCTGACCCTTGCTTTCAAGTATGATGTCAGGCTCTTGTTGCGTTCTGCTCCAGATTATGCAAAATAAGTTTGTGTTTTGGGTAGGGGGTGACTTACCAGAAAAACAATGCGATCTTTGTCAGGGGGAGTAGAACTTTCCCCCCAGGCTGTTTCCCTCCAGATGCAGGTGTCCAGCTGTCTGTGTGTGTCTGGCGCTGGGACTGTGGCCTCGTCCCGCAGCATGGACACGCTCCCTTGCGGTTTGCATCAGCTCGGGTTCAGGGTGCGTGAGAATGACAATGGAGGGGAATGCCCCACTGTGGCATTGTTCTGAGGTGGTGTGGCGGTAAGGGGGCTCTGTAGAGGGGGGGTGGACAGTGTGCAGCATCACCGCTTGTGCCTGAGGCTCTCGCTCTCCACGGGCAAGCACACTGACACACGGTTGGTGGAGCTTAGCCTGGTTGGGCACGTGGTCATGTGTCTCTGCCCTTCTCTCCGTCTCTGTCTCCGGCTGACTGCTGCCTCGGTGCCGCGGTTCTCTGACACAAGTACTCGGTGCCGCGGTTCTCTGACACAAGTACTCGGTGCCGCGGTTCTCTGACACAAGTACTCGGTGCCGCGCGCTCCACAGCATGTCTGAGTTCCAGATTCAGCGTTACAGCACAGCGGAGATTAAGGCGCAACACCAGCTCAGATATAAAACGGCTTAAAAAGAAATCAGACAGTCTGAGAGGTATGGGGTTGTTTTGTAATGTATACAGGAACAAACCACATTGGTCTGGTGCATTGTTTTGCTGTGTGTAGGGTGTGGGTCCAAGTATAGTGTGCTGGGAGTAGAGTAGAAAATACCCCCCCCCCCCCCCAACAGCATGAGGACAGATTGACTGTAAAAGACATTTCCTCAGGACTGTAAAAGGTTATGTTTTGTAGCCCCTGAGGAGCCCAGGTTCTTGGACATAAGTACTCCCCAGTGGACGTTTTCATGTGTCTATGGGAAGATCCCGCGGATGATGATGTACTCAGTCCTGGCTCTGGACCTGATGTGGGGGGGGGGGTCCTGTTTACAGTCCTTTCTAGCTTCTGTACTGGCTCTGTGATTTATGTGTGCTATAAAGATGGAGTAAAGACTTCATAAAATTAAGTGTTGAATATTTTCATGGTCCTTTGGGCATGCGACTAGATGTAATTCACCTCTGTGTGTGTTTTGCTTTGTCAAAGTGCAGTGAGCATAAAACTGTGTGTGTGTTTGTGTGTGTGTGTGTGTGTGTGCGCGTGCGAGTCCCTGTGCGTGATGCTGCAGCCGCTGGTTTCTTTTTTTTTCCGGAAACTTCCACTTCGCGTCGGAACACAATGCAGTCGTTACGCAACCCTGGGGAGCCGTTTGGCTGTGGCAGTTGTTGCAGGTGTCTGCTTCACGCCCGACGGGCGGCCAACCGGCCTTGGCGGTGGGGGGTGGGGGGCAGAACTCATATGCATGTTAAGGGATGCGCCTCTTCTCGTTTCCGTCCCTGATAGAGTGACTGCTTCCCTGGAGGTTTTTCCCGTACCGGGCTGGGATAAACGGTCCCTGGCATTGCCTACGACCTCAGCCAATTCCCTCCAACCCGCTCGTCGTGTTTCTCTTGTCTGTTATGTAATTAAGGAGTATCTTTAGCCCATGTTATAATGGAACCACGTGGTGTACGGAAACGCCGATTGGTACGTGGATGTCTCTTCCCTTACCTGGATCTTTCACATTCACTCAATCAATAACGATCATCTATACTCTCAGAAAACAGGGTAAAAATTGGTACCTTTGCTTGTCACTGGGGCTGTACCCATGAGGGTCCGCCAATTGTACCCTTAGCTGTAGGTAATTTTGTTTTTTTTTTTAAGGTAAAGAAATAGACTCTGAGGAACATTTATGTGCCACTGATGGTACATTAATGCTGTTTGTTGGGATGTTCCAGAGTCCATTTCTGTACCTTAAAAGGTACAATTACAAGGGTACAGCCCCGGTGACTAGCAAAGGTACAAATTTTTGCCCTTTTTTCTGAGAGTGTACCTCTGCAGTCGTCTGCCTCCGGTGTGGAAACTTCTCCACATCTCTTACAGAGTTTGCCGACTCCTGTCGTTAAGCTTATGCCAGTTGTACACCATGGCTGTAATGAGTGATATTGCAAGGAATATGCATATACTTGTGCATGGAGATGTGGGGCGAGAACAGGGCGATGCCTCTTAGGACCTACCACAGAGATCCTGTACTGGATAAGGCACTGGAAGGTGCATGGAAAGGAACTTCTGCTGAATGGTTTTATACTGCACATCCTTCACTGTGCCCAGCAGGGATTCGGTCTTAGTTATGAGACATGAAACTTAATACTCGTGTCTGTACTTGGTTGTTTGGTGTATTGTGGGCAGTAATGTGCCTCAGTGGGGAACACTGTCATCTCACATCTCCAGGATTGGAGGTATTCAAATCCCTGTGTGTGTGTGGATGCTCCAGGGTCTACATTACATTTTTGGGGACCAAATGTCTCCACGATGTGACTAAAAACCTGCTATTTGACATTGTGGGGACGTGTGACTGCAATCAAAAAAACTAAAAATGCCAAAAGACTTGTATTTTGTTTGGTTGCTTATAGTTAAGGATAGAACTGGGTAGGGTTTTGCCCATAGAAATGAATGGACTGTCCTTAAAAAGCTATGAGAAAAAGGTGTGTGTGTGTGTGTGTGTGTGTGTGTGTGTGTGTGTGTGTGTGTGTGTGTGGAGTTTGGATGAGAGAGCAAATCTACATTATAGTCTGCACTGTAGAAATTCCCTCATATCTCTTATTGGTGGAAATGTAAGATATGCACGAACTTGCCTATTTCCTTAAATCTGTCAAATGTACCAAGACGGCAGTGATGTTGTGTATCAGACACAGAGCTTGAGTTCTCTCCTTGTTTGGTGACATCTGTTCTAATGCTCCTTTTTTGGCCAGATGATGGCTGTGGTCCATCTTTCCTGGGATCGGAGAGCGGGGTTCTCTCCTCAAGGAGGTACCCTGACACCTACCCCAACAACTCGCGGTGCGAGTGGAAGATCCGTGTGGCCAAGGGCAGCAGCGGCATCGTCTTCAGGTTCGGCGACCTCGACATCGAGGCATCGCTGTGCGAGTCCAGCTACGTACGAGTCTTCCAGGGTCACCATGGCGATGGTCCCGGTGAGTGACAGTCCCGACCCAGAATGCGTACTGGAGTGGTACAATCAGCCATTCTGTTAGTCAAAAATTTGTTGCAAATTTTAAGCAAATACCTTTTTGAAAGCAGCGGGCTACAGGAAACATTAACGCCTGTACTGCTCTGTTGCCTAGCAACAAAAGAAAATGAACTACAGTCATTGTCATCTGCAAGGTTATTAGCAGGTGATGACACCAAACCAATGCTAGTAATTAATAACTGCAAATACCTAAATTTCTTTTATTAAAATTTGGCAGCCAGGCAAAATAAGCTGTAAATTTACCTTCGAAACTTCCTTGCTTGATTGTAGTTGGTGGTAATGGTGCATATTTTATGACAAATATGAAGGAAAAATATGGATGCATTTCTGTGCTGCTCTTTTGAGTCTTTTTTTGCAATAGAATGCGTGCAGGTAGTCAAACAAGCATAAATGTGGTGCCTTAATATTTATATCGGTTATTTATCTCCCATGACGGTTGACTTTCTGGACCGTTTGACGAGCTGTCAGCTTCCATATCTTTCCATTCTGTTGCATCTGCACTGTAAAATTGGCTGCAACGCGTCTGGCCAAAAAAATGCATGTGTAATTGATCGAAGTGCATGAATGTTTACGGGCTGCGTTTTGGAGAATGAAACTATGGGCGGGGCGTTCTCTCGCCGTCCGCTGTGTAGACACACGAGCTGACGTGTGTGTGTGCATCAGCCAGGTTCAAACCCAGCCAGCAGGGGGCAGTCTGCCAGGTAACTGTGAGTGAAGAAGCTATACTACTAAGGCACTGCTCCATCCCCTTATAAACCTCGCATGACCTGCCTGATCGTATGATCTGTCTGTCTCAACCAGTAAGTTGTGAGGTTGACTCCTGGGGCAGGTTGTGTGGGTACTAGGGCAGAGTGTGGCTCACAAGGTTAGGACACTGTGCCCAGAAGGTCGCTGCTTCAGATCCCGTGGTCAGCAGAATGATGTCACCCTCGGGCCCCTGGACAAGGACCATAACCTCCAGTTGCTCCAGGGACAGGCTGACCCTGCCGTTCTCAATAATACATCACTTTATTAAAGTAAAATGTACACGTGTTAGGGGTTAATGGAGCCTGACTTGTGAGAGCGTTAAGACGTAGCTTTGCAAAGGGATCGCCCCAGGTGAGGGAGAGGAAGACACAAACCGGGTACAACTCCCATGTGAGATCACTGCAGAGAGGCTTTGCGCATGCTGGGGCTCCGTTCTCTTGTCTGTTTTCACAGTGGGGTAGGTAGGACCGGGCCAGCTGGTGGGGAAGCCTTTGTGTTCATCTGTGAGGGGGGGGGGGCATTGCTTGGCTGGGCTGTTACTCACTCTAGGGTGCTTATGGTTAGTATAAGAGTATTAATCCCGCTGTCCTCACACAACCCCCAAGTCGGAGGCAAAACTGGAACACATGTGAGGCTTAGCTCTTTGTAGATGAAGTCCTCGTGCAGTAAGGTTCTGTTTTTATGACTCTTACGAGACGTTCGGCAGTCTCGTGTGAGTCACCGTGATTAATTGTGTCTGTCAAGCCGCCCCGGGTGAGTGGCTCAGAGGCTTGAGTGTCAGAGCCGATCGGCCGACGTCCACCATGATTACTCTCGGAGGGTTTAGTGACACCATCCGTGTTGAGCTTACTTCAATCAGGCGGAGAGACGCGTGTGCGGGGAAGACAAAATCTTTCATGACAACTTGCAGTAAATAGAGTGCGAGCTCTTATTCGGCGGCACGACACTGCCAGATAGTCAGTTAACTTTTCCGGATAGTTGAATCCTGCCAGATAGTCAGTTAACTTTTCCGGATAGTTGAATCCTGCCAGATAGTCAGTTAACTTCTCCGGATAGTTGAATCCTGCCAGATAGTCAGTTAACTTTTCCGGATAGTTGAATGTTACTTTTGAAAAACACTGAATGAAATTTTATCGTTTGGTTTGATTGGTTTGACTCAAAGGTACAACGGCAGGCCCCTCTGTGACTCACACCAGCAACCTTAAGATTACGCGTCAGTGTCCTTGCCTGCTACTCGTGGTCGGCAGAGTGATGACATCCTTGGGGCCCCTGAGCGAGGCCCTTAACCTCCAGCTGGTTCTGGGACTGGCTGACCCTGATTTCTCTATTGTACATCACTTAAATAAATGCAGAATATGTATGGATTAGGATTGTGTGTTTTAGGTGCTTCTGTCTTTGCACATACTGCGACAGTATACCGCTCCACGGCAAATGGACGTAGTCCATTCCTCAAAAGCTATGGTGTGTACTATGGATCTTTTGTTTCGTAGGTACAAAAACCAAAATCGTTTATTTTTTAATTACTTCTTGATGTAAAGGAAGCAGGTCTTGCCGTTCGTTTGTCTCTGGCAGCACGAGAGAGAGGGTGGGCGGCGTGTAATCTGTCTGTTGGATCTGATCCTTCGGTATCAGGACCGATAGACAGGTGATACTCAGACTAGCGGAGTGTGAGTGGATCCCGCTGTGATGTTAGAGTGACTCATGTCTGGGGGGGCGACGGGGGGCCTCTCTGACGGCCAGTCTACTGGCCCAGGTCCCGAGAACGAGCCACTGTGGGGTTTTTGTCCAAATTGCTCAGATCCTCATGTCCTTCATAGAAGAAGCAATCCAGTCCCTCCTTTGTCCAAAACGACAGGAGGAAGAAGGATTCAGGTGGCATTCTGTGGCACTGCTCCAATGACAGTGATGCCGTTTCAAATTACAAAGGCCCCCCCCCCCTTGCATCCCCCCCTCCCCCACGCTACAGATTGTTTGCTTCCTTTTTGCCGGTATCCAAGGATGATGACATGGAAATGTGTCACAAGGGCGCGTGAGACCTGGCTGCAGACTCCTGAGGGGTTCCGGCATGGTTCTCTTTGGTCCTTGTCGGTTTTGTGAATAACGCGTTGACGTTGCCGGAACTCTTCTGGGCTCCCCTTTGTTTCAGTGTACGGCACCTTCTGCGGCCAACCCAAATCCCCGCCCCCGGAGCTGTACGCCAACTCCACCGAGGTTACCGTCCGGTTCCGGAGCGGCACGCACATCTCCGGTCGGGGATTCCTCCTGTCCTACGCCGCGGTGGAGCACAGAGGTGAGCCTCTACCCCTCCGCATCTCGGTGTTGGGTCTCCAAATCAGTGTGGGCCCCAGCACCCAAACAACCAAGCCAGTGTTTCATTTTCTGCACTTCCACTACTTTGAATTCGTCTTGAGTTTGTTCCTGGGATGTCGTAGAATGTCGCGTTCTTCTTGGGACGCAGCTCAGACTTGTGCTCTATCAGATAAGCACGACTCTCAAATCCGAGCTGCAGGCCTGGGTCAAGCCATACCCCAGTGCCGTCTGTGTTCTCCCCATTTACCATGAAAAACTCCCTGGAGCTTCTTCGTCGTCTAGGGTTATGGTGATTGTGTGCCTGTCGTTGGCCACGTGAAGGTGACTGGCGAACCTCTATTAACGTATTGCGTCCATGTGATTCCGTCCACATGTTCTGTTAATGTGAAACGCAGAGAAGGAAGGCAGAGGACAGGAAGTGGGCCGCTCGTCCTGTTTTGGTGCTTTCTGTTGCTGCTCCAGCACTGGCTTCCTCTCCCCCTATTTTCAGATGTGACATTTTTTTTTTTTTTTGCACTACATTGTCTGCCCCCATATCTCCTCAGATCTGATCACATGCTTGGACACGGGCAGCCGATTCCCTGCTTTGAAGTACAGGTGAGCTCGTGTGGGTGTGATTCTGCCGACGTCTGAGTATACAGCACTGAGCCAAAGTATTAGGCGAACAAAGAAAATGATGTTTAAATGATCTTCCTGTTGGTGTAAAACTATGATTTTATGTCTGTTGAAGTGCGTCATCTTAGCCATTTCAAAACTACTCTAACCCCAGTATGTCACCCCAGTATTTGCAGTAACCGTCCGATATACCCATGTATTTATTGAGCCGATCTCTAAAAAAACATATTTTTTTTCTAGTGAATAACTCGTATTGTGTTAATTTGGATAAGCTAATGTTAAATTTGTGTGTGTGTGTGTGTGTGTGCGCGCGCGTCTGGTCTGTATGTATGTGTGTGTGTGTGTGTGTGTGTGTTGCTGTGGTGATGCTCCTGGCTTTAGGGAGACAGTGAGTTTCAGCAGTAGCCAGAACATGGTTGTGTCTTGGCTTCTGTTGCCATTTGGCCCTTTTTTCCAGAAAAACAGGCCATTAAGGGGTCTTTCCACTCCTCCTGGATGTGTTGTCCTTCGTTATGAGTGGCTCTAACATGTAGTAAGTGAGGGATACTGGCAGCTTAAGCGGGGCCTCTGACAACATGTAGTAAGTGAGGGATACTGGCAGCTTAAGCGGGGCCTCTGACAACATGTAGTAAGTGAGGGATACTGGCAGCTTAAGTGGGGCCTCTGACAACATGTAGTAAGTGAGGGATACTGGCAGCTTAAGCGGGGCCTCTGACATGTGCTGGATGCCGCATCCATTCCTGGCAGGATCTCACGCGGAGCTGTGCATTGACATTGTTGTTCTGTCTGCCTGTCCCACAGGAAGTACTGTCCAGCAGGATGCAAGGCTGTGCCTGGTGACATCTCCGGGGACATTTCCCAGGGATACCGACATGTGAGTAGTTCCCCAGCCTCCGTGACTTTTGTCGTTCTTTCTGAGCAGTCATCTTCCCGGGAAAGTGAAACCTCTTGCCCCTCTATTATATGGTTGGTGGTTTTTTGTCTTGGTGATGTAAGAGCCTCGCCCATTCCCGTTTCCCCTTGACTCCTTACACATCCAGTTCCTTGGCCGCTGAGACTTGATCTCCACATATGCCCAGGCAGCCTGACACATTCCTCTCCCCCTGGGAGATGGGTGCCCCCCGCCCATCTGGAGTACACTGGCCAAACAGGTTCCACCACACAAGGCGTTCTACTGACTACCACTGACAGTGGCGGGGGGGTTAGTATCTGTGCTGACCTGCTATGCGTGGGCGTGCTTTAGTTGCTCTGAGATGAGAGCTGTCTTCTGGAGATCCGGAGCAGCAGGTCAAAAGGGACTCGCTGCCCCTGGGAAGTCTGACCCACATTTATTCATACCGCAGGGCAGGGGTTTGCCCAAACACCACGCTGAACATGTCACGCTCTCAGGTGACTGATATCGGTCTCTTAAATGCGTGACCTTTGACCTCACCCCTAGATGATGCCACTGATTGGTTGGCCACCAGACCTCCTCATTTTGACAGTCAAAGGGTCGGAGCTTTCCACTTTAGAAAACTTGAAGGTGTCATTAACCTTCAGTAGCGTTTGAGATGCAGAGATGGACATTTCAGGTCCAGAAAGTGCAAATCCAGACCAAGTTTTTGTTTCAACCCACCAGTTAAGTATAAGGAGTCACTGTCACAGAGTACTCAACTGGTTGGTTGAAACAAAAATGTGGTCTGGATTTTTACTTTCTGGACCTGAAATGTCCACCTCTGGTGAGATGACACTACCAGGCCACTGTTACTGTTAATCCAATTCTGCTTGAGTGTGCCTTTCACTTATCTAAGTTAAATAAGGTTCTTTACAAATGTGTTGCAGTTAATAAGCTGTTTTGTCAGGCCTGCGGCAAAACATTTCAGAGTGGAAATGTTTGGAAAAATGGAAACATCTTCTAGCTTAGCCAATTGGTTTGAGTCGACGACTTACTGGAGTCTGTTTTAATGAAAGACTTGGTTGCAGGGTAACAACAGCCGTGCCAGTGTCTGTGGGCTAATTGTTTAATTAATTTAAGGACTGAAAGCGTGGTCTGTGAAGGTATTTCCTTCCCAAAGGAGAATTAGGAGTAAAATGGCCCAGTTTAAGAGCAGCCTGGATTCCCCCTGTAATCCACACCAGGCTTGTAATTATCCTGTAAGCCCTGACTCTGATGTACACAGCAAACGGACCCCACTGCCGCAGCCACTTTCCGTTTCTCGTTTTCCGCGATCTGCAAACCCTCTCGGCAAATTCGGAGTTGGGATCCAAAACTGGGGCTGGTTGGGGATTCCCCGCTGGGAGTGGAAGGAGGCACCGTCACCTGTGGGGCGTAAGCTGCAGCCCCAGATTTGCCCCCGAGATGGAGAGGCCATGGCGTCATCTGCTAGCCAGCCTGCGAAAAGTCATCAGATTTCTCTCCACAATGGAAAGTCATTTCACCAGGCGGGGCGGCTCCGTGGGGCTTCACATGGAGAGGCGTGTGACCGAGGACTGTTTGTGCGTGACCTTTCTGCTGACTTCCTGTTCATGGCCCGTTGCTGTCTAATTGCATATCACCCTAGGAATGTACATTATATAATGAGAGAAAGAGGTACTCACCTGCTAATCAGCAGCTGAGAAAAAAAGCAGACGTCGTTGTGGGGTTTTTTTAAAGACTTTAATGTCAGGTACAGAGGAAGTAGCAATTAAAGGGGTGTTAATTTTGAAGGTGCTCGCAGGATTGAGAAACGGTTTTTTATTATACTTGCCAATGTGTTCATATTTCATTCAGCTGCAACCAGTTTCAATTTACCCTTTTATGAGAATGGGCGGTTTGCATTTGCTTAAAGTCCGTAGCGGCTTTTTATTGTTAGAGTGCTTGGGTTTGCGAACCGGAAGGGGTCACACTGAGATTGTAGGGCTGCACTTTGTTATTCAGCTATTGACGCATTTTACTTAGGTGTGTTTATCTCTGTGTGATTAGGAGCTTGGGACTGGAGGCAGGCTGACTGATTCAGTTCATTCACTTTCTATAACTGCTTGTTCAGTACAGGGTCATGGGGGGGGGGGTTGGAGTCAGTCCCAGGAAGCTCAGGAGGCACTAGGGGCTGTTCAGAGACGCTGTTTCACCCAAGCCACATGTTCTTGGACTGAGAACTCACAAAGATGGGGGTTAGGGATCAAACTGCAGTGATTAAATGATAAATCCTTTATTTGCCATTTGTACAAGTACATTGGAATCCTTCCCTTCGCCGCCCCCATCGCGCTCTCCATAGCTTGGGGGTCCCAGCGCAGGGTCAGCCAGCGTGCAGCGGCCCTAGAGCCGGGGGGGTTAAGGGCCTTGCTCAAGGGCCCACGGACATGCGACACATCTGCCAAGGCATAAACCACAGATGATCTGACCACCCTGAGTGCTGGAAGCAGGAGTCCTAGGGACAGTACAGCACCTCCCTCTTGTCCATTTCATCAAAGAAAAACATCACATCACGTTATTTATCTCGCAATGTCTTAAAAGCGATTTTATGATTATTTCTCCAAAACGACTACCGTTGTTAGCTGTTGATAGCTACCAGTGATGCAAAAGAACGTCATTAAAGTCTATTGGTTGGTCCAGTTTCAGCACCCCTAGCTAGTGTTTCCCAATTTGGTTCTCAGGGACCCACGGACGGTCCACATTTTTTCTCCCTTCGAGCTCCCTGCCAGACAGTCTACATTTTTGCTCCCTCCAAGCTCCATACTAGAAGCTGGGAGGGAGCAAAAACATGGACTGGCTGTGGATCCCCGCGGACCGGATTGGGAAACACTGCCCTGTCTTCCCACGATTATGGATCAAACCCACAAACCCCTGAAGGTGAGTGTGGCCGCAGTATTGACTGCCTTTAAAGTCACTGGTGAACTTAAGGTAACCCTTTAACCCTTGCTGGACATTTCTGCTTCCGATATTTCCCGAGCTTGTGTCTGCCTGTAATGGTCTGACCACTCTCCTTTCAGACGTCAGTCCTGTGCAAATCTGCCATCCACGCTGGGGTCATCACGAACGAGCTGGGAGGGCAGATCTACGTGGAGGCGAAGATGGGTTTGAGTCACTACCCTGGTACCAGAGCCAATGGAATCCAGTCCAAAGCGTGAGTACTATATAGTAATGTCAGGTGGCCTCACTGATCTTTCAGACATGACTTCCGGTTTGTCGTTTGTGTGATCAGTCCAGAGGGAGACCATCCATTTGCTGGGCAAAGTACACCAGTCTATTGGAATTGCATAGGAAAGTCAGGGCTATAGTGACCTCACTGATTGTTCACACGTGACTTCCGCTTGAATGCTTCTGTGACCAAGAACGTTGGTGTCCAGAGAGAGGAAGCACCTGTCTGAACAATCCTGTTCAACAAAAATGGGAATGACCCTTTATAGTTAATCACCGAAGCAGAGAGACGCAAACAGCTACATTCACTGAGCGCCAGCTGTTAGACAGCCAGTCTCACCCTGAAAATTTATGATTAGCTGGGATCATGAGAAGTTTTGAACTTCTGCTCCAGATTTCACAGAATGTCTGGTTCTACTTCAGTGCTTTGCAAGTTAGAGGTCAAGATCTGGCTTATTGACCGTCGGTTGCTAAACATGCTCAAGTAAGCCAAGTGTCAAAATTCGTCCTGTTCTCTGTGGGTGCTTTGTACGCTTTCAGTGGTCCGGCCTTGTCTGCTGTGGAGATATCCAGCAGGCAAAGTGTGCCTCTGTCACATTCATTGCATACCCTAAGAACTCCCCCCCTCCAAACATCCAGAATGGTGACTGGCAGTTGTCTCGGCCTTCAGAGCAGGAGCTGCTTCAGATATTTGGGGGGGGTAGTGATATTTCGGCAACATTAAAATGGGAGGATATGCAAAGAACAGTCAAATACCTTCTAATAATTGCATACATTACAAACATTCTTATTACAAATTAATTAAGGATATGTCTTATGCTTGTGTTTGCCCAGAAAAGTTGAAGCCACCTAGCCAACGAATATAGCAAATGCTATCGGAGTACATTCATGCAATTTTGGGAAGTATCAAAATTATAGTTGTGCCACATATGTGCGTTTGGGAATTCTGGTGTTCTGCATTTTATAATTGATATCACTCAGCCAATGAAATTAGGGGAAGACATCTATCAGGCCAATCAGATTTCAGGTGGGCCAGTGCCACCCGCTGTCCTTTACATTGGCTCTGTTTGAGTTGACCTAGCTCAAGGTCTTTTGTCCCTGAAGGAAGCTTAATGACAAATGTGGGCCTGTTTAATGTGTCGGCTTGGCGTCCAGTCGGAAAAATGAACATGCTGCAACATTCAATTAAAGAACATGGACGCTTGTCCCGCGGGGACTTGCAAACGTGATTCCAGAGGGCATTTTGTCAGAGCTTGAATAGCCCTTTGATAAATGAAAAGGGTAATGCATTTTAATTTCCTTCTGTAGCTCAGGTTTTCCTCTAGACTCTTCTTTTAAAGTCTCTCTAACCTTTCATGTTAAGGCGGGTGTGAAATTTCCGCAGCTAAATGTGATTTATATGTCTGTCCTATGATAGCTACTTGCAGACTGTGCTGTTAGGCACCAAAGTTTTGTTCAGGCAAGTCCGCCTGGCTTCAGCCCCAGCTTGAGCCTGTATTTCTGGTAAATCGTGGTAGTTAAAGATTTGTATCGGCTAATTACGTTATGCCCCCAGATTCTAGTATTTTTCGTTCGGCGCGTACACACTGTATGGGCAACCAGGAAGATTACGGTAAGCAGGAATGGAAGTTGCAGGGCCCGTTTTAAGAGCAGAATATCCGCCCAGCTAAATAAAATCCCAGCGGCTGAACATATTTGGGGCACTGTCGGTCTGAGAGATGCTGCCCGTACTTTGGCTGACTGCCACAAAATCAAGAACAAAGAGATTAGGGCAGGAATCGCCAAACGTCCATTCGGCACCATGCCACACCAGCACAATTACAGAGTACCCATAATTCAATGTTCCCTCACGTCCGCTTTACGCACCTGACAGCTGTGAACGGCACCTTCAGTCTTTCGTGAGACGTGTGCCGGCTTTTATGTGCCGATTTGCCTCCAGGTTCTCAACGGTCATGGTTAGGGTTGCGTCCTCCTTATGAGGTGAACATCTGGGAGGTGAAGCTGGTGTAAACGCCCGGCGTTTGGCTGACGGCTGCCCGAGGGGTGTCTCCTTGTAATCAGCGCCGTGTTGGATTCCCTTTGATTGGCAAATATGATTCTCTTTACGGCTTCCAGTGCTGCGGCCGCAAGTGAAAACAAGGGGGCGCTAAATGGCGGTGGGGGGTCAGTGCCACAAGTAACTGGTTGGTCTGTGGGTGGCTCATTTAAAGGGATGGGGGGGGGGGGGCCTTTAAGGACCCAGGGTGCTCCCCCAGCAATTCATCACTGTAATTGCCATCATTGAGTCTAATAGCCCGGTGCTGATTGATTTGCTCCTCTCTTTACAGTGCCTCTTTGTCGGATACGCTCTTCACGTTCAACAGCAGCGGTAAGCATTTTCTTCCCTGTTTTCACACCCAGTTGTTGTGTCTGTGGCATCTCTATGGCACCTTTTGTTTACCTGTATCCACTGCAAGTCGAAAGTTTTCGCACACCACAGGTTTTTAACCAGTTTTCCATTTATTTCATAAACTGCTAGTTTGTTCTTCTTTTTAAGCATTGAAAGTTGAGTGAACAACTATAAATGAACATATAAGTCAAATAAAACAAGTTTCCTTGATAACATGGAAAGAGTATGTAACAGTGCATGTCTGACATCCTATTGACTGGTTGTGTGGTGACGGCATAGTCAATTCTAGGCTGTCCTTTAATTTTAAATGCACTAGTTAACTGTTTCATCCCATGAAACAGAGCAGTATTTAATGTTCCATGTAGAAAGAATGCCTCGAATTGTCTCTGCTGTTATATGTGCTAGAGGAGGCTACTTTGATGAATCAAAGATGACGTTTTCTTGCTAATAAAGGTACTCATGGTGAACATACTGTAAATTTGTGTTGGCAAAGAATACTGTGTGTATTTTTAGTAAATGTTAAGTGACATGCAAATGTAGAAAATCTCAGTGTGTGCAAAAACTTTTGCCTAGTAGTGTGTGTGTGTGTATATATTTTCATGCATTGATTTGGGGTTCATGATCAGCTTGCGGACGTTTCTGCAGGCTTTCGTGTCACTGGTTTCCTAAACAGGCAATGGGTGCGTCCAGATATTATCTTTCAAGGGGTTCAGTAAGTGTATCCCTGGCAGTTTGTTTGCCGATCAAAGTTAAAGTGTCTCTGGTATTTTCTAGGCACAGGGAGTCTCGCCTTTATCTCCCTTCGGATGACACTAGTTACTTTTCACGGTATTTCAGCCTGTCCTGTCCAGGCAGGTGCTGTGTGACTCCCAAAGTCTTCTGGGAAGAGATCCAGAATATAGGTGTGTGCTGAAGTCTGATTGGTTGTTCAGGAGCGCCACTGTATCGTGTAGGTAGGGGAGAATACACTGGAGGCTTTTACGCTTCAAAGCACTGGATTCCTGCCTTTTTATTGCAAAGCTTAAATAGGTATTTTTTAAGAGTTATTTTTCTTAGGCGAGGTCTAGTGTGTAACCTCCCTGTATATGTAGTATAGCGCACACCTAAAAAGAAAACAGCATTTAAAAATAGGTTCTTTTTGATGTGGTGCATGAATATACCAGACGCACATGGCTTGATTTGCAGGCCTGCGTCGGGTCTGGAAAGTTTCCCTTCATAGAGAGGTGGCTGCTTTTCTCCTGTGGTTTGTCATGCTACGGACAGATGATCCTAATGACATGCAGATTTATACGCCGAGCGCTGGAGCCGGTTCAGACCTGCCAGGGTGTGACTGCACCTCACAGGCAAGGCGCAGTCCCCCTTGTTTTAAATTCTTTTTGACCCCCTTATGTGTCATATTGGCTGTGCTGTGTCGCTGTGTGGCAGTCTGGATACCCTTTAGTTTCCCAATGGAGTCCTTGGGGACCCACAGACAGTCCATGTTTTTGCTCCTACCAGGAGCTGGGAGGGAGCAAAAATATGGACTGACTGTGGGTCCCCGAGCACTGGATTGGGAATCACTGGTGAAAAGAGAAGGGGAGGCTATAAATTGTGTTAATGGAGTGTCGAGAAGTAATAGCACAATACCGATATAAGCAAGATGGTTCCTGTCATGGCCAGGTCTGCAGGCTTTGCTGTGCCTTATGGTTCGGGGGGGGGGGATCAGACAACTGTTCAGCTGTATTTAGGATCTAGCAGGAAGTGCATCTCAGGAAGTGAGCAGTTGCCAAACTTCAGAACCTCGGCATGGCCGTAGGTCGATGTCCACTGTTTGCTCTCCTCTTGGTTTTACTGTAGGAAATGTAGGGCAAGAGTCTTGGGCAAAGATAATGTTTAAGGCTGTTTAAGTGGGAGATGAGGAAAAAATACAATTTAATATTAGAACATATGGAAATTAGAGTAACGCAGTACAAATGAACAAGTCTTGTTGGTTAAGAGAACAGAGCTTCAGTTCCCAAATGCCACAGCCATTCTATATATATATGATAAATTTGACCACCAGCTCAATTAATGAATGAATTAATTAAATGACACAGTGAGGTATTGATAAGCCAAATATGATATGCTAGTGGTCAAACTTTATGGATGCTCTAAATCCTGGGGTGCTTTAGGAGAGGTTTAGAAATGACCAAGCTGGCACATTTTTATAGACATAATGTCATAGATTTACATCAACATGAAGATCATTCAAACAGCACGTTCTTTGGCTGCCTCAGACTCTGTCACAGCGCGGAGGTTGTTTACATATGGAGATCGGCCCGTTCAGCGATCTGAAAGTAGTGGAACTGGAAAATTAAAACAAGCAGTTGCATTTCCACAGAGCTGAGTCATGATGTTGTTGTGTTGCAGGATCTTCCAAGTCCTTCCTGTCGAGGTGACGCACGGTTTGAAACTGAATCATCTGCCGCTTTTCCACTGCCACCAAGAACTGAGCTGTACCCGAGTTCCACAAAATGATGATTTTCCATTGAAAATGATCCAAGCCGTACCCAGGCTGACAGGACTTTGCTTACCAGCAGGCCGAAAGCCTGACCGAACCGAGCTGGTGGCGTCACCCCCGCCTGATTTGGTTGAAATGAAACTTCCTACTTAAAAAAAAAAAAAAGTTCCATAGTACAGCTGAACTGAATGGATTGACAATGCAAATTTACACAAGTGAATGCTAATTCCACTAGCGTTTGATGCTAACATAAGACTGCAATTCTCGCAGACGTGTTAGTGGAAATTAGCACGTAGTAAACTGTGACGTAAACGGTAAGAAAGAGCCACTTTGATTTTTACGTCACGGTCACTCTGTAACACCTTTACTCTCTGTAACTCTGTAGCACCTTTACTGAGCCGACTCTTCCGCAGTGGAAAAGCAAAGCGAGCTGGAACCGCGTTGTAACTAGTCTCTGTGGTACGGATCGGGTGCGGCCTGGTTCCTTTGTTACCGTGTTTTTCCGGCATCACCGATCCTGTGTCTGGCTCTTGTTTTTGCGGCACAGCTGTGTCACGTTAAAAAATGTGAGGATCGGTGTGGATAATGCGGGCAGGAGTTCACGCAGGTGGTCCACACGCAGCGGGCCATGTTGACGGCACCGGACCGTTTCCGTTAAAGATGCTTCTCCGTCTACCTCCCCCCCCCCCC
>JAODLC010000043.1:5042589-5058150 GCA_026781145.1 Hippopotamyrus pictus | reverse complement strand
CCCCCCCCCCCCCCCCCTTTTCCCCATGAAGCCTGTAAGAATCGGATGAACCTGCAGCCCGCGTCCAGGAACGCAAGCTCCTGGCTCGACTTCGCCGGTGCGGACGAGGAAACGGGCCCGCCGGGCGCGGGAAGCCTGTGGCGCGCAGTCAACGGCAGCGCCAAGCACTGGCTTTATCTGGACCTCGGCGAGAAGAAGAAAGTCACAGGTGAGACGGCCACGTGGGTTTCAGATGGACCTCTGCCGCACGCACCCCCGGCATTTCAGCTTAGTCAGGGACCTGTGGCGCCTCACCGCCAGCAAGAAGTGACCCTGCCCGCCCAGCTGCTCTGCACATTTTAACAATTAAACACAGTTAAATAGAAGCAGAAGGGTTGCCATTTTTAACTCCTTAACGCCTCGCTCCCGGGCCACTGGTAATAAGATTAGTGCTTCTCGAACGTGTGCACTCGCATCTGTTGGGTAGCACTGTGTGTGAATAGTGATGGGAAGTGTGTGAGGCAGTTCTAATGGAGTAATTACCCTGACAATAGTGCTTGGGGGTGGGGGGGTGCTCTCCACAGCATCTCATCCCCCCCGCCCTAGCTTTGATATCTGCAACCTTATGCCTGTGTTTGGCTTTGCACTGGGAAGAATGGAACGACTGTGTATTTCATAATCGAGGCTCACAAAGGGCCGTTTAAATTTAGGAACCGGCTGGAAGAGGAATTTATTTTGAGTGCGATGCGTGCAGTCAGCAGCCCGGTTAATTTCATGCCTGGCCGAGCCCTCGCGGGTCGGAGAATATCCACTTTGTTTCCGGTTTTGACGTCTGATTATCATTTTGCGTGGGATGAGGGCTTGGAGACGGAGGCCGTGTTGTCAGGACACTGTCGTCATGTGACACGGTCACACGCTGGCTAGTCCCCCCACTTAGCCTTTCTTCCTCAGTTTCTCACACGACAAACAGACTATGTTAGACGCAGGCGTTGAGGGGCGGGGTTTCTCATCCTCTGAGCGATTTTGGTGTGGTTCATTTTGTTTTTCTCTCTTTTGCAGAGATCATAACTGCAGGTTCTGCACAGCTGGGCTGCTTCGTGCGGATGTACAGGGTAGAGCACAGGGAGAAGAACCGCTGGAAGTCCTACACACAGAACAACGTGGACGTGGTGAGACGATGCAGGCTTGCTTAAGCTCCTCAGAACTGTGTACGGCAGGCCACAGTGTCTCCCAGTAAACTGATTTTCTGAATCCTGATCTCCTGTCTGTGCCCCCCTTCCCCCCAGGTGTTTGAGGGAGATGAAGATGGCCACCCATCCCGGAACACCTTCCACCCACCCCTCGTGACCCGGTATCTACGTATCATCCCGCTCAGCTGGCACCGGCAGGTGGCCATGACAGTGGAGCTGCTTGGCTGTCCTTACGTCAAAGGTCAGGCCACTAATGACAATCGGCAACTAAAGGACTTGTGTCTTAACTGAGGAGGCACAAGAAAGCCTCGGTGTAAATTCTTCTCTTATGGGCTTCAAAAGTGACTAATGTGGTCTTCCGGTTACCTCCCAGCCTCATCATCTGATCAAATATGGCAGATCAGTAATGGACTTGACTCCACCTCCCAGTGCCCCATGCTCTGAACCTCCCTTCTGCCCACAGCAAACTCATCTGAACCAGAAACCATGAAGCCCAGAAGCGAGGCGAGTGACGAGGCAGCCGACCCGGGTGCGTGCTCGTGGCCCGTGTGCTGGGGTGTGCGTGCGACCACGACTGGGCCCTACATGACTCACCCGTTCTCTGGTTCTGTTCCTGCAGTCAAGCTGCTCATCATCACTGTGCCCACAGTGCTGTGCGTGCTCATTCTGTTTGTCGTCTTCTGTTCCTGTAAAATGCTGCACAGGTAAGGCACTAGGGGGCGGTGCGTGGCTCACTGGGTTTAGACGCTTGTACCTGTAATCAGAAGGTTGCCTGTTCCAGGGATTAGCTGAGGCTGCTTGTCTCTTTGAATAATAGGATCTGCTAAATAAATTTACTATATATGTCAGCCTAGCCTGACATCACTGTTTCTTTTATGAACTGCTGTTGGAAGACTGAATGGATCCTAAATCAAACTTAGCACTTGCGTTTTTAAACCCCCAGCCCCCTGTACTCCTGGCCAGAAGGTTGGCCGTGTGTCCTCACAGCTTAGGTGAAGGGTTATCGCTCGCTGCTCCCAGCCAGGTGCCCGGTAGCTTCTCTTATCTACACCGGCAGGCGCGCCCTTCCCTATAGACCTGGCCGCGTCGGGCCGCATGTACTGTGCCGGACAGAAGAGCGCCCGCCCATGCCCACAGGGTCACGCGGGGATTGATGCTGTTAGGTGTTCCCTGTCTGCCCCCCATTGTCTGGGGATGGGAAAGGGGTAGCGGGGGGGTAGTTGGTCAGAGGTCGCTGTCAGGAGGTGTGCCAGCTGCGGGAATGGGGAGCTGTGATAAACGAGGGAGGGGTTTTGAAGAAAGCCTGCATGGGCCGGGATAATGGGCCACATCGACCCCCCCCCCATACTAAGAGTGATTTACCATTTATCAATGTCTCACAGGAAAAAGGCCAAAGACAAAGGCTATGGATCCTCAAACGACAAGAAATCAGGTTAGTGAAGATTCCCGCACTGAGACACGGGGACAGGCCGGGCGAGTATGTAGACGGGAGAGGCCACAGGCCACTTGAGACCACTTGACATCACTAGTCTAGTTTAAACAGTATATTTGATGTATTACTTGGATGAGTTGTATTCTGGTGAAGTATAATTGTTAATTTTGTATACAGTCCTACACAATGTGGCTGGTTCTTCTCAGCCTGCCCCTCCTGTGTCTCTCTGGGACTTATTAGCCATGTCATACCATGGTATTAGCTGTAATAGCCATCCAGTCACACGGTCAGATTGTTTACTGGAGCACATTGGGTCGGTCACTTGGTCCCTCAAACTGTCCCCTGTTCCCGTTCCTCCTTTTCCGTGCCCAGGCTGCTGGAAGCAGATCAAGCAGCCTTTCGTGAGGCATCCATCAGGCGAGTTCACCATCAGCTATAGCCCTGAGAAGGAGCCCATGCAGAAGCTGGACCTGATCACCAGCGCCATGGCTGGTGAGGCATCCTCCGGTCCTGCACTCTTGTTCACACGGCGGCCGTGGTCTGCACCCCGTCTCTGTGGTCAGCCCCCATCCTGCCCAGCTCGGGGGGGGGCGGGTGTCACCATTGGTGTCATCTCTCTCCCCGAGCAAAGGCCATTAACCCCCAACTGTTGTCTGTCCTTACTTTCTCAAATAAGCGTGCTGCTTTTGATAAAAGCATCTTTTAAATGAGTAAAATGTAAATGTTCAGCTCATTGCACTCCCCTACACCGTCTTGGCTATTTGCTGTACCCAGCGTCAGTCAGAGACACGGGTTTACCTGTTACCATGCCACTGTGGAACATTGAGGTTGGGCAAGTCAGCACTTGACCCTGAACTGCAAGCAGCTAGGGGTCTGCATGCCACGAAGGCTTGGATCCCGGTTTTCCAGGGCGGCATTTTCGGCCCATTATTGACAAACATTCCGTGAGCAGAGGTGAGCAAAGAATGCTCGAGGATCCGGAATCTGGCTGAAGTGCCAGGGCCCGGTGGGAGAGGAACACTCATTCTTGACCTTGAACAGCCTTTACTGAGTTATGTGTAGCTGGCATCTGAATCAGGTTCTCTGAATACAGAACCGGGGCCTTGTAGCATCCATGCTGTATTCACCGAACCAGATGCATGTAGATTATTGTTTGTGTGTGAAAAGAAGTTTGAGGAGAGAATGGGGCCTTTACATTTCCTGAGACCTTCATGAGTCAGGCGGTTGTGTGTGAGCGGCTCTGTCGATTAGGCTGGTAAGACGGGAAGTGAAGTGGCAAGGTTGGCTATTAGCAGGTGTTTGTGTGTTTCCTCAGTGGAGTACCAGCAACCTCCAATGATCGGCATGGACACCGTGACCCGAAAGGGCTCCACATTCAGGCCCATGGACACCGATGTCAAAGAAGATTCCGGCGATGCTGCCACGCACTACGACTACTTGCACACAGTCAATCAGTACGCCCTGCCGCTGACCAATCCGGAGCCAGAGTACGCCACACCTATCATCGAGCGCCACACCTTCCGGAAGGATGGCTTCCTGCCCGACCCCAGCTACAGTGTCCCGGGGACTGTCCTCAGCAAAACGCCCTCCTTCACAGCTGGGACTCATGGCACCGGACGGGGCGACAGAGCTTATCAGATGCCGCAGGCAAAGGCGGAAAGGCTGCGCAGCCCAGAGGGAGTTTATGACAAACCCAAAGTGGGCTCGTCGCCTCTGCCGAACGGCATCAGGTCAGACTACCAGAGGCCTCAAGCGAAGCCTTTGTTAGCGAAGAGCTTCTCCACAACGAGGGACTGTGTGAAGCAGGCCGACCCTGTGGCCCGCGGGCCAGAGCAGGCGGGAACCACAGGTGGAACCTGATGGCTCATGCTGCACAGATGGGACAACACCTCAATTTTATCCATCTCACAGACGCCTCCTGTTCAGTTCGCCTGAGACCAAGTTTCTGATGTGCCAACAGTGCAACGGCTTTTGTTTCATTTTTGTTGGTGTGTTTCCTTACTAGCAGAGTGACTCCACATCCCTCAAAAATGGGGTGCGCTCATCTCGCCTCCCACAGACCCCTTGTGTTCACGTTGCCTCTGTCAGTACATGTCTTCCTGGATGTTTTTTGGAGACAGGCCTGGGCACGTATACCTGGCTGCGAATGTATCCCAACGTACTTTGGGGGCTCTCAGCTCTTAGCAAATGGTGTGACAGAGGGAATGGATAAGCTTTTAGCTGATACTAAGAATATCTGTAAATGTGATGTCCAGTAGTCAGCCAATCGAAATTTGTCGGAGCCAGAGATTGATCTAAGGCCTCCTTTGTTTATTCCTTCCTGGAATTCCCTGGAGTTCACACGGGTATTTTGTCCAAGTGTATCCAGTCGTATCTCTCCAGGACACATCAGTTCCTCTTTAAAGATGGCACTCTTCAGATAAGATGTAGAGGATCTGATAGACACCATACTAGTTGGGGGGCAACAGGCGAGTGTCGGTCCGTAGGGGGAAAGTGAAGCATTATCCTTCGCAGTGTATGTGGCTGCAGCGGAGACCATGTGACCCGGCACAAGGGAATTCCCAGGAAAAGGGCGGTGGGGGGGGGGGGGGGCGGTGGTGGCCACAATGAGCGTTTTGTCACCAGCAACGCAGGTGCCTCGGGGAAAAGGATGGCATGCAGGCTTAGCCAATCAGAGGTCCTGCACATGGATATTATGGGATGTTATAGGATGTAAACTGGACCACGTGAA
The DNA here is from genome assembly GCA_026781145.1 of Hippopotamyrus pictus. NCBI lineage: Eukaryota > Metazoa > Chordata > Actinopteri > Osteoglossiformes > Mormyridae > Hippopotamyrus > Hippopotamyrus pictus. Next base: position 5,052,818 of record JAODLC010000043.1, on the reverse strand, counting down.
TGTGGGTTTTTTTTTTTTTTTTTTTTTTTAAACCGTTCGGTTTAAAGAGTGAAAATAATTTCTAATTTGGACGGTTATTTTAATTGTGCTCAAATTTTAAAAATGAATCATTTTATTTATCTTATTTTTTATTGCGTTTTCGGACTGGTCCCAGGTAAAGGACTCCTTCACTGACTGTGTATATTTCCATATTTGTACAGATCGTCAGCAGCTGTATATTGTGAATCGACGTCATTGTCACGTGCTGTCACTTGCACCTTTGTGCAGTTGCTGCTTGTTGCTGCTCTGTGTGGAGAGATTGGTGGGTAGGAGAGCTTTGATTTCTGTGAAATGTGTAAGGGGGTTTGGGGGGGTCACATTGCAGGCAGACCTTGCTTGCTCTTTCCTGTTCCTCTCATTCCCAGTGTCTTAGTTTACATGAATGTGTGTGAGCTGCTCTGGACTTGAATAAAGCTGGCAGCAGCTGAGACGCGTCGCCTCTACATGCATGTTGCCGTGCCTGTGGGTGGGTGTGTTGGGGCCCTGCCATGTTCATGGGGGGTGTCTGCATTCCAGCCCCACTTGCAGTGAGGTAGGAAGTCACATGACCAACCCCCCGCCCCCCCAAACCCCTCTGCCTCCCCCGGAATGTGGCAGGTCCGTGTCAGTTGCAAGGCAGCTGACAACGTGTGACCCACCCGCTGTCCCCCCCCAGCCTGCCCTCCCACCCTGTCGGGGTTAGGGTGGTGGGGGGGGTCTCAGTGGTGACCATGGCGACCCCCTGGAAGTTGACCTACCATGGGGACAGTGTGAGGCGCAGTGTGTCCCGTTTCCTTTGAAGGTAGGGTGCTTCACTCTCCTGCCTCACCATCACTCTGTCACACCCCCCCCCCCCCACACACACCCCCTTTACATGCTCGTATGAAAGCACAGCTCCATGGTGTTCAAGCACTTAGCCGTTATCGTTCATGGATTGAGGGGTGTCTCTTCGGGCAGACTGCACATGTTTTCCACACTTTCCTGAGCTATTCATCCACTGGTTGAAATATCAGATGTATGAATTTATTCTTCCGTTTTTTTTCCCCCCCAGAATTCAGTGTCAGTGTTTCTCAAATCAGTCTTCAGGGAACCCCTAGACGGTCCATGTTTTTGCTCTCTCCCAGCTCCCAAAAATGTAAGCTGTCTGGGAGGGAGCAAAAACATGGACCGTCTAGGGGCCCCCAGGACTGGGTTGAGAAACGCTGCACTAGATGCATGATTTATTTTTTACTTCCTCAAAATGAGGTTTCTACTGCCCCCTGGTGATCGTAAATTTTCTGTGATTGAATTTAGTGTTGCACCCGACCTAAAACTTGCTCAAATGAACCAGCAAAAAGTAAAAACTTCCGTAAAATTTTAAAAAATATGTATGATAACCAAAGTCTTAAAAGTAAGCCTCTGTTTGAGAGGGACCCAAACTGGGGACTTGTGTGTGTAGATAGACTGGAGGTGTCTATTAGGAGCATAACCTTCCAGTACTGCGGGTTGCCAGAGACTGACAATCAGCGTGCGTGTTCCTCAGTGCACAGATATTTGCACACTGTTGCAAGGGTCCACTCTGCTGGGACTGTCCCCTGGACTGCTGACGGCACAGGGCTGCTGTCCTTTAAATAATGAACAGGCCGCCTGCTGCACCTTCACCTGCAGGTATCTGGTATGTGGATCTTCAGCACAGTGCAGATATTCCACTCTCCCTTTCATGTTTTAATAAGGGATTCTTCATGATCCTTGTGGGGAAATTCTCTTGATGCCTCCCCCAGCTTGCGCTCTGTAGGTGAGACCAAGCTGAGTGTGAAGGGCAGGCGCCGATAGCAGAAGGCAGGGAGCTGGGGCTTAACGGCCTGCCTTTGAGGACCTTCCGATGTGCCATTGGCCACTCAAGCCACACGGCGCCCCCTGGGGGCCTTGATCAGATACGACTGCGGGAAAATCATTGCACGTCTCTTGATTTACCTTTAGACAAAGCTTTATGTAAGCTGAAATCATGTCCTTTTGTAGATCTACATATATAGAAATGTGTGTGATCCACAAAAGGATGGACATGATTTCACCATGATTTTACCATAGTGATCACACCTAATGGAGGTTCCTCAAATTGTTTCATGATTTCATGTTTTGCGCCAGTTAGTCATCAGCTCGTTCATCAGCCACAGTTTACAAAACCAGAAACGGTCGACTTCATTTTTCAGATAATTTACTCAAAATGTTACTTGTTATACATTTTACTACAATTGTATATAATAAGACATTTACACCAGATCTTTCAACGTTCAGGAAACACACTTTTCATGACAACAAAATGTGTAAAATAACCACAATTCTTCAGAGGAAGGGTGGTAAAAAGAGTTTTCCGGGGAAAGTCCTCTTTGATGTAACAGCGATGGGAACTGACGTTCTGGAATGCATGCATTAGGGTGAGGGTGAGGTCAGCCAGCCGCTAGCTCTGCGCCGAAAGATGCGTCGATTCATGCGAGAGAGGCCAGCAGCCATGTGACCGGTTGCAGTCTTTTAAAATGCGACCAAAACCTCATGTTAAATTCAGCCGATGCTCCAGGTCAATATAAAACCAGTGAACACCACTGAAGATTGTCAAGTCCATCTTTGCTGTCCAGTGTAAGATCCACTTCTTAAAACAAACATACTGACAGTGTAGGTAAGTCTTCATCCCAAAGTCAGTAAAAGACCCACAAAACTGTACTGATATTTAGAATGACAAATACATCTGTGTATATAGGTTTTTTTTTAACCTTTACATGATTCGCCAGTGCGTAAGTACTGACTTATTGCTTTTTCCATTGTAGTTCTGTTTACAAGAAGGTGTTTGACATTTTGGTTCAGAGTTAAAATTAAAGCTGAAATGAAAAATGACCTTCATGACATACGTTCTGTCAGCCTCTGAATGGTGAATGGCGGCGTTGACACGCTGTACAGCCAGTATGGAGGGATTATCATCGACAGACGGTGACAGGTCCTGGGTCTGGGACCGCAACGAGCAACTGCCCTTTTGGTTACTTTAAAAAACCGCCTTGATTTGCTCTGACGCCCATCCAGCAGAGGATAGGGGGGAGAGGAAAAAAAAATAGAACAGCCACAAGCAGAGAGCTGACATTTCAGTGACCAAAAAGGGAACCTCTCCTTGTGGAGGGGGTAACATTACTGGGGGCCTTGCTCACATTCCACTGTGGGAAAATCATTGCACATCTCTTGATTTAACCTTAGACAAAATTCATGTAACATTCTTCAAAACATCATTGCGGAAATTGATAAATTCTTATCACTTCAAATTCTCCATGCTGAACAGGGGGTGGGGTCCCTGGCCCCCCCCAGCCCACCCACATGCCCCCGGCACTGCCCAGCAAATACAGGGTCCGACTCGTCCCACGCCGTATGACGGCAGAAGCCGGACGAGAGGTCGAAAGCCCAGCGGGGCCGAATTTCAGGACAAGGGCGTTCAGAACAAGTGACGTTATAAAATGTGTTTGAAATTTAGCTGCACATCCCACCGGTCACCTCCCTTAATTCTGCAGAGTGAAGATGCTTATTTTATTGTACGTATGTTTGTAACAACTGGCTGCTGAACTAAGGATCATACAGTCTGCCATACCGCTAAGTCCACCATCTGCCACCCCGATCGTGAGTTTGAGGAGAATTAAATCCAAGCAGAGCTAGTAATAATTATAATACAGTATAATGTGCAAGCGGTAACAAGTTACAGGTATGTACATTTGTCGAGGATATTTATTTTCTACTGGGACTGACTGACGGCACTAGATTTCTGTAACTCCACACGCACGATTGCTACAAAGCAGTAAATCGTACACCGTTCCAGAGCAGCTCAACGTCACAGTTTAATTAACTCGCTCTGATTGGAGGGTACACTCCACACTCAGCCTCGCCACCATTCTGGCCTAAAATGGATAGTAGCTGTAAAAATATGTGCATGAAATAGTGCCTGTGGTGTTTCCCTGGTAACCAGAGAGCCGTGAAAGGCTGGTCTGCCCCCCCCAAGCAGATTCCACCGCGGTCCATCCTGACGACATACAAAAACTCATCAGTCACACACACAGAGCGTCTCTGTCACCTTCCCGTGCCTCTACACCCAAAGTCCGTCCCTCCTGCTAGGCGTGGCGCCGTTCTCGCCTGCCCCCCTTCTCCCCCCCCCCCCCCCACCCGTTTATGAGGAGCTCTCTGTAGCCCGAGTGGGGGCCTCGTCCGACGGGGTCTCGCTGGAAGCTCCTGTGTCTCCGTTCATCGCGTCGCTTGCTGTGCTCTTCTCCTGGGCTGAGTAACGGTAGAAAGGAAAAGCCTCTGAACATCAGACACAGCTAACGCTCATTTTAAGGATGACGACGATCCTGTCTCCTCCACGGACTTTAAGCATAGATTTTACACATTGCTTCCCTGGGTAACGAGCCCCTAGCCAGAAATGAATTTCAAGGGGGGCTCAAGGCTGTAATTTTGCTTCCTGGCTACGTACCTCACGTACAATGCTTTTTGTTGGGTTAGCTAGCCTGCTAATAAGCTTGTATATCGGCCAACAATCCAGAGGAAAATTATATTGATTGAAATTGTGATTTGACAGGAAGAGGAAGTGTTTAGTTCAGACCACCACACATGTGATGTCATCGTAAAGCCCTAACTGTCCTCTTTAAGGAATAACAGGACTTGACACAGCGGCATGTATAGTATGACAAAGACAATGTCCTCAACAGAGGACAACAATGAATTGATGGATCTCAGGAAGTGATGTATCTTTACAATCAAGAGGCAAACAAGGAATACATAAACTATTAATCCCCCAGAGGAAATAACTCTAACTACTAACACTAGCTTTGAAGAATGTGCTTCTGAAAGTTCTTTTATTTTTGGATGGGAGAATTAATTAAATTTTTCTTTTTTCCGTCACATTACCTTCATGAGGCGTAACACTGGTTTTTCGCTGTCAAAGTCAGACTTCAGGTTTATGAACGTACGTGTCTTATTCAGTGTCTTTACACTTGCTCTTGAGCCCTTCTGCCACGTTCCGGAATGGGACTGACCATCGGCGAATCCCGTCCACTCACCCTGCAGCGAGGCAGAATCCCCTGACGCGTTGTTCCGGCTGCCTTCTTCTAGCTCGTCCAGATACAGACGGTAGCGGTGCCCGCTGTCGTCCTCATACTCCACGTTTTCGTCGTCCGAGTCGACTTCAGGAGCCACGTAAACCACCTCGAACTCTATCTCGCCCCTCTGTCGGCAAAAAGAAAGCCGCGTGAGATCGACCCTTTGCTGAACCGCGACTAATGGCTAATTTCCGTTAGCTATCGAGTTCTTCCCCGACTCAAGTAACATTAGCGTGCTAAATGTTTGCCAGCTGACTCCTCTATTCAATTTCAACAGGTTAGATTGACCAATATATGGCAGAAAGAAAATGTCTATTTTCATCTGATAGATGTCATCTTTTCTGACCCTTTGCGGGGAACTGGACATCTTCAATCTGTTGTTCCTTTAGTGCCAAAGCTCTCCTACGTTCCTCAATTTTCAGCCATGAATCATCTCTACTTAACCACAGAGATCTGAATGCAAATTTTCCAGTTCACCTCATCTGCCATTAGGTGACCTGACAGCGGGTGCTATAAAATCACGCTAATTCACACTCGCTGGTGTGCGACCCCAATTTGGCCTCCCCACCTGCTGGGACAGGATGTTGACGGCCTCCTTGTGTTTGGCGTCCCGCAGGTTGATGCTGTTGACGGCCAGGATGGCGTCTCCCACGTGGAGCCCTCCACAACGCTCAGCCGGCTGAGCGGGATGGATCTCCGAGATCAGGATGGGCACCCCATGCTCCTTACCTCCCTGAAAAATGCAGACATTTAAGAAGGGGGGGGGGGCAGCATCCCCTAAAATGATAGGAATACTGGACTGTGCATGAAACTCACTGTGATTGAGATGCCAAGCCCTTCATGATCTTCTTTGGAGAGCACGACTTTTCGTATTGGTCCCACGCCTTGGGTCTTCTTTAATGTGTCCGAGTCCTGTATGAACGGGGATAATATCGGGCAGCGTACTTTTATTAATCAGTGGCACACTACCTGTGATGACTACGCACGGGGGTCTTCTACTTACGTGGCCTGATGGCGATGGTAAGGACTTCTTGGGATCGTTGCGCCCCCTGCAGGCTCGGATGACTGTTTTATGGCGGTGCAGATGGATCTCGGCCTCTAGCTGGTTCCAGAGTTTGTCGTGAGCAGGTCCCTTCATGTCCCTACCTAACAGTTGGATCTGTTGAACCCTAAGAAAGTTGAAAAAGTGCTATTGGTTGGTCAGGATGTACAACAAATACAACAAAAACAAACACACTTAGTAGCTCCTCTACCTAACACCTTTCTTTATTTGAACTTTTTGATCAGCACTAACAATCAATTGTTTTGTGCCCAGGGACTAATCTTAAGCCGGGATTTGAGTTGTAGTTTTAATTCCTGCAAAATTCACAAAAAACCATAACGCAGGCTTTACAGTAAAAACACACAAGGTCCCATAAGAGGATTCCTGATAACGGGTCGCTTATACACACAGGTATCAGGGCTCTCTCAGGCATCCTACCTGCCCGCCAGCTCTTTGTCCAAGTACTTGGCCGCCAGCCGTGCCCCGTAGACCTCTGCCTGCAATACCGCGATGTGCCTGCGGAGGGCCTCGTTCTCCTTCTTGAACAGCTTGACCTCAGCCTCCAGCTTCATCTCCTTGAACTTCTCCTTCTTGCTGGCCTCCAGCTCCCTCTCCTGGCCCAAAGACATGCAGCAGAAGGGTGATGGAGCCTGCCTAGCGGGGAGACCGCGCCGAGCCTCCGGGGACCGTTCCGCCACCGGTCACGAGAAAAATGGGTTGGTTATTACGCCAACAGTAATCATCAGGGAGGAATGGAAGGAAACCGGCATCCTGGGAAGGTGGGTGATCGAGAAAGGACTACGGGACAGAGACTACTGGACATCTACTTGGTCGTGGAAGACGTCAAGACAGGTAGGTGCAGGCAGAGCTAATGCTGAACAGAAGCACCGCTTCATCTATCAAACAGCAAACGACAAACTCGATACCCACATCGGGCTCATGTGACCCAGAATCCTCTTAGCTCTGGCACTCCGGTGGCTCAGGGTTGGCATTTGCTGTTCACTAACAAGGATCAGTGATCTAGCGTCCATCAAGCCTCCATCAAAACACTCGTTTTACGTGAGAGAAAAAAAAATCTTAATGCTGCATTTTTCAGAGAAGGAAGGAGCAGACAGAAGAGAGACTGGCTGGTATCTGACTGAACCTTGATGGATGAAGATTGAAGAAGACCCCCGCGATGTGACGCCGTCTTGCAGACCACCTACAGGACAGGTTTGGCAATATACGCGCAGAAGTTAACCCTTTCCTGTTACTCCGCTTACCGCTAAGAGCATAGCGCACATTGGGGATGGTTGGCGAGATTTCTCTGAGCAAGCTCACCGGTGGTGAAATATGCACAGGCAGTCATGCATGGGTCTACGTGGTGGATGCGTGACGAAGGCGGAACAAAAGAGCGTGCAGAGAAGGATGTCAGATTACATGGAGGGAACTTGGAGGGAAATTCTTCTCTGCTGGCTTTACGCGGCTTTGCATCATGGCACACAGGGTACCATGTTGGGGGCAGCGTGTGGCTCAGCAGGTAAGGACGCCTAGCCCCTGATCGGAAAGTCTCGGGTTCGAATCCCCAGTCAGCTCAGTGATTTCTGTTGGCCCCTTGAGCAAGGCCCTTGACCCCAGTGGTCTTACCCTGATTTTTCAAAAATGCATCTTTGCTTAGCATTGGAGTAAATAAGTAATTGGCACCATGTGCAGATGATTCTGGTGTGTGTGTGTCCATCCTGAAGGACTGACACCTCAGTCGGGGTTTCTCCTGCCTGTGAACTGCATTTCCTGGGACAGACCCCAGATCCTCCCCCCCCACCCCGCGTCCCTGTGTCTGGATGGGACCCCATCTGTTAGCAGGTTCTGGGGGTTCACATGTGCGACAAACACATGTGGTCACAGTCACTGCAGATGGCGGCAATAGACTGTCATTACCATGGGATGGAGAGGCAGTGAAATGAGGCCAGGAGTGGGCTAGAGATGGGGGTTTGATGGGGGGGGGAGGGGCAGTGACCCGCACTGACTTACCATATCTTCCACTGAGGGGACAGACTTGGAGAGGGGTGGTTGAGGAAGGGAGGAAGAGAAAAAAAGGGGTCAAAGGTTAGAAAAATCAGCACGGTAATCGCAGTCTAGAGGGGCGACACTCTCCTTAATGCTGGGGAGACCATCAGGCAAACGGGAACCTGAAATCACAGCCCAGCTCCCCCCCCAATCCCAGAGAAATGTTAATGTGTAGTTAGCGTGAGCCTGTCTCTATGTGGAAGTGAGTTAGTGTTCGGTGCATTAACACAGCAACCATACAGCAGCTGGTAATTAACGCTTTTATTTGCATACGCTCATAGCAGATGGCTTAAGATTAAGTAACAGACTCGATTACACCATACGTTAAGCTAAACACTCATCTCTTTCTGGGTAATAACCCCTCTTATTCTTTACATATGGAAAGCCTGTAATTATATCATCTGATGACACAGAAATGTAAATATTTCAGTCAGACTTAAAAAATTCTATCCATGTTTATTCGAAGAATTCAATGTTCTTCCAAGCCACTGAATTTGCTACATCATCAAACTTCCAGCTTGTTTTTTCTCCACCAGTAAACGTGAAATAAACTGTCATTATGACATCATACCACCGCAGTTTGTCCCTAGAGGAATGTGTGTGGATCAAAACGTGACTCTATGCTGGGCCGATCCTAGCATTTTTCAGATTTCCGGGCTTGGGGAGGATCAGCCTCCAAGCAGGAGATCAGCCTCCAAGCAGGAGATCAGCCTCCAAGCAGGAGATCAGCCTCCAAGCAGGAGATCAGGGTTTCGATGTGGTACCCCAGAACTGGAGGCTGGGCCAGACGGGTTGGATAGACGGCGCTCGCTGCGGAGGGAGCAGCTGCGAGCCAAGTTGTCCCGAAGAGCCCCGTGACATCAGTACCACTTATACAGGGACACGGAGGAGCTTGGAGACTGGCCATGGGAGATAAAGAGAGCCAGCACTGGGGGGGGGGGGGGGTACTCACCAGCTTGGCCTTGATAGAGCCGGAATCCGTGCCCTGGCCCGCCTTGGCGTGCAACTGCAGCTGCATGGCATGCAGCTGGAGCAGCTGGTCATGGACCTCCTTCTCCACCACCACCTTCTCGGCCTGCACGTCCGTCAGCTCCGACTTGAGGTCCACCACTTGGGCCTTGTGATGGACACAGAAGGATCGAGGAGATGTCAGGTTGGCCTGAAGCCCCACCCCCACTTCTGACAATTCCTGTCAGATGCTGAACAGATCCCGAACTGCAGGCTGGAGCCCGATTTAGCGTCTTATGTTACTTGTATGTCGCGAGTGCCGTTGTCTGTTAAATAACCTCACCAAGTATATCAGGACTTATTTCAAAGTACAGGTGGAGAACTTCATCCTTATTTCCGGAGCCCTCTTATCTACGACGGTGACGAGTGAGACCGGTCTGACAGCTTCAGTGGCACAGCCTTGCGCAAACACATCTGTTCTGGTCCCACATTTCCGGGGGTGGAGGGAGCATTTCACAATTAAAGTGCTGATTTCCTCCGCGTGGTTGGAGTCTCCTGGCACGAACCCTGCATCCGGCACAGTGGCAGGCCATGTGGTGGCAAAGGAGCCCTTGAAATTGACACGTTCACCATTTCATACAGCGTGGGAATAACAGGGAAACGTTTTTCAAAGTTTTACTTGACATGCTTCTGTTCTCTTCTACAATGGAGGTTATGTTGTCTCTGAACAGCCCATCCAAGTCTGGCAGAACAAACACAAACCAGACATCCAAAACGACGGCCTAAACACAACCATTAAAGAGGTCTGAAATATTCATGTCCTGCTTTTCATCCACTAGGGTTCCTAACTTGCATCTCCTTTTGTCTTATTCAGACGGTCCTGACAAGAGTGATTTCCTGGGAGTGGTGAAATCGTCAGCTCAGATACAGGGACAGGAAATTAAGTAAGACCCTAACCCTAGCAACCTTCTGGGAGAGGAATGCAGTCATACCTTCAAGGTAAGCGAGAACGCCGAACAACCCCCAGGGCTTTCTCAGTCTGCCTAGTGTGTGACCGGGGGGGGGGGGGCACC
>JAODLC010000043.1:5016525-5036908 GCA_026781145.1 Hippopotamyrus pictus | reverse complement strand
TGTAATGTACGTTAATTTTAATCTCTATATAAAAATAATTTGACACTCAATTCTACGTTTTGCCCTCAGTGCAGTCGCTCAAAGCGATAATCTAACCTGCGTTTCCCCGCCGCCGCCGCCAGACGGAGACATGGAGCCGGTTCGCGGCGCCCCTTTCGGGCCGCCCCGTTACGCAGCGGGGTCACCGCTCCCGCGATCCAATGACCGAGCTCCATGTCACGCTGCGGGTTCAAAGTGCAGAGTTGAGCGGCTCAAAGATGGCGGCCGCTGGCTTGAGGTGTTGGCAGTGAAATTCAATGGCAGCTGCCTAGTCGCATTCATTCGCGTCCCTTGCGTTAAGGCCTGGAATGCGGTGCCGTATGAGCTGCTATTACACCGTGTGAAGGCTGCTCCGATAAACCCGAGAAAGGCTCCACGATGGCGCTGCTCTACGAGCTGGCGTGGCGGGCTCTGCACGCCGTCCTCCACCTCCAGCGAGCGCTAGTCTCCTGGTTCCGCGCGCGCCTCTGCAGCTGGAACTGGCGGCTGTGGAAGCGGGCGGTGGCCGCGCTACTCGTGCCCGTGGCCCTCGGCTTCCAGAGCCGCAGGAAGCTGGGGCCGCCGGCGGCCAGGCGGGGCTGCCGCCGCCCTCGCTGGGGGGCGGACGGCCGGGCGCTGGAGAAGCTGCCGGTGCACGTCGGCTTGCTGATAACCGAAGAGGAGCCGCGCTGCGCGGACATCGCCAACCTGGTGGTGTGGTGCATGGCGGTGGGCATCTCCTACGTTAGCGTTTACGATAACCAGGGTGAGTGTGCTAACCGGGCGCTTTCCCCGTAACCCCGGGTCTTATAGTACCATTCATTCCCGCTGTTTACGGATTACAGTCTGTCACTGTTACCCTCCTTATAATTAACCGTAACTTAGTGGTCTATTCACCTAACCGGTTAACTAGTCGGCGGCCCGCTACTTAACTAACAAGATTAGTCATAATCCGTGATACTTTAATGCACCAATTTCTTAACCGGTGTGTAACGCTATATATAGATTATATAAGATATATAATAGTAAGACGGTGTGTTATTCTTGCGTCTTAGAATATTTTCATCAGCTTGTTTTTAGCGCCCTGGTCTGTTACCAAACGTATTAATACCGCTTCTCTGTGTGGCACCAGTTGTGTAGTTAAGATTTAAATCAAATACCTTCAAGATTCCTTAACCACAATGTCCAGAATAAGTGTTACTTAATAATGGTTATTAGTTACTTGATGATGGAGATGGTTACTAGTTAATAATGGTTACTTTTCTTGGAGCCAGTGTTGGTTGTAATTTGGGTTCACGTTCACTTAAATTCCACCTTGGTTATGTTCATTACCACCCGGTTAACTATAATCTACCATAATGTATCTGTATACAGTACACTGTCCCTTAGGGTTTAAGCCGGTTAATTGTTATTCCACTTTGTTGAATCTGTAAAGAATAAATATTGATTATCACTTTGTTGGCTGGTCTTCATGCAGCAGCTGGGATTTTCCAGTGTGTGTTTCAGGTATTAACAATCTGTCCAGAAAGGACTCTGGCTTTTCTTGTATGCCTGGCAGTTGCAGGCGATTGCTCTTATTGTTGCACAATTTAATGTATTGCACAGATATTGTGGCTCATACTCAGCATTTCGTAAGTTGGTTTTTAAGGAAATGTGATCATGGTTGCTTTTATTAGGAGGATAATTTTCTTCTTTTGGATGTCAGCTAATTTTGAATGTGTATGTGACTTGTGTTTTTAGCCGGCAAGGTTTTGAGGAGTGTATAAATAGACCGTTATCCCTGTACTTGTGACTGTGAACCACTCCGTGGAGCATTTGTTGCTAATAGGAGATGATTAGTCACCGAGTGTGCGGGAGGAACAATTGTTGTTGCAATCCGTGCGGCACACAAGTCTGAGAGATGAAGGGGGAGGAAAAGAAAAGATCGGTCAATCAGCGCTGTCCTCTCTGGTTCCCTGTCGTAGGAACACATCTGACTGTCTGCCACAGTTTTCACTTTGACTTGAAATGATAGCTTGTCAATGTAACTCACAGCATCCAATCTGTCACTGATTTTCTGACCCCTGTCACCTCGTTCCCTGCCTTCCCAGGTATCTTCAGAAGAAACAATTCCCGACTGATGGATGAAATTCTGAAGCAGCAGCAAGAACTGTTAGGTGCCGACAGTGGAAAATATTCCGTAGAGTTTTTAAATGACAGCACCCAGACACAGGAGAATCACAGTAAGTGGAGTTATTTGTAAAGGCCCGCTCCCGATTCTGCTGTTGGGGTGATTGTTATTTTGCATTACAGTTGCATCTGACAGGTTTGACTGCCCTGGGCGATCTGGCGGACATATTGGTCGATTTCTGGTCAGAAAATCGATTCGATGGAGGGTCTTGTGATTTAGTGAGTCGTTAATGTCCTTTTCAACAGGCCTGCCAGGAACTGCCATTAATTAGTGCCAATGCTATAGGGGTGTGTAACCAGTCTCTCTGGAATGATGAATAACTAGCAACATGCTACCTTCAGTGGTGTAGCCTGTAGACTCTATTCAGTTCAGTTTATTTATATAGCGCCTTTCACGACACTGGGATTTTAGTGTGTGACAAATCGTTATTACAGACAGTCCCCAGGTAACGAACAATCTGTTCCCTAGGTCTGCCTTTTAAGTAAGAGCTAAGTCGGAAAAGTAATACAGTACATAATGAATTATACAGTAATTGAGTAACTACACATGGTATTATACTGCACCTTCAGCTGATAAATTGCTAAAGGCATGCAGTGTTTTCATTATTGTCACAAAGTAGTGCATACATTGGTTATTACTTGTATTTAACCTTAATTTTCATATAAAATTGTTTATGCTGGGCCACTCGTAAGTATGAGTCTCTGTAAGTCGTACATTCTCCACCTGGGGACCGACTGTACGTCATTTATGCAAAGTAGTGCATTTTATGGGTAAAAAATGTAAGGAGGAAAGAAGGAATGTGACACAGGAGAGGAACCAAGATCCACAGAGTAGGGAGGGGGAAAAAAGCTGGGGGTTCGAGGCTGGCTGCCCACCCCCCCCCGGGCATGCTGACATCATAGAGTAAAGTGATCATAGAGGAGAATGAACCCGCTTTGATAAAAGCAGGGCGTGAACTGGCTGTCATCTGAGTCCATCAATGATTCAGCTGGTCTGTAAGTCGGCAGGCCGTGGGCCACACCCGCCATGTCGCTGGTCATGAGCCGCGGCCCCCACGTCACGCATCCACGGGACTGAATGAGGCAGCCCAGCACTCGCCGACTGCCTCCCCCACCATGCCCGGTTTGTCTTCAGCAGGTCAAAAGTCCACAGCGAACGAACACACTGTGAACTAAAGAGCATTTTCCATTACCCTCCTCTGTGCTACGGTCTCGGCTCGGAGACGATTTCCTCTTGACTCTCATGGATGGGAGTGTGTTCTGACACACACATGACAAATACCTGTAGAAAAGTAGATGTTTGAAATAACATGTCTAGTGTGCGTATCTCCCCCCCCCCCCCCCAAACTGTGAAAGTTTTCAGAAGTAGTACAGCGAATTTAAAAAAAAAAAAAAATAAAAAAAAAAAAAATAGACTGGCATCCTTTCCAAGGTGTATCCCGGACTTTTGCCCAGTGTCCCACCCCCAATATGTCACATGTGCCTAATATTACACCCCCTTCCCCCCCTCCCAGCAGCGTTCCTGTGCAAGGCCATGGTGAAGGTGCTGTCCTCGGACGACGGAAAGCACAGCATCGTGGCGGCAGCTCGGCAGCTGTGCAGAGCAGTGGAGCAGAGAGAGAGGGCTTCCAAAGACATCGACGTCCACATGCTGGACTCCATGCTCAGAGGTAGTCACATGACGAGCCGTTACCCGCGGGCGGTATAGGGGTCGCCCCACTGTCCCTGTCATATGTGACATCAGCTAGAGTACTGCTCAGGGCAAGTCAAGGGCTTCATTGTTATACAATCCAAATTAGGGCTGGATATCGCCACTGATTTCCTGAATCGATTCGCAAAGTGAAGATTCAGTTTCCGGGTTCCATTTCACTTGATTCAATATCGATTGACACCCAAGAGTTGAATTCGGCGAATCCTTATGTTTGTTACATTTGGTTAGCTGAGCACGCCACATGTGACTGTTTTGGTAAGTCGTGGAAGCGATAAGCACTGAAGTGGCGGTGAAGAAAGGGACAGATCAGCAGCCACACCGTCTTTTGAAAGAGGAGATATTCTGGATAAACAAGGTGAAAAGACATTGGTGGTCTGGTGGTACTTTTTGTAGTTAAAAGTCTGCCACATATAAAAAACAAACAAGGATATGCTGAATTGATCCGAGCTACTAACTTCTGGGCATCACAATTCAGTTAAATTAAAATAACTTCATTTGTCCCCGAGGGGCAATGCGCATCTCAGTAGTAATTTGGTGTACTACTAATCTGTTAATCTGTTTATCAAACTGTGGACGTATGTAGACGTCCAAAAAGTTTACGTCCATATGAATTTTTCTGGCCATCATCTTCTGAAATTGCATTGCATTTGTCGGCAGTGATTTGTCTGACAACACGCATAAACATTTTTTGTTTTATCGATAGTGCTATATTAAATGCAAATATTTCAAATAATTGCCCTATCTTCAACAGGGCAGCTGCCGCCATGTCTATCTGTTTTTGTCTGCCTGAACTCGTTGCACAAGGCTGGTCACATGAGACTGACAGGGTTAAAGCGTTGCAAATCCATGAGAAAAGGCCGTAGACTGTAAAAGGCATATTACAAAATCAATCCCTGGATCTTATGAAAAGATATTGGATTATGCAAATTAAGATCTCTTTGAATGAGGAGATCATTTAATTGATTTATTTAAGGCCCAGCCCTAATCCTATACAGGTATACAGTAATATGAGAATTCCTCCAGGACCACTGAGCAAACAGTGACTGGGGGAGGGTTTTCACAAAACTTTCTGTGTAAAAACACAGGAAACTCTGACAAGGGGGCTGCACATTAGGGTTTGTATAAAAACTGCATTGAAAGTTGTAGGTAAACAAAAAATAATGCAGCGTAAAAACGTGGGTGTCGTTCTTGGGAATGGGCCGGTGGTTAGGGGGACTGCTAATGTCACACTTACTTTTTATGCATCGTTCGGAAATTTGTGAGTCGGAAGACCTTGCGGTATAGCCGCTTTTTAATTTGGTGTTACTCGGCTTGTAAGAGTTTGCGCAAAGCTATTCCACTGCTTGCAGCGTTCGGCATGTTGAGGGAAAAATCAATAGGCCCTCGAGGGACAGGCTGTATTTTCAATTCCACGCGCTCAGCTCCAGTGGTGGATGGTAACGATTGCGTTTGATTGCGGTCAGAGTGTTTCACGTTTACAGCCAATTCATGCAGATGCTGCTGGCCATTGACCAGGGTCACAGTGTGGCACCAGCTAATATTTCCCATGCTCTAGGCACTGAGGGAGCTGTAAGTGGCTTCTCTTGCATTACTTCCACCTTTCAGTTCATCTTTAATCTCCCTGGTCGTTTTTATGCCACTGGCTCGTTCAGATTCAAAGCATACTCCGGATCCAGACCTGGTTCTGAAGTTCGGCCCGGTGGACAGCACGTTGGGGTTCCTCCCTTGGCACATCAGGCTGACGGAGTTCATGTGAGTACCACATCCGGACCATGTGCTAGTTCCTCCTCCTTAGTGCTTCTTTCTGTGTCCAGAGTTTTGCCCTTATAGCCTAGATCTTACAAACACCAGAAAGACACATTCCTCCAGTAAAATATTCATCTATCTGTACTCTGTGGCATCCTGTATCGTGCTGTTACACAGCTGAAGAATTATTGCTGCTATTGTTATTGTTTTTTATTATGCAACTACAGCCACCAGTAAGTTGCCGCATATGTAATATAATCCAGCTACCACTAAGGGGCGCCATGTCACTGAATGTAGGACACGGATGTTTCCGGCAAGTCTCGACTGGCCTTCCTATCTCCCAGTTTCCCATACCAGGAAAGCGGTATCTAGCTGCTGTAGTTA
The DNA here is from genome assembly GCA_026781145.1 of Hippopotamyrus pictus. NCBI lineage: Eukaryota > Metazoa > Chordata > Actinopteri > Osteoglossiformes > Mormyridae > Hippopotamyrus > Hippopotamyrus pictus. Next base: position 5,030,880 of record JAODLC010000043.1, on the reverse strand, counting down.
TGAAAACTAAACTCGGGGTGTATAATCTGCCTTTTCACACTGCCACAAAGCTTTTATGAGGTTTCTGCGATTGTGCTGCTCTTGGTGAGACCATTTCGCTCCCTCTTCCCCTCTCCAGCTCCTTGCCCTCCCACGTGGACGTCTCCTACGAGGACTTTTTCAGTGCACTACAGCGATACGCATCCTGTGAGCAGAGGCTGGGCAAATGAGCCGTGGCTCCGCCCGTCGGCTGTGATAGGAAGTGGGGCAGCCGAAGGACCCGCCTCCTGTCACATCTCTGCCCCCTACACCCCTGTCCCCCCCCCCCCTGCCCCCACGGCCTGGATTCGCTCCCCAAAAAAGGCGGAGACTCTCCGGTGTGAAAGTGACTCGAAAGGGGAGCGGACACTGACCGGAATGAATCGCTTTGGAAAGAGGGAAAATTCTGGAAAGACGGTCAGCAGTATGGCACACACACTTCATATAGGCTTTTTTTGGGGGGAGGGGTCTATTTTTCATGTCTTTCAATGGCAACATTAGAATTCCATTCTACATACCTTGGTGCTCTCGACAAAGAGAACTTTCCGTGATCAAATAAGGCACATTACATACATGTTCATACATGCCCTGCGGGAACATTTACATGAAGAAACAGCCGTTTGTAAATGTGTTATACAAATTATTTGCTTTTTTGTTCCCGTCTGGTCTGACGTCCCAGGTGGATTGTCCATGCAGTCCCACAAGAGCACTAGGCCTACTGGTGAATGCTGTGCATGTCTCAGCCCGGGGTGGGGGGGGGGGGCGATGAAATCCCAGCCGTCCAGTGTCTTATCACAGAAGCGAGTATTTGTGCCTGGCAGCACTCGGACCTGCTGCTTCCCTTTATCGCACGCTCTTTCGCTCATTTCTTCGTTGTCGTCTTTTATTTGCCACCGTTTATTCAAAAAAGGGGTCATCCGAGCCAGTGCGACAGTAACTAACGTCATAGCGTCTCGCCTGTAATTCGTGGCACTTATTAAATCTTGATAGAAGCATAACGCAGTCTGTATTTCGTCCCCGTTTTTGTCTGTGGTTGCAGTCCACGCGTCCAATTTGTTCTGTTGTTCACACGTTCAGACACAGGGGTAAGAAGTGGGTTCGATGAGCTGGGCAGCTCATTTCTCGTTATTCAGCGTAACGCTTACTCTTACCCCCGGCTGCGCCGTCGCATCGACAGGCTATCCGCTCCCATAACCTTAAAGACGAAGTGTTTCTGCTCTGTGTCATGTTGACGGACACTCTGGACAGTATGTTTTTAACTTGTTACCCGTTACACTTACAAGGGGCGGAAACTAGATTTCAAAGTATGGGGAGGGGGAATGTGAAGTAGTACGCAGTCTGGCTTTTGTAATTGTTCATGTAATTGCGTTGTCGTGATCGGAATACAGGCATACTTTTTAATAATATATTTATCGTGAGCAGCCCTGTAGCTCCGCAGCAGCCGGTTCGGCTTAACGATGGTCGGGGGGGTCGGGGCGTGGTTTGATCCCAGCTCTAGCAGTTTGTTTTTAACGGTTCTTGCGTACTTTCTGTCTGGTCTTCCAGCACAGGTGCTTCTGTCTGTGTATGCAGTGTGTCTCGTTAGGCCTGTTTACGCTTTTATTTTCGATAAATACCTCGACATTCGTGTCACTCTTCGTAGTACGCCACTCGCTTCTTAAGGGAAGACGCTTCTGGCCGAGACCAAAAGGCACGTCTATTAGGATAGCTAAAATCTGAAATTGGCTTTGAATTGTTTGTCTGATAAATGCACAGAAGCATTCGGTTCAGATTTAAATGCATGAATAGTTGCCTTCCATTGTATTTGGTCTTCGCCAACCGTCGAATTAAAGCAGAGGTCTAATTGGAAAAGTTACAAATACATGACAGAAATGGACAGAACATGTAAGCAAATAAATTGCCTCCATGATGAATGTGATTTGTGTCCCTTCTTGAAGATAAAACATTTTTCAAAGTCTCCATACAGTGTGAATACCTCTTGCATGCCTATACGTAAATTGTTCATAGAGCATTACGTCTTCGGTATTCTCACACTGATGGTGAAAGTTTATTGCATATTAAATCGTGACTGCATCTGAAGGCAATCATTCCTGTCCTCGTCAGAGCTGATAGATACCCTTTAGATAACTCTCTCTCTATAGGTTTCGATTTCAGTAAATTACTCATTTTCCATTTCTATCTTTCTCGTTAAGTATCACAAACCCCCTGCTGGTGGTTCAACTCCACCAATGAAACCTTTTTTTTTTTTGTAATGTGCCTTTAAAGCAGCTTCGTAGTTCACTCACTGGAGGTCAAGCGACTGGGACGATATCAGACATTATAGAAAAATCACGTCTGAACTGATTTTATTAAGACGTCTTGTTTCTTCCCATATAACGTGCTTATTGTGATGGTAATGTTCCAGATGCTGCGGCTCTGCTTTCATTTTGAGAATCAATTCTAACTTTAAAATGTCAGTTTTTTTTTTCTCCCGGAAATTGAAACGTTTCTATTGTTACAGGTAGAGGCACATTAACAAAGTCAAGCCCCACCCACCCCGACACAATTTTCTTTGATTAGTTGTTGACTGGGGGGAGGGGGTTGTGACGGTTGTTGACCGGGGGGGCCCTGGGTGTCAGCCAGGATAAGGCCATGCTTTAAAAGAACAGGACGTGAGCTACTGCAAGGGGGAAGAAGGGGAAGGGGCCCCTGCCAGGGGGAAGAAGGGGAAGGGGCCCTGGACACTAAGGGAATACAACGATCGGCCCCCCCACTTGCTTAGCTTTGTCAGCAGGCATTGAATACCGTGTCAGTGAGGCCAACCTTGGATCCAATCGAAATCGAATCAAAATGAAAATCAGTGATATCATTCATCCCTGCTGTGGGGCATGACTGTGACCCGACACTCCTGGGTCTGTGCTCCCTTACTCTGCAAAGGGCGCCGCCGTGTGGTCAAATCCACGACACACCTTTCAGCAAACCCACAGGGCTGCTTCACACATCTATGACACTTGTATTGTATGCGAGTCACTAATGTTGGTGACATAAATATGATGGAGACCTGATTTAAAAAAAAAAAAAAAAAAAAATTCTCCAAAGCTTAACCATATGCTTATTTTCTTCCTTTTTAAACCCTGGTGCAGGGGTACACAAGCAAAGTAGAATATGAGAACTTCGAGCAGTGCCAAAGTCGCTGTGACTGAGGGTGAGAGGTGCATTCCGGACTGTGGTGTTTAGTGTGATCATTTGTTCATTTTTGTGTGTGTTTGTAAATGTGTAAAGGTTTAATGAATCAAGGTTTTAAATATACATAAATATCCATGTGCCCACTTTAACTAGATATTAAAAAGGAAACTGGCTAAAATTTATAAATGTTCTTGTGTATCATATGAAGTTGCATATATATATTTTTTTGTTTTTATACCACTTGCATTTTTGATACTAGTTGATCCAAACATATTTTAAATCTGTGAACTAATATTCTAAAATCTTAATTATAGATAGACTTGTGTATACTTGGTTAGCATTCAAGGAAAATTGCACAGAAAAGACATATTTAGAACAGTAAATTTAAAACACCTGTATGGATGGAGATTGTTTTAGTTTGAAAATTCGATTTTTGAATGAAAATGGAGCCCTAAAGTTACCCTTAAGTTCAGTCGACAAACTTTGGTTGATATCGGAGGCTGTCTGCCATCTAGTGGCCACTTCTGATATTATTAGTAGGTTCCTCTGTCTAGTCTTATCTAAATTGGAACATCTGCCTCGGAGTAATTTCGCCTTAAGATTTCCCTTATTTTCACGATTTAGCAGCTACAGCAGTGCTATTCTCTGCTTTTGAAAGAGTTGATGAGTTTAGGGATTAATACAGGATTTTAAATCCTCCTTTCCCAAATGGAAGGGAGAATGATCTGTATTCTCATGTTAACTATACAGTTTTGCTGTACAAGTTGGGAAGGATGTATATAACTTGCAGGATAAGACTGATCTTGGCTCAGTTTTTATATTCATAAAATGCACGGGTGACATACACATTCCTCACATTTCTGTTTAAGACTAAGCTCAAGCAGTATGGAAAAAAATAACTGGCACTGAAACATGAGTGATTCTTTGGCTGGTAAGACTCCGATCGTATGACACCAACATGTTTTCAGATGTATGCTTTTCCTCATGATACCGGATGTATTTCATAACATATTAGTTTGGAGGAAAGGCTTGACTGTGACACACAGACGTGGGGGGGTAAGGGATTCAGATTGGTTCCCCGAAGCCCGATGTGCTTCTAACCTTAAGGTAGATTAAAGTAATAATTAGCATGAATTAAAGATGGGAGGGCGAATGACAGTATGAGGAATCGAGCCCTTGAGCTCGGTTTGTGGGAGTGCCTTCTGGAAATACTTCATCAGCTGAATTGGGGATTTCCCCCCCCCCCAACCTTTTCAATTAACAAAGGGGTCACTTATCAACAGTGATGCATCTCCTTAGAATCCGGCTAGGATTCAAGTCCGTAGTCTGGGCCTCCCAAAGGCAGGTTCTCACTAAACACTCCAGTCCTGCCTTGGTTTGGAATCCTGCTGAAGAGCAGAGACTAGTCCATACTTCAGTTTTCCATGTGCACTCTCGGCTGCAGACAGTCATGCTTGTGGCATCTTGTGTTCCTACTACATCTGGCTGCAGACACGGATGGTTGCAGTCGGCGCAGACATACAGCAGTGATATTCCACCAGACCAGGAGAGGGCAGATATATTGCAACAAACACAAATTCAAGCAATGTAGTAAAATGGGTAAACTCTTCATGAACATTTTTAAATTTTAGTCTAGGCTTGGGTGGTATTAAAGTAATACGGCATTTTCAAATCCTTATGGCAAGATCAGCTGGGACACGCAGCCCCCACCCCCACGCGTGGTGAATTTTATCTCCAGAATTCCCAAATGCTGTGGTGCTGCACTTGAAAATACCGCATAATGTCTGTACAGTAAAAATTAGATATTCAGATACTTCCGCAGCTCCTACATTAATTCTACTACTACTCACTTTTTGGCTGACCTCTGTTCTGTGAAAGTCTTTGCTGCTACCTACGGCAAACACCCAGCCAATTATCTTGCACATGTGCAGGCAACGTGTATGATCTCTGCCGGACAGAACCATTCTGGGCCACATACACACCGTCTGCAGTTGTCTACCTGAGGTGCAGACGGAAAAGTGAAGCATGAATTGGCCTTAAAATTTTCACTCCATCTTAAGCATGAAAAACAGGTTTTTCACTGAGAGTCCTTAAGGCATAGAGTATGTGGTTCCTCTCCCTCTGACTTCAGATGTAGCAGAGATGGCAAAGATGAGCCTGGTGTCATCGCCTTTGAGAGATCCTGAGATGGTAGACATAAAGGCTGGGTGAAATTTTTTCATCAAGGTTCTGATTTATTTTTTTTTTTCTTGGGCAGGTCTAAAACTGCTTTCCTGTATGTTGGAAACCAGACAACGAACGGGGCTGTGCTGGAGGTGTGGTGTCAGCTTTGGTATCGCCACAGACTGGCGACGCAGGCCTTGAATGCAGTCGCTCGAACTGGTCATGGGTTTCCATGACAACATAGCGAGGCAGCTGGGGAAGATGTGTGTTTGTATACAAAAATGCCACGCCGTCCAAAGCAGGGCTGCTGTCGTGCATCCCAGCCCCGATCTCACTGTCACCACCAAGAGAGTGCATTTATTTACGCGACTCCTTGGTATGAATCAGGAAATGGCTACCAGGCTTTCTGAGCGGGGCTACTTCCTAGGCAGACCTATGCAAATCACGGTGAATGATTAGAATGAGACAGACAACAGTGAGCTGGCTGAGAATTGCAGGGTAAAAATTTGATGGTACTTCCCAAAAGGCCCATTTAACAGAACTTGTTGACAAAATAACCCCCCGCTCCCAAATTTTTTGGTTAAGGCCCAGTGTGCACAGATTAACCATAGAGAGGGAGGACTGTTCAGAGACACAGCTGGAAATTCCGGGCCCCTGAATTTTTGCACTCAGGGGCCCCGATTAAGTGCTGAACCCCCAGACTGCCAGGCTACCCTTGACCCCCTGATGCCCCTGCTGTATATAAAATGCAAGTTGCGTGTCTTTTAGCTTTAAGTAGCTTTGAGTTTGGATTTCAGTTGGATTTCAAAGTGCTGCAGGTATTATGTATGAATTCCTGGGGTTGTTTCTGTCCTGGTTTTATTTCATGCGGTGTAAATAAATATTCACATTTCATCTTCAACAGCAATATAAACATCAGACTAATTTATCACCTGAAACTGCACATGACTGATTTCCTGCACCGATGAAGTTCGATCAGTAACGTGCATATTTTGAACATAAGGTACTTTTTTTTTTTTTTTGACTTGATGTCAATATACCAGGACTGAGGTAAACTCTCGCTGGTTTGTTTTGAACCCCTGGGGCGGTATCACATGCAGGGAATTCTGGGATCTGGCTCAGTAATGCCATGCTGTCTGGTTCATTGGTGACTCATACATTTTGGAACGCGCTCATTTAGTTTGTTTCTGGCGCAAGAATCAAAGGTAGTGTCCTTCTTCCCAGGAGGAAGTGCTTGGGCTTTGATATCGTACTTTGCATGGAAGTAGAGCTCCCTACTGTATCCTTACTCTGCTTCTACAAGCTGAATGACGTATAAGAATTATCAGACACTGAGACTTCTGTTTTAACTTTTGATTTTGAAACATTTGAGTAGTTGTAGCAGATGGTTGCAGTCAACAGAGTGTAACATTTAGCGATATGTTACCGCTATAAAAAGGCCGTTCGTTTCACATGTCGATTGCCAGCTTTTAATCTGTTGCAGCATGTTACACGAGGCAAGAAATAATCACATAAGACTATGTTATCTCTCTCCTGCAGAGGGAAATAAACACACTGGAATTGAATCGGTTTCTAGATGCTCAAATGGAATAGAAGTCTTTTTATGAGGGGGGGGGTGTTAGAGAATATTTAAACCTTTTTTTTTTTTTTTTTGAATGCACAGAACTCTGTGCTATTGTGGTTTCTCTTAGGCCTGGCCAAACCTGGGCAGATGTCTTCTGAATCGCACAATAGCCCAGTCCTCTCCTCGCTAACGTTGTGGGATATTCAGTCCAGGAATATCACTGTCGCGTTACTTTGTCCACCCACTGTCACTCGCGCCTCTACACACGCCTTCTTTGTTTTAGCGGAACGCCATCTGCTCACAGCTATTCCTCAGGCTTCTTTCTGCAGTTGCATGGTGCTGACTGACTCCCTTTCAAAGTTTCTAAGTAACACGGTGACAGAAAGCGGCCCTCTGCAAACAGGGAGATTTTTTTGGTATTTCTTTTTATTTTCAGTTAAGGTCTGGGTCATTATCAAGACAAAAATGATTAAAAAAAAAAAGCTGCTTTCCTAAGGCCGAGTGTTTGTATTGCTCAAAATAATTTGTCATGTCATTTCTAGCTTCATGTGCTGTTCAGTTCATAGTTTAATTTCCCCCTAATGTTCTAAACTAGATCTGCAGAAGAAAAATCTGTTTTCTTTAAATGTTTACCTTGTGCGATTTCTTCCTGGGTAAAATACTATAAAATATCAGCAGGTAATTACTACAACGGGGGATATTCACCTTTTCACCTGGATAGTATAAAACAGTGACAGATATCTGTAGGTAGAGTGGTATTGAAGATGAGGCACCAGCTGAACGGATTGATTGGATAAACTTCTGTCAACAACCAGGGCAGACTGGTTGCTAGGCAATGTGGTTTTTTGATAAGAAGGGCCCGGAATGTGTGAGACAAGCTGATGCCCCTGGTATATATCACAAAGGAGCCTACAAAGTACCCTATGGGGGCAGGCCAACTTATCATTAAAGTGCTTTAATGTGTGTGTGGCTACACGATCATTTGGTCAACAATGTAAACATTTTTTTTTAAATCCTCAGATCCATATACCTTTGGTTGTTTTTAAATGAAAAGCTGAGGGATCATAGTTGGCTTCTTACAATGCAACCTTCAGAGAAATTCCTCTGTTATGTCTGTTTGCATTTTCATAATTCATGGCGTAAGGCTGCAACAGGGTCGTCTTTGATGGTTCTGGCACCCAGAAAATAGTTCATATGTGTAACGTTTGCAGCAGTAGTCAGGGAAATTTCACTGTCAGCTTTCGACTGAGGCTGCTTGGTCTACTGCTGCATGATTTCATCTTGTAGGATGATTTAAATAGATAAGGTTGCTATCAAGACTGAACTGTGTAGCAACAAAAATCTTTCCTTGGTATCAAAAGCATATAACAAGATTGAGAATCATTCACAGGTTTTGCTCAGTTTGTGGAAAAGCAGACCTGTGTTACTGCATGCTGGCTATCGTTGAATATGTTTAATATAATGAGTTATAATGGCTATTAACTCTGAGTGGGAAAATGTTGAGAACTGCAACAGGAAATAATTGGCTAGTGGTTTTCTGTTCGCTTCAGCTTTTGTGTTTTTTTTTTTTTGACATACTCTGATATTAAATATCTCAGCCACATTACACAACACTGTGAAGAATGCTTGCCTATAGAGACGCAGTACCAAGCCCAGCTCCAGTGTAGCAATGAAATTCAGCAGCGCACACATGTAGATCGTGTGAATTTCTTAAAGCAGTCTTGAGATAAGAAATTTCGAACGGCAATTAATGCTTGAAGGCCCCAACACGGCGTCCTCACCAAAGCTGATAGAAAGATATGGGAGAGCAATCCTAGGAAATTGAAGATTTAATGAATGACGCGTTAAATCACAGTAAGGCGTAAAAATTAAACTACTAATTCTGGATTCCCACTAGGGCTGCACAGATTGATGCTGAAATGTTGATTCTTTCGATCTGAATGCTGTCATTTTGCTTCTAAGCTTTACAATGGCGATTTGTACATAGTAATGGAAATGTTTATATTGTTACAGGCAGAAGCACATTAACATGTGATTAATGTACTTGGAAGTAAGACCAATTGAACTAGACTAATAATCACACCCATTAATATAATTCTATTCTTTAACTATGCAGAAATAGCTGCATGGTTCATGAAAACCACCAGCGAGACCATTGATCCATGTGGTCGTTGTGGTCAGGGTGCATAATGCATGTTATCTTATTGTGTCACCCAGTAGTACTTAATTCCATTGCAGGATACCATGTTTTGGGTTAAATAAATAGACAGTATTTCTTTTATATTGCATAACTCTTAATACAGTCCAGCACGTACTTTCTCCATTAACAGATTCTGCCTGACATGGCACTTAAGTAGGGTCCTCAAATTATTTGTGCTCACCTTAAAAAAACTTAATAGCCTAATATCCATATTTGCTGGTATTGTTCTTGTCTTTGTGCACGATACAGCGCTCCATTGTAAGCAAAATTACATCAACCATCACTACATTCCCCATGTGTAACTGCAAGAGGGATTTGGGTAAAACAGCTCCCCCTGTTGGGGGAACCGGACACCTCCCAGTAAAACCAAAACGTCTTCCAGCAATCACGGCAGTCCGAACTGGGCATTCAGAAAATGCGAATAAGGAAAGACAAAGATCCGTCCGAAGATCAGGCCAGTGACGGGAATCAGGTGCACTGTGCATGAGTCCGCCGCAACTCCTCTAGACCAGAACCGTTTTAAAATATTTTCTTTTTTTCTGGGAATAAGGTCTCCATATATCAGCGAAGCACGGAATGCTAAGCTTGCTCGTCGGTAACCTGGAGATTTCGGATCTAACCCCCCTGCGAAGTATCCCGACCCCCTCCGTCTGCGCGCGGAGCAGAATGCGCCCTCGTTTCTGATCCCTTCATTTTTTTTTTTACTCCAACGATGATTCCCGAAGAGCAGAATCACGTTGTCACGACCATTGAAACCATTCCGCCCGAGACGGTCACGGAATCGCCGACACTGCTGCAGAGGATAAAGAAAGTGTTTAACAGGTAAGAAGGGTGGCCACAATTCATCCGTACCATTAGGGTTTGGTTTCGGGGAAATTCTTCCACGGAACAGGTGGCAGATTGGCCGATCCACACCCGAAACGTGCACATACTCTAGTGCCCGATCCTTTTGAATAATACCCACTTTGCACAAGTTTAAAATGCTGTGCACGTTTATCAAAACGTCATCTACAATATACCGTGACACTACGCCGAGGCAGGGATGGTAAACGGGAGTTCATCTTTGAGCCGTATGATGGAAATTTTCGTGTTATGTGTTGCAACTCAACAACGACTTGTAATATAAAATTAGGCACATATATTTAAAAAATATGCAAATGAGGCATCCCCCACCACTCAGGGATGTTAATGGCATCCACAGGGTAAATCGCAATTTAAAGATACATTAATCGTGATCGGTGTGAGACATTAACACACCTTTCTGCTTAAAAGAGAACACTGTCTGTATTATTTTGTTTGCCTATTGTGCAGCAATAAGCAAAGTATGACATAGACTAGTAGAAGAACATTCTGTCTTTGCTAATGACGGCTGTAAATTGTTCGTTTAAAAATCATGCCAATAATCTAGTATTAATAAAAAATAATCTATACTCGTCACGCGCACGGCGATCTGTACTATTAATTTGTTGGCTTCCGAACACATGACATGGATTATTTAATTCTTTCGTCAACGTTGAGAACAGAGGCACTTATACCATACGTGCATTTTTAAACTGGGCAGGTTCAGACTAGAGATTGATTTTGTAATAAAGGCTATTGTCCACATTGTTTCGTAGTTGTTTTTGCACATCCATAAAACAGTCATGATGGTCAAAATCAGCGTGCCACTCATTCTCCCCTTTCTTAACCAAGGCGTAGAGAACAGAATTAATCGGATGTATGAAATCTGGTAGCTAAACGACGGGTTTGTGCAGAATCTTGATTTAGACCCATTACATTCGTTTTTCACCCGTGGATTTAAAACTGTTACAAACTGAAATGGCATTGCCCGGGTGCGAGGGCAGACGGAATTGATTAGGGCTCCAAATAAAAGAGCGCAACCAAACGCGCACCGCGCCTCTTTTGTCTGCCCCTGTCAATCACGAGTTCACTCCTGCTAGCAGCGTGGACTTTATATGTATGTATTCACCCTGTCTGAAGGGACTCCAAAATGCTGGATTATTAACCCTTGTCTTTCAAAAAAGGGTAATGCGTCGATTTTCCTGAGTCATTGCTTTAAGTATATTTAAAGCTTGAGTTCATCTAGCAGAGAGGAACATTTATTTACAGGCATCAGAAATTATACGCATCGCTTGACTAAATTGGTTTGTGCAATTCTCAGTAAAATATGGTAGTTTGTTGTCTGTTCTCAGGTTGAAATCCGTTGATTATGGAGTAGGCGTCGCATCTAAATTTAGGGAAACTTTGAAAGAGCGGTATGGTGTGGTGGATAGGAAAAATATACTGCAAACAACTGGAGGTAACTGGATAAAATAATGCAACGCAGAATTAGTTTCAGAGCTTTCCGTGGTATAGTCTGGCTTCAGCACAGTGTATGAACACGACACACCCACCCTTATACTAACTGACCGAGGGGGGTGGTCTTTTCTTCTTGTTAGAGAGCCTGTTTGTCTTTGTATAAGCGGGGCAGTGGACCCTTTTCTGCTGTTGTCTCTCTTGCGATTGTGTTATCATGATAAAGGGAAGGGGGGTGCATCATGATTGGGGGGTCCCCTCCTCCGGGTCACTGCTGGGGAATGTGGCTCTGCCCAGACGCTTGCGCCTGATGGTCCAGCCATGCCTACGGGCGCGGTGGACGACAGCTGGTGTTCTGACGTTCGGCTATCTCCGCTATCCACTCCTGTACCATCTGCCGGCCCCAGTTCTCATGGGGGTAGGGCCCTTTGTCCCAAGAACAATGCCCCGTGAGGTGAAAGCACTGTGGGCTCCGATAGTGTCGTCCGTCTGGAAGTTTTAAGACTAATGCTGTGGGGGTGGCTGGGGGTGGTTATTCCGCCTACCCCTTGTGTGAGTAGGGGCGGGAGTGCGAGCCGCAGTTGTCCGGGGGCCGTTGCTAGGAGCGGCGCTGGGTGGGCATGCTCGCACCCCAAGTCCTAACGCGGGCCACGCTGTTGATCCGTCCGCTTCAGTGAGCACTACAGAGCCATGAAAACATTCAACCTTAAAACCTAGGCATTGTGCACGGTCACTGGAAACAAATCTCAGAGTGGAGTCCTGCGTAGATTTAAATAGTTCCCCCTGTTGTTAGTGACCTGACCAGGAGCAGATGCATTTTGCTGATGCGTGGACGTGTCTGACCAGCTGCTTCCAGGGTGCCCAAGAGCCCGGGCTTATCACTCAGGGACCGCCGCGGTATTGTCCTTTGGACCAGCACTGATGGAGTCGCCGAATGCCTCCACAAGGGTTGTGATGTAGCCAGGTAGCATCTCCCTCATGCCCCCCCCCCCCCGAACAGATGGAGTGGTTCAGTTTAAAGGGGCCAAGCAGTTAATGCTGCGCTGAATGTGGACAGGACAGCAGGTGGTCAGTAATCATCACATCAGGCTCACGTACTCCGTAGTGGGGGTAAGGAACATGTGGTGGAAGTCGTGGGTTTATGTGGAAAGCCTAATAAAAAAAAAAGAGCAATATATTCTCTAATTTGGAGATGGACAAATATGGATTGATGAAAGGGGGGTGGTTAAATTAAAATCAGAAGGAAGCATTTAAATTGGATTGTATATATTTGAATTATATGAATTTAAATTGCATTGATGGTATTTGTGTAGAGACAATTGCAACTACTGACAGTAGCAAAGTTTGACGATACACTGTCTCTCAATATTTTCAAGTGGGAGCTGTTTTTCTTAAAGACAGTGATGACTTAAATTTTCATACCTGGAATGTGAATTTTTTGTTGGATAAACTGGCCTGGCGTACGGGCAATAACTTAGTCAGCCTGGTCTGTTTTCCTTCGTTAATTGCAAGCGCTGTTATCAATGAGTTTAATTCCTGACAGAATCGATAGTATGTCAACAATTAGCCCTGGTCCTTCGTGCTCCTTCCAACACGTGCAGGCGCTGCCTGTTTGTGTTTGAAGAAGGGCTACATGCAGAGGAGCTTGTCAATGTTCAGTGCGACTGACAGCGACTGAGCCAGGACGACTGAGCCAGGACGACTGAGCCAGGACGACTGAGCCAGGACGACTGAGCCAGGATGGCTTCCAGGCCGCAGCCCCTTGGCTGGTGGTTTGATGGTCTCTGCACGCAGATTGCGACATGGCACCAGCAGTACTGTCTAACACCTTGGAAAATAAATCAGAACGTTGAGAGGATCACAGTCACAGTGCAAAACATTTTGTTTAATAAATTCTAAATATTAGAACCATATGGACTTTGCTATCCATGCGGAAGCTGAAATATCCAAAAGGAAATTGTTTTTATCAGTGATGACTAAGGAACGATAATACATTTTACAGTGTTACAATAGTTAATTTTTCTAAAGAACAGAGAAAATCTGTTTTTAAAATGCAATAAAATAATAGCAATGTGATATTACAAAGTTACCTGTTTCATACTTAAAAATAGAGGAAAGACTTCCTCCTGACTGTACCCCGCTGGATTAGCTGCCTCTGGTTTGTATTATCTGAGGTTGTAATGCTTATTCAGTGATTGACAGGGTCACTTTGGAAGCTGTTTTCCTACAATTACTCTGAGTGAAATGTAGAATGATTGCCTGCTGAATCAGAGGAACAGATGGAGGCCGTGTAACTGATGGTCAGTATCCTGATACGGGAAGGGCGTGACCTTCAGGATCTCTGTCTTAAGGCATAATCCCCTCCCTGCCTTTCAGGCAAAACAGTCCAATAACAGGAGAGTTACGGTGTGAGATGTTAACACAGAGAGGCTACTCTCCTGTGAAGATCCTTAGTCTCAATTACTCTCCGCGTTTATTTTTCCTGTATCAGTCTTTCCCATGTTAATAAAAGGGACAGCTTGTAAAATTACTGTTCTTGGTATGGTCAATAAAATACAGAAGGCCCCTTAGTTACGACAGTCCGTGTAATGATATTTCGACTTTACGATGGGTAAATGTTTTTCACTTTCAGTACATTATTCGATAAGTTACATGACATATTAAACACTTTTTGTAAATTAGGCTTTGTGTTAATGATTTTGCCCAACTGTAGGCTAATACAAGTGTTCTAAGTAGGGCTGGGTATTGTGACCAATTCGGCGATTCGATTCGATTCTTATTCTTATGGTTTCGATTCGATTCGATTCAATTACGATTACGATTCGATTCGATTCAATATCGATTAGCTCTCAATATTTCATTTAAAATGTTAATTTTGCAGACATGGGATCCATATTTTGATATAAATGCTGGTAACTGAAACTCTCCTACTTAAGTTTATTACTGAAAT
>JAODLC010000043.1:4987290-5016425 GCA_026781145.1 Hippopotamyrus pictus | reverse complement strand
TTCCCGAATCGATATCGTTGCGTTAAACTGAAGATCGATTAAAATCGGAGAATCGATATTTTTTACCCAGCCCTAGTTCTAAGTATGTTTAAGGTGGGCTAGGCTAAGCTAGGCTATGATGTTTGTTAGGGTAGGTGTACTGAAAAATGCATTTTCGCCTTACAATATTTTCGCCTTATGATAGGTTTGTCGGAACGTAGCCCCACCATAACCATGGGAGAGGCTAGATAGGTTTTCTGAGAGCTGTCCTGACCTGCTTTTAGCCAGATAAACGGTCCCTTTCAGAAGCAGCTCTGTCCGTAGGTTGGCTGGTCATTCTCTGCTTGCTAAAGGAAGTTATTATGCTCCTCTGTAGCCGAGATCAATGCTGGGTGGAAGAGTTAATCAAGGTACAAGTTTAGAAAGCACCTAGCTTTTGCTGTAAAGTTACATCCTACAGCCAGAGCAAATCTCGCTAAATGTATAGAACTAGAGTTTTTCTAACACCAAGAGTACAGGAGTGGTTTTCCTTATGGGGTGAATCAAGGGCATCAGCTTGTCGCGGACAAAGGCACCTCTAGGAGTATTTTCTTCGGTTGCTTTCTGGTAATTTCGCACAATGTTGAACTGCTAAAGTACACAGATGAAACCTATGGTGGTCTGATATCTTGCTGTTGACTTCTCTGACGGATCCGTGGATTTGAATTCCATCGAAAGGGTTCTTGTTCGGTTCCATTCTGACTTTACAATTTCTTAAAATCCGTCGTAACAAGTACAGTAGCTCAGTTCCTTTTTAAATTTCTGTTGGCCCTGAGCTGTGGTTCTCTCACAGCTGGTAAGCCGCGATTAAGGCCTCGGCTGGGCGGGCCTTCCTGCCAGGCGAGGGGGGGGGGGGGGATAATGGTCGGCATTCGGGGGGCTCATTGAGAAAACGGAAGGCTGAAAGGCGAACTGCCCGCATTGTGCGGCTGCATCCAGGCCATTCATGACGCCGGCCGCCGCTTCCTGGGTCCCACAGCGCGACTTTGTTCCGGTTTTCCTGCAGCGTCACGGCCACGCCGGGCGCAGCTGACGTCCGAAGGGCCCGTGGGAGTGGGATGAGGGAGGTGCCACATCCTGCAACCCCCCCACCCTTTCTTGAAGGGGTGTGTTGTACCATTTCTGCCAACGTTGAGTCAAGAGTTGCCCAGTATGGCGAAAAAAAAACTCACTCCTACTGGGAGGCGCAGGGTAAACAGAAGTGCACCGCAAAGCAGGGTTGCATATCCGTCACACTCAGATAAATATGGGTCACATGGTCTTCTGTTTTTGCTCCCTCCCAGCTCCCAGTAGGAGCAAAAACGTGGACTGTCTGCAGGCTCCCGAGGACTGAGATAGGAAACACTGGTCTAAAGACATGCAGTTGGCATTAACTTAACTGATGGGAAGGCATCCTGGTTTGGGTGTCCTCTTTCTCATGGCCTTTGATTCTTAGGCTGCAGGCTCTCCGTGACCCTGTGTGTGGAAAAGCTCTTCTGTTAGATGGATGCGTGTTTATGATATACAGCACCTTTTAAGAAAAGGATTTTTTCTTCTGTATTCTGTAAACATGGTATCGCAAAAAAGCCCTACATCATTTATAATAAGGTTCCATAACTTCTAGCCACAAGCTAAAAATACAAACTATTCGAACAAACACAGACTGGTTAAGTCATAGGAATATATTATAGGTCTTGAGATGCTGTACCTGCAGATTTCCGCTCTAGTGCACGAAAGAGTGCTGTTCTCCCATGGAACAAATCCTACCACTCACAATCTTTTTATTGCGGAAAAAGTAGTTGGGGGAAGGGAGTTTTAAAAAAAAGAAGAAGAACTCGTCATGCGTGCAGGCAATCTGAAAGCAGAGGATCACTGATATGTAATTACGGTCGAGGGATCCGCCTTCCTAATGGGGATACTACCAATGCATTGGGGCTTAAGCAAACCGTCTCTGGGAATCCCCCAGAATCCTCTGCTGACCTCTGATGTTGGCTTTGCTTCTAATCCGGTCGCTCCGCTGTAAAGTCGCACCACGCTTCACTCTTCTGTGGAAGATTAATGCCTTCGAACACCTGAGCTCCGAGCCTCTGATGGTTAGCATTGCGGTCGACGATGACTTTACCTGGGTGTACTCAAAGGCTTCTTGCCGTCACGCACGGCACATGAGAACGCCGTTATTTCTATAAACACGATGTTAAAAATGTAAAAAAAATAAAATAAAATAGAAAGACTGTCAAAACTGCACCTCCTTGTTTTCTGTCAACAGCCAGCTTTCATCAGTGTGATGCAAACAGATTCTGGCAAGGAAGACGAGCGGTAATGCCAAGTGATAAAAGCGACATCAGCACTCGCTGGATGAGCTGTTCACCAATAATTACTTTTATCTTTTTTGTTTTTCCTTGTATTTTAATAGGTGGCTGTCACAAAATGCTAGTGCAAATAATGTAAATTTTTTTTTGTTTCCATCTATCTTCCATAACAGCTTATCCGTGTAGGATCACGAGCTCAGGGAAGGGGATACCCGGGGTGAGTCTGTTAAAGGCCACAGACCATGAACCATTTAGAGTCTCCGATCCTCCTGAGAGTCTTTGGAATGTGGGAGGAAACCCATGGGAGCACAGGAACACACACCGAGCCTTTGAATCGAACCCGCACCGGTGGGGGACTCTGCTCCACTAAGCCATGGTGCACGCTACTCAAATACCTAATGAATCGCCCGTAATCCTCCCACTGTAAATAGTGCTGAATCCTGCCGAGAGACTTTCGAGAAACTTCCCTGTTTTTTCCATCTGCAAGTTCTTGTGTCGCACGACGCAAAAAAAGACAATCGAAAAGGTGTTTTATTTTGCAGACGCGTGGCAAGCTGTCGCCCGTATGGTCGCCCGAGCTGAGTCACGCGTCGAGTGATGCAAGCTGGGGCATAAACTCGGTAACTCGCCGGCGACGCACGTAGTCGTGTCACGTCCGCTGCTCGGTTCACGGCACGGAAACCCGGGCGTCTTCTCAATTTGTGCCTGATGATGTGGCGTCGCGGTGTGGCGGAATTGGGAGAGGGTTGTGTCTAGTTCACTGAAGGAGAGGAAAAAAAAAAAAAGAACGAATCAAAACCCGGCACAGCCGACAAAGCAAATAATGTGAACATGCAGAAGATCTGAGGGCTGTTGCCACTGTTGTTCTTTGAGGGTGTCGGTCCTCCCAGGTGAACTGGCTGTCAGATCCCCGAGAGCAGGCCCCAGAGAACATTGGCTGGGGAAGATTAGAAGTAGTTATCACAGTGTTGGGGTTAATTAAAAATCCTCCATTCTGATGCGTGGGTTTCATCCAGAGCACTGGGATTTGACACCGGGTCCTTGGTGATGAGAACACAACGGCAGCAGGAATTAAAGCAGCTAAGAAGAGCCTGTTTGTCTTTCCTTGGGTCGTCTTTCTCTGACTCAAGCCCAACGCCGATCTCAGACAGCTAGAGCAGAGCCATGAGATGCAGGTCAGAAAAGAAAACATGAAAGATGAACTTCATCTGTCATTACACACTCACATTAAGATTAAGGCTAACATACCTATATGGCTTTTTTTTTTAAATATTCTTGTCTCATAGACAGTTCAGAGGAGGTGACAGGAAAGGGGGGGCTTCCTGGCAGTGATTGGCGGGTCTTTCTACCAATGAAACGACAGAAGATTGCAAAGGCTCTTTGCTGCAGAATCCGGGAGGCAGCACTGTTGGCTTTGGGTGGGGGCCAGTAGGGAAACTAGGCATTAGCAGGGGAAACCATGGTAAATGATGAGTAAATTGTGAAGTAATGCAGTCAGGGGGGTGCTAAATGGAACTCTAATGGCTGGATCGGTGTGGGGGGCGAGGAAGGCACTGTGGCTTCACCTCTTCGCTGGGCGTGCCGACGCCTCGAGCCCCCTCTCTCCCTCACACCTGTGAATCCAGCAACATGCAGTGCCCACTTCACTGTACCTGATTACCTCGTCCCGTCTTCTTCTGGAGATACGGCTGTGGAAACCGAAACGTAGGAAAAAAACAAAAAGTAAACAGGCAATATGGCTCCCTGGATAATAGGAACTGCGTGGAGCGTGATGCCATCTGAGCAGCGATTCGGAGGGACGATGCCATCTGTCATAGCGTGGGAAAACACACCGCAGCGGAAGCGGCGAAGGGGCACGCCTGCAAAGGGTATGACTGCGGCGGTGGAATGGCGGCAGTGGAGAGCCGCTCGGACGGGCCGTGTGATCCGAGAGGGTGAATGAGACGGCTTTTCCTTTTTTTTTTTCTTGAAGCACAGAGGAAGAGGCAGTGGAAGTCTGGGGAGGGTTGGCGGAGGGCCAGTTCTCAGTCCTTGGTCACTGAAAGAGTGCTCCGACTTGGAAGGAATTGGGGGGGGGGGACATCTGCACATAATCAAGGCATTGATGGGTGAGAAGGAAGAACTGGGCTTGCAGTGGGGGCTGTGAGGGCCGGGATGGAGCCCGAGGCTCCATTCCTGTACCCTGACCCCCACTGTGGCAGGTATCTGGGGCACAGTGTGTCCCCTTCAAAGCTACGGCTCTGCAACCATACTAAAGCTTTACACTGTCACCCCCAACTGCAGAACAAGATATCAAAGTACACTCTGTATTTCCATTGTCTTGAAGCAGCCCAACTGAAGTCGCTGCCCTTTTTAAATGCGTCTTTAGAGTCTTCTATAAAGACTTTTGTGGATTTAAAATCTTTTTCCTTGACTCAAAGAGTCTGGGGAGGGAGAGATGGATTAATGTTGATTTGATTGAAAGCGGGTCACATGATCTGGCCCTGAGCTGTAACACTCAGCTGCGGGGCGACTGGGAGAGCGTGAATCGGCTCCGACACTCATCCCTCTGTTCGGTCAGTGTTTCCCCATCGTGCTGTGCATGCTGCTGGCGATGTGGGTACCTTGGCGTCTTGCTGAAAAATCATGCATGATACTTCTGATGACAGTGCTATCCTCCTTTTGTCGTTTTATTTTTTCTGCTTTCAGCAGCTCTTCGCCAATCTCCAGGATGACTACCTCCTCGAGGTACCGGCTGCCCATATCTGTTTATCTCTGTCCCCAGTCCTTAGCCGAGACTACACAGATGATTAGCTTACTCACTCTCGCTTGCAGCAGGCAGGCTAGCCCTCCTTCACATCTCTCCCTGGCTAATGAGGTCAAGCCTTAATGAAGTAGGTCAGGGCCCTGAAGCACCCCAACAGAACCACGGCATTCCCAGGGTAACTGGGCTGAAATAGTTCTTGCTGAGAGAGGAGGAGAGCGAGGATAGGAGAGAAGATGGGCACCAGGGAAGAGAGGCAGGGAGGACCACGTTATCGCCATCGCTCTGCTTCAAACTGCTTCTCATCTCAATAAGAACTTGTTCCATTAAGGCTTCCCCACACAGAGTTAATGAATGGATGCATTTGTGCAGAAGAGATCCTCCCCCCTCAAAAAATACCACCACACTCCTCTCGGGGGGTCATGAATGCCGGACTGAGTGAACAAAGAGGGATTCTGTGGCTGACGTGGTGAGATCACGCACAGGATCCACCACCCCTGTCTGAGCCAGCTATTATCAGGATGCAGGCCAGTTTGGTGTTGAAGGCCTTCGGGATGTTCCACCGTCCATCTATATGTCTGCCTACCCGTCCATGTTTCTGTCTGTCTGTCTCAGCCTCTCCTTCGGTCACTCTGACGGTATATGAACTGCTGTCGTCTCCAGTCCAGGAGGTTCAGAAAAAATGCCTCCTGCCAACAGATTACTGTCACCATCAGTCACTTTCTCCCTTCATCATCCAACCACTTACTCTGCTTAGGGTGGCTCAGGGGCCTGGAACCTAACCTAACCAAACCAATACAGGGCACAAGGTTGGGGTACATCCAGAATCAAATATATGTATTTTACAGCAGTCGAAAGATGCTGCAATATATATATTTTATTTTTATGAAAAGTACATCATCTAAGTCCCCACCCCCCCCCCCAAAATGGACCAAAAATGAACCGAGCATTTGGTCGACATAACAGATATGTACGATTTGAAAAACCCTGTCGGCATTTTATCTGCTCGTAACCGAGACTCTGAAAGAGCGCCGACAAAATCTGCTCTGTGGCCTTCGTGAAGTAATGGAAGTATGGCTCCTCCATACAGTACTTCAGTCTCACGTCTGACAGTGACACAGGGATGCATCACGCAACAGAGGCTGCGTTATTAGGCCCTCGTGTATGGTTTATTTATCACATCTGATGCCGTCAAATTGATTCGATTTTTTATTTCCCCCCCCCCCCCCCCCCCCCCCCCCGAATCAGTCACCATCTCAGAGACACCATCTCATGCCTGCCGGTTAATTAAGCAGCTGGATTGAGAAGGACTGATCTTTTTCTGCTGGGTGTGGGAGCTCGCTGGCAGGAGGGTTAAAATGTGCAGAGAAGTGGAGGGGGGGCAGAGCAAGAGAAGGCGGGGGGGCTGGACATGGCAGACAGAGGTGGGGGGCAGTATGAGAGAAAAATAGGGCGAGAGACCAGGGCTTATATAAGCTAACACTCCTTTCTACAATGGATAAGTAAAGTCAGGTGATGGGGGAGAAAACGGGGCGGGGGGGGGGGCCTAAATGGGGCATAAAAACATAATAAGGAAAAAGAAGAAAAAGGATCGAAGTCGGTGTAAAATTCTGGGGGCGTGTGCCGTGAAACAGAAACGGCACTGTGATTCCCGGCCTGGCATCGCGCGATGGATATTTAATGAGATTTACGACATCGTAATTTTTTTAACACAAATGATTTTTATTACTCTGCCAAAAAAAATGACACGAAGAAATTTAACGGTGACTATCCCGAGAATAGTGATGTACGTCATATTTAATACGCTGCTTCTGTTCCTCACCCAGGTGTGGTTGTTAATTTATAGAATGTCATTAACTCTGTTATTTTAAGTAGGACCAGAGGACAGCTAGCATTTTCATCAAATATTTCAACAGTACTTAAGGGTTTTAGGTCACTGCTCTTCTCAGTGGTACCACAGCAAACATCTAAAATGATGTAATATGATGCCACTGAAGAAAAGTGTCATGCACATTTTTTAAATAAAATGAGGCACAAATGAAATGTTTCTATTCTATTAGTGCATGTCAAGCCGGACATTTAGTCGCAGACCATTGATGTACGGCTGGGCACTAGTGCCATCTTGTGGACAGTAATATTTTTGCGCTTCTTATTTCACGCGCACTCATAACAGCATGTGAAGAAAGCCAGGTCTCCCTTCTTTCCCAGCGCCCCCCTGTGTTATGAAGGCCCCACTGCAACTCAGCATCTTTTTCCAGCTACAATCCGCACCTGTTGTTAGATGAGGGCTTCTGCTAAATTTAAATGTTAATAATAGCTTTTCATAGCCCTGGGTGCACTCGCTCCCTGACCAAAGAGGCCATTTTTACCTACAGCTCCCTGAGGATGTTACGGTGTGTTGGTAAGGACCTCTGACATGCCATCGCCCTTATTTGCTCCTGAAAGCACAAGGCGCTCCCCACCGCATTGGCTGCTGGTCACATGACCTGAAGGCACCTCCCACCACCTTGGGCCTTTGCTGCTCGTGCGCCGATGGGCCCTGCTCACCCGCTGAGGCCCCCTGGAGGAACACCACCGCAACTACGGCTCCACCACAAAAAGCACTCTCACCAAAAATCCATTTGACAAAGTTTATTTTATCAGGTGGAAGTAGATAATGAAATAATGACAACTTACCTCATTAATCAAACAGTGAAATACACAAAATAGTTTAAAATCCATCAGGGATGGTCTTATTTTAACGTAGCAACTAGAATCGCAATTAAGTATTAACATTTATGTTCATAATTAGTCAAGCAATACATATAACTATTATAATATATAACACTGATGATGATCACATTAATAAATGATACAAAAAAATTAAAAATGGCAAGATAATTATGCATTTGTGTCAGTACAGTATTCCAGTTTAACAGATGTTGCCCATCAGTCGTGCTGTGACCCTCGACTACGCCTGCGGTGACACGTTCTATCTCCGCCCATCACCAGGCCCCCCGTGGGGGTCACTTGGGAAGGCAGATGTGACAGCGATTGGAAGAGAGCACCATAATCTCCCATTACTATTACTTACTGCGAAATAGTTACCCGGGACACCAGGGGAACCTGGAGGCTCCTTATTGGATAAGCCGCAGATTTACATCACAGGTAACTAACACATCCCTGAAGACGGCTTCTCAGGTGGTCTTATAAACCAACTCCAGTGGAAACAAAAACTAGACCACAGCTGTTATTCAGTTCAACATTCAAACGTGTGGAAATAAAGGGAACCAACTCCGATGGATGTAACTAATCTGTCTGAAAAACCTCATAACTCAAAACCAGTGACTTAACTGGGACTACACTGGGAGAAAGCATCCATCCCTGAATACCCAGTGGGCACATTTAAACGGTTCTTAATCATATGCATACCTGCTTGGACCACAAATGCATGGGCTATCTGATAAATTTAACAATAAAAAGGGTACTGAAGCAGTAATGCTTCACAGCTGCAGGATAAGGAGGTCTCAGTCCCTTCTATGTGTGGAGACTGCATGCTCTCACGATGTTTGCACAGCTTTCTATTGGCTAGTCTGCGCTCCTTTCCAAAGACACAAAGTTAGGGTTAGTGGTCCACCGTGACCCCGTACCGGGGAACCGGTTACAGAAGACGGAGTTTTCAAGGTGTTCTTCGGGAGACGTTTCACAAACCTTCCACGCTAACCCACTTACGTCTCACACCAGGACGCTGCCCGCGCGGTGCTGGAATTCAGAGCCTTCTCGTAACTTCGGACCGACACTTAGGCCGACGGCATAAGAACACCAGGCACAAGCTGACAATCCAACTTTTATTCTCTATCAAAGGAGACACAATCGGAAATCATCGGAAAACCTTTGTCCCGCGGCGGAGACAGAGAATCGAAGATCGCTTTCAAGATAATGAAATCCGAGTGGGATGATGAAACCAAACTCAGACTAAGCAATCGTGCCGTCACAGGATGCTGGCGTGTCGGGTACCAGTCCACCGCACGCTGCCTCCCACAGTCCAACAAGAGGAACACTTGTGGCCCAAAGGCTAATTCTGTGACTTTGCTGCTGCACAATGCCATTTCACAGCTTCTCACAGACTATTTCAAGTTGCATTCGCCTTTATGCCGAAGATATTTCTGTTTAATTTTCCAATTGTTTTAATGTAATTCCTTGCACATCACACTTGATACTGGTCAAATTATTATGCAACATTTTGTAAAGGACACTTTTGGTCACATTTTATCCTAAGTCTTTCCAACAAACTCTGCACTGCTACTAGTGAATTGTGATGATATCAGATTTGGCATTCACTCTGAACTGAAACGCAAATTAAACCTACAAAACACAGATTTGGCATGAAACACAGCTGCCCACAGCCTTTCATATAAAAATGGAGGATTCTGATGTACAAAAAGGGCCCTAAAATGCTTGTTTTTAAATCAGGGTCATTGAGTGACTTTAATAAATAATCTGACCGTTTTCTAGAAGCATGCCTGCAGCCAATCTGGAACTGATGCCAGGAAGCACAGGCCGCGAGGCAGGAGACAAACGGGACAAGGTGCCAATTTAAAAGATTATCTATATTACTACAGCTAGAGAGGCTGCGGCCGGCCAGCAGGAGGCGACGCGTGATTGGGCCTCAGCCGCTTCTCCTAGCAGGTCTGTTCCCCTCCACGCCTATCTGTGACAAAAGGTGCCCGGTTCGATTCGTCCGCAGACCGGACGGAGCCCAACGCGCAGCCCGGCACGGGGCCTCCAAGCACAGCACGCTTACAGCTACGGTACGTTTTGTATAAGAAGGACAACGACGACGACGTGTGTTTGTAACGGCGCTGTAATGCAGAAGTCGTTTACAGTAACGTGTGTAAGGGTCTGTGACGCTGAGTGTTTCTTAAGCTAGATTAGAATAAGGAAATGACAGCAATGATATAAATACATGCCCCCCCCCCCCACAACACCCCCAGGAGAGGTCTGCAGCTCTGCTCTCATTGACCCCCCAGCGGCTCCTTGGGTTTTCTCCTTGCTAATCCTGAGCCTAGCGCCAAGCAAAGGTTTACGATGACATTCAAAGTGTCTGTGTGACATAAGAAGGCCACGGTTTAAAAAAGCTGGACTAAGGAGTGAGACTTCAGCCGAAGATCTAGAGTGAGCCCCCCACCCCACCCCATGTAGCTGGTGTCTGGTCAATGTATCCCCGAGCCCCCCCCCCAATATGTGTCCACAGTCACAGAAATCAAAGGCCAGACTGGTTTAACACCGTGAATGTGCCACATACTGTATATTCACAACTGTGTCACGATGTTAAAAAATGATTTTAGATGATGGGCTCCCCAAAGATCAGAGCGAGAAGCTGAAGTCTAAGCTGGCGTGAGACAGGGAGTTTGCTGGTATGAGGAGACCACAAAGAGAGTCAGCGGATGCAGGGCTGCAGAGCTCTCAGGAGCCAGAGACACGTCCTGTGTTATACATATCACTCCGGAAACAGGGGCAGGGTCGGGGAGTCTATCTCTGGCTGTCTTGTCCGTTGATCACATTTCCCCCTGGGGGAGCAATGGTGATGGAATCCAGTAGGGGGCGCAGAGCCTGACCGAAGGGCCTGGGGGGATGAAGAAGGATGGGTCACAGGTCCACAGGCATCTCCTCAAAGAATGCCAAGTGGGCACAGCACGGGACACCTAAAGCCCTCGCAGGCCCCTCTGACACACTGTCATCAGGGTAACAGCCCATGACATTCACAGAAACACACAAATGCTACTAGTACAAATTAGCATTATATAAATAAATACTCATTGTTGAAGGATACCAACTAAAGTGCATTGACTTGTTCAGAAATAAACTAAAAAATGAAATATAAAATATAAAAATGTGCCTATATAAAATGTATACTAATAATATGTGTGTTATTATTTTCAATACTATTGCACTGTGAACAATAGAAAAAGGTACAACACTTCCATTGAACTCTTTTTAACCTCAAAGTGTCCTTGTTTTCATACTGAATATTCAGGTCAACTTCTAGCTATCAGGTGCCCTGTGAATTCAGCCTTTCTCTGCAGCGCTTGCTAAATCGATTTAGCCGATGGGTGGGGACTCACGTGGAGAGGACCTCCGACGGCAGGTCTGTGATGTACGCGGGGATTTTGCGGCCTGTCAGGAACTGCGCCACCTCGTTGGTGAAGGTGTTGCAGTTGTGCTCAAACAGCCGATACCGGTCCGCTCTTGCATGGGGAAAACAGCAGTGCTTACAGAAAGTTGCGCTTCTGCACTTTGACATGTGCACTCGGATGTCCAGCAGGGCCTGCCCAGACCAGTATCTCACCTGTATGTAGATTCCCCCAGTGAGGACAGGTACTCCATAAAAATCTCCTCAGTCACCTCTGTGCTGCCCAGATCCACAACAGTGTTGGGCTCTCCCAGAAGCGTTCCACCCTAAAACAAAGCATCAATACTGAATATTCCCACCACAGCAGCTTTACACCTAGGATGAATCCCAATATACATACTTGACCGCACTTGTGTTCTCATGTATCTGTTTTACATCATCTTCCATTGCCGAAAACCAGTTCCAATACGTACAATATGCCAAAGATAAATCTGTCTACCTTTCCAATTGAATTTTACGTAATTCCTTGTACATCACACTTGATACAAGTCAAAGTATTACACAACATTTTGTAAAGAACATAAGTACTGAAGACAGTAAAAAAAAAAAAAATCCCCGGATGTTTGCTCCGCCCCCAAATACCGAGGATGCATCGGGCAGCATCCTCGCCGATCGAGACCAATCCCATGATTCATTGCGCCCCAAGTTATAGGGAGGCAAGGTAGCAAAACCGGTCAAGGCCACAAGCACGACCTTCGCCTTCTTTGTATTGAGATTCACTTGCTATTCTTGGTAACCATAAACAAATCCCAGAATGCACCGCATTTGTATGGCATGTAGTAATAATTTATTAATCTAAATTTAAAATGTTTGTCATTTTATTTTTCCCCGAAAAATTATTCACAACGAAACAAACACAAAACACAGAGATTATCATGCTGGTGGTAATTATTCCGAGTCTTGTGCTCAAGATGGTTTTACTTCTAAGTACAAGCCAAGCCGACGGCTTGAGGACGTTTAAAATCCCTCTTGAAATTACCGGCGAACATCCTGTTATTCCTTCTCCTCCGAAGAAGAACTCCTCTCCGTAGACCACGATGGAGGTGTGCCTGCAAAAGGGAACCCAACGTCAATTACCCTTCACCAGTTACATGTTAGCGTTTCTGGTCGGTTGAGGGTTAACGAAGGCCTACCATATCCCGTCGAGCTGTTTTCCTGCGGAATTAAAACACAGAGAGATATTAAAGCGCTTCAGCGATTAGCTTTTATGATTCCTCACTAAGTATCTATATGCCCGGCGATACGGTAAAATGGCTGCACAGCCTTCATTTAACCGCTGCCAGATAACCGAGCCGATGACAGCGGTCATCTGACAGATAAATCTGACTATCCTAAACATCTAAACATGATCCTAAACATCTAAAAATTACATAATAAACGATTGATCATGCTGTTTCGTGGTGTTTTTCTAGCCAAAAACATTACTAGCGACACTTAGCAGCAGCATCTAGTAAGATCTGGGTGTTTATAAACTGCCATAACCCTGTATATGTAAATATAAAGAATGCATCATGGCGAAAGTGAATCTCGACCCGGTTTGGCCACCTGTCGCAGGCCGTCGCATTGCCCGCCACCCCTTACCCAGCATGATGGGGCTGAGCTGGCGCGCCATGCCCCTGGACAGGTCGTAGATGTACAGTTTCACGGTGTACGTCGCGTTAGGCTGGTCCATGGCGTCCAGCCGAAATGCTCCAAACCCTCGGTACGGCTTTAAAAACAGCAGCCCCGGTTGTAATGAGGTGCCTCGTAACGCGACGTGCAGGAAATATCAGCGCGGGGCTTTAAATGCAAACGTCCTTCTTCCGCAAGACAAAAGTGAAACCGGCGAAGAAAGGCGGCGCGGTGACAGGCACGGCGTCTGCGGAAATCAGCGGAAGAGCTGCGCGATGCTGTGTCACCGTGACACACAGGGAAGGAGCCCGGTAGCTCAGTGGAGGCGCAGAAAGCGGCCCGGCGAATCTTTTCGTGTAGTTGCGTCATTGCTTAGTGAATATGGTTATATTCCACCCCCACCAAGCAGGTTCAGTGCACAATAAACAGGAAAACAAAATTCATCTTTAAATAACAAAGGCGGGGGATTCAAATACAAAGTGCAAGGGTTTAAGAATCCGTGTCTAGGTACAAAAATTTAAAGATTTTCATCTTTAATTGATGGTATTTTAATGACAGTTGAAATCATTCATGCATCTTCCATAACCTTTTATCCCTACCAGTGTTGGAAATGTAACACTGGAAATGTAATTACATCAGTCACAAACAACGAGAGAATCAGACTGTGAGCCTGTATCATGATGCCGGATTTTTTGCTTCAGCAGATAAATTGTTGGATTTAAGGAACCCTAGTTTAAATGGACATTTTAGTGCGGGTTACCTTAAATTAGACAAGTTATTCGGCTAGTCAAGAAATCTTGCTTCATGATGATGATAATTATTATTATTATTATTATTATTATTATTATTATTATTATTATAGCTGAAAAGCAGGAGACAAGCACGGTCATCAACAACCAATCAGAATGAACCCGGAACCATACGACTATGTACGTTACGTCTTACGTCAACGTCGAGCTTACGTGCTCGTTCCAGCGGGAACCCGGAGCAGCATTTCTGAGAGCGAGATAATAGTGGTTTGTGTAGGCTGTTGGTGAGTGTCTGCTAATACTTGCCGCATTTATTTGAGAAGTTATGTCTGTATGGTGTTGCTGCTGTACGTATTACAGTCTTTTCAGTGGCATATAACTCAGAGAAGTTCAAAGTAGCTAGCTGGGTTGCTTGTTATCCTGTGCACCATATGCATTTCGACCTGTAAAACTTTCATGCACTTTAATTGGTCGAGCCTGTTGAGGTTCCGGATGTTCACATCGCTTGTCTGTTAACGGACTTTTATGTCTATTGTTGTTTTAAACGCCTGAAATGCCGAAATAAATTTTTAGATGTGACCAAGCCCGTCGACAATGGCTGCGTGGCAGGAATACTATCGGGACGAGGATGATGAAGTCGAACACGAGGAAGGGGAGGAACTTACTGGTAAGCAAGATCAGTCTGTTAAACTGCTCGTTGAACTGCCGCCTTGCATGCAGCGGTTAACCAATGTGATTTTATTTACGTGACATAGCTTGGTGCACAAATGTTGTTTTTGTGCAACTTTAGTGGATTACAAGTACAGTGGGCGTGACAGTCTGGTGTTTCTGGTGGACGCGTCCAAGGAGATGTTTATAAAGGGAGAAAATGGAGAGCCCTCCAACTTTGACATGACCATGGAGGTAGTTAACTTTGTATTTCCCTGTGATGTTTAGTCGCACTGTCCGTCTCTCTGCTCCCTTTCAGGCTGTGTGTGTCTTTAAGCATTGGATAATCTCTGCATTTCCAAACTCATCCCTCCCTCTCCCCCTACGCTTCTGCAGTGTGTCCGCAACGTCTACACCAGCAAGATCATCAGCAGCGACCGGGACCTGATGGCGCTGGTGTTCTACGGCACTCAGCACACCCAGAATTTCCAGAACTCCTTCAAGAATGTCTACGTTTACCACGATCTTGACTCACCCGGTGAGTGGTATGGAGCCCCTGTTTCACAGCAGGGGATCTGGTGGTCCGATGTACCCAGTGTGGATGATGCAGGTGCAGTGGGCCTTGTGGTGTTATTGGCTGTGGAAGCTGCTGTAATGTAACCCTAACCATTGAAATAATTCCATTTTAAGGTATTTTTTTCTACTGTCAGATTGTGTATGTAGATGAATCTGTTACATTATAAAGTGCTGGTACTTAATTCCTTGTTAAAATTCACAGTAAACTTAATGTATTTCTAACATTGTTGGTATTTCACTGATCTCACTATCAGTACTGACTGGATGTTGATGATCTCCTCGCCCAAGGGGTTGGAGACAGTTTTTATGTGGTGGAACACAATAATTAAAATGTAAATCTTTTTTTGGGAGGGGCAGAGAATGAATGAAGGCAAATTAAATATTGGGGGTCACACGTCCGCCTTGGTTCCTACGCCCATGTTTTTAGCTTTGTGATCCCCACCTCCATGAAACGCTTTGTGCGTCTTCCGGCAGGAGCAAAGCGGGTGCAGGAGGTGGACAGCCTGCGTGGGGAGAAGGGGGCAAAGCTGGCTGGCGAGACCCTGGGCAGCGGGGAGACGTCGCTGGGCGACGCTCTGTGGTGCTGCTCCAACCTCTACAGCGACATCAAGCTGCGTCTCTCCCACAAGCGGCTCATGATCTTCACCTGCCGGGACAATCCCCACGACGGGGACGCGGCCCGCGACCTGAGCGCCCGCACCAAGGCGGGGGACCTCAAGGACACGGGTGGGTACGGCATGGGTTGTTTGGGGGGCCTTGGCGAGGAGGAGCAGCGAGAACCTTCCGCATGAACGAGTGGCGTGGGTTCCTTTTCCGCACAGGCGTGATCATAGACCTGATGCACCTGAAAAAGCCGGGGGGGTTCGACATCTCCCTCTTCTTCTGTGACATCATCAGCCCCCCTGAGGGTGAGGAGGACCTTGGGCTGCAGATGGAGCCCTGCTCCAAGCTGGAGCAGCTGCAGAAGAGGGTGCGGGCCAAGGAGATGAAGAAGAGGGCACAGACTAGGTGATGGTTTTCTGAAGGCTAAGTGTGTCATTGCTGCCCCTGGCTCAGTGATCCTGGAGTTTGGGCTCTATGTCTCTGACTCTCTCTCTCTGACTCTCTCTCTCTGACTCTATCTCTCATGTAATTTCCTCCTTAACTACAGACATGCCGTTGATTGAATTGATGTCTGTATTGTTCATGGTGTGTGGTGCCTTGTGTCCTCTCCTTTCTGGATGGGTCCCTGCTTTGCCGATGCACCTGTTGGACGTGTATCCACCGTACACAAACTACTCCAACCCCTGGGCCTCCCCTGCTTCCACCCCAGGCTGAGCCTGTCTCTAGGTGATGGCGTGAGCATTGCAGTGGGTTTGTATGTGCTGGCCAGGAAAGCCACCAAGCCCCCCGCTGTCCGCCTCTACCGGGACACCAACGAGCCCGTCATCACCAAGACCCGCCTCTACAATACACAGACAGGTGGCCTGTTGCTGCCCAGTGACACCAAAAGAGCCCAGGTAGAGAGAAGTGCAGGTGTTTATAAGGGGGCCAGCAGGGGGCATAAAGGTTAAAGATCTGGAACTAGCCAAAGGCTCTGTTTAAATGTTGGTAGGGTAAAACTGGAAGTGAATTCTTTCCGTTAATATTTAACTGTAAAAAAACGTGAATGGGTTGATTTGGATGATGGTCATTTGTCTAGTACAGTGGTTCTCCAGTTCTGAGGAATCTCAGGAAATTGGGAGAGAGCAAAAATGTGGACCCTCTGCAGGTCCCCGAGGACTGGTTTGAGAAACACTGGTCTAGTAATCACAGAATTAAGCCATCCACTGCTTATGTTCACTGTCATAATGGGCGCTTAGACTTTTTCCTGCCTCCTTCCCGAATCAGGTGTACGGGAAGAGGCAGATCGTGTTCGAGAAGGCCGAGGTGGAGGAGCTGAAGAGGTTCGGTGAGCCGGGTCTGGTCCTCATGGGCTTCAAGCCCATAAACCGGCTGAAGTTGCACCACCACATCCGGCCCTCGCTCTTCGTGTTCCCCGAGGAAGAGATGGTCACGGGTGAGTACCGCGGTCTGACATGTCAGTGTCTGTGGGTCTCTCGGGGGGGGGGGGGGGGGGTTGTACCCCTATTTCCCCTCTCTCTCTCTCGTCGGTGCAGGAAGCTCCTGCCTGTTCACAGCCCTGCTGCGTCGGTGCAGTGAGAGGGGGCTGTTCGCCGTGTGCAAATACACCCCCCGGCACAACACGCCGCCGCGATTCGTGGCCCTGGTTCCCCAGAGGGAGGAGCTGGACGACGACAAAGTGCAGGTCACACCTGCAGGTATGATACCCGCTACCATGGCGATAGGGTCCGCGTAGCTGGTTGCTATGGGGCGTCCGATGGGCATCCCCGGTTTCTGCTGCCCCGCCCACCGCTAACACGCTTTCGCCGCCCCAGGCTTCCACTTGATATTCCTGCCGTACGCGGACGACGTGCGGACTCTGGACACCCAGAGGTTCCCCCCGGCTGATGCCTCGCAGGTCGAGAAGATGAAGGAGATCGTGCAAAAGCTGCGGTTCACATACAGGTGCCACGCGCGCAAGGGCTTACTGAGGGGTTCCGCCGTCTCCACGGAAACGTACTCTAATATCTTTGGATACATCGAGCGTTCAGCCAATAGCGCTGCATGTAGTACAAATTAAGAGCATGACACATGGCTAAGCCTGCAAGGAAGAGGGTCTCACTGGCTGTTTTTGTGCAGTGAAAATGATGCATTCCGTAGCTGTTGACACGCCTCCCTCCCGTGCCCTGTGTGTGCCTCTCAGGAGTGACTCTTTTGAGAACCCTGTCCTGCAGCAGCACTTCAGGAACCTTGAAGCTTTGGCACTGGACATGCTGGAACCTGAACCCATAGAAGACTTGACGCGTAGGTGCAGTTTCTGGATATGGGATTTCCCCAGCGAAGCCATGAAGGCGTATGTGAGTGGAGAGGGGATTGCGCAGTGTGCAATCAGCTGTGCCACTTATGATTTATAAATAAACTGTCCATCCTAGATGGGATGCTGTTCTATCACAGGGCAGACACACTCACACCGTGCTGTCCGTTAATATGACTAGTAGGAATGTTATTAGCATAGTTATTCTATGTGCCCCAAAAAGTCAGGTGTTCGGCGTCCCCAAACAATGACTTTTCCATCAGTTTGTTTTCCTTGTGATTAAGGCTTCTATCTCTGCCTCACTGGAATTCGGGGTAGCTGGCTGATTCATCTTTTATGAATGGTATTTGGGCTTTACTATTTTCAGGGTGAGTCACTTTTTTTGGTCACATTTAGGAGGGAGTCTTTCTCCTGAGTGAACACGCTCCCTGATGGCTGCTTTTTTGGTTTTGGAGTGAACCGAATTTTTAAAGCTTATCAGAGTTTGTCATTATAGTTGAATGCAGCATTTATGATAGTGCCAGTTAAATACTGCTTTTAGTTTGTCAGTCCCAAGATGGCTCCTCTAAGCCGTTCTTGAAGCAGTTTGTGTGTTCAGAAGCTGAAGAAGCCTTTCTGTCACTGACCACAGAATTCTCCATAAAAGATTTTCAGTCTTCTTCAAAACTCACGTGAAAACAGAACAAATGCCCTCATCGAGTTTTTCTGTGTTCTTTTTTTCTTTCTTTCACCTTGTCGACCTTCCAGTGCCCAAACTGGAGATGATGGACCGCCGTCTGGGTTCACTGGCACAGGAGTTTAAGGACTTGGTTTATCCTGCTGACTACAACCCCGAGAGCAAGTCGACGACCAAACGCAAACCTGGTAAGGATTCAGCGGCGGCCTGGAGGCAGAATAATTGCACGCATCTAAGCCATAGAGTGTGCTAATGTTTTATGAAATGTACTGCAATGGTTATCAGACTTGGTAAATATCAATGATAGCAGCAGAAAGATGACCACTGTGTTACCAGAATGCACCCATTGTGTTTCCGTGGCGACAGCCGAGGCAGGGGGCGGAGCAGAGAAGAAGCCCAAGTTAGAGGTATCCGAGGAAGACCTGCGGGCTCACGTGAAGAACGGCACTCTGGGAAAGCTAACTGTGCCGGTCCTTAAGGAGGCCTGCAAGCAGTTTGGGGTGCGAACCACTGGCACTAAGAAACAGGAACTTATTGATGCACTAATCGAACAACTGTCAAAATGAGCCCAGTGTAAAGGGTGGAGCTTCTGCTGATTGGTGGATTGAAGTATTTGGACAGCAGAAAGAGAAGCCTTAAAATCCTAATTGAAATCATTCAGCTCTACATTTATGCTGCCAATTTGCTTACTTTGATTAGTTTCACAACAGTGTTGCCCCTCCAGGGCTGCTGATGATTACAGTTGATGTGGCACCATGAGACCAGCAGTGCTTCATACTGTAGATAGACTACGTACGGTTTTCGTGCAAATTGACTTCATCTCATATCCAAGGCTGCACCGAGCTGGTGAGGGGAATATGATTTTCTCTTAAGCTGCATTTTGATACAAGGTTAATAAAACAGTTTTCATGCTGTGATTTATAAAATTCTTCGTGCCTGGATATTTTTCAGCCTGTTTGTGTTTCTGTGAAGCTCGCCTGGGTTTCCAACAATTGCCTTCCTCGGCCGTCTTTAACTTTCCTCACCTATGATGGAAGCGAGGACGGTTAAGCCCCCGCCATTCTGTCAAGTTTGAAAGTGAAACTTTTAATGAGGGGTAAAGGAGAAGGTCGTCAAAGTCGAGAGAAAACGGCGGGGATAATAGCCCATACAGGAAAATAGCCCTGGGTGGGTATTATGAGCAATTATTAAGAGTGTGTGTGTGAGAATCATATGAGTGTAAGCCTCAGGAGCCTAATAATACAATCGCTTCCCTTGCTATGGTGTTCATGCAGAATCGGACACAAAACACCTGCGTGTCATTTTGGGCGTAGTTCTGTTTTGAAAGAACGATCTGCATGAAAGCAATTTCTTTTAATTATACAACACAAAAATGACATCATGCCTGTGCATGATCTGTCGTTCCTGTGCTCTGGTTCACTGTACAGCCGTATGTTCTCCAGAAAGGGTCAGAACATTATTAGGTATTGTTAACTAATACCATGTTTATGATATTTGAGATCTCAGGATGAACTTCAGGAGCGTGATAATACAATCACAGCTGTGGTATTCACACCGAGTCGGACACAATGGTAATTGCCATAGTCGCTTTCCATCTGTTGTGGTTGTTCTGTGTGCATCTGCTGTAAAATTAAACAGAAAAAGGTCTACACCTGGCCCGCCGTAAAATGTCCATGGTAGACCTACATTTTTATTCAATTCTTCAATTTTATATCACATTTTCCTGCTTCAGTGCCTCCCCCCGTAATAAAGAGATGGATACGGCCGATTTAACCCTTGTAAATTAGTAATGCGTTTTGTGGCTGTGGAGCAGTCAGCCCCACGCAGGAAAGGCAGTTCAACAACCGCGGGATAAGCGGCCGTCGCTCACCTGGCTCGGGAAGGACTGCGCACGTTGCTTGGTAACCGGAGCAGCAGCTGTACTGAGGGAGGATGGGCAAGGCTTTAGACAGCTTGATGCGTGCCTCTGTACAAAAGCTGTGGATAAACACACTTATTGCCCTTGAGGTTGCAGTACACAACACTTTCGATTGGTTGGGGTCTGTTGTCCCAACTTTGTGCCAGGGATGCAGAGCGGTCTTGCTACTGAGCTGACCTTGTTGAAATCTCTCACCTGAGCCGGCCTGACCATTCTGTGGATCTCAGTATTCTGCTCTTTGTGGTAAAGACCTGCGGCTGGCCTGCTTTGATCAGGTACTACCTCTGCTGTCACACAGGTAAAAATACTGTATATTTAAAACCGAATCATCTCCTGCAATGGAGATGTACAGTATACAAAAACTTATTCTGTTATAACCATACAGAAGTACTAAAATACGGGGAACGTGGGATGGTAATTAAGGTCCAGGATTTGTATCTGAACCGTCACTGGTCTTAGTCTGAGGTGTGGCTATGCTGTTGTGACCTTTACAAAGATTCCATTACAAATTGACGCCCTCTAAATTAGTAATATTCAAAGCTATTAATTTTTGTTTCAGTTTTAGTAGCAAATGTGTAATAATAACAATCAGTGAGAAGATTGATTTTTTTTTTTAGGGAAAGTGTGAGGATGTGTCTTACAGGCCTTGTTGAGCGCTGTCTCAGTTCTGGAAAATGTTCTGAAGGCGGAAGGAAAAATGATTGGTTCAGAGAGATAGCCAATCAAATTGTGGAGGAGGTGGGTCCAACCAATCGGATGTATTGGTTCCGCCTCTTCTACTTGCTTGGACCCACCTCCTCCACAATCTGATTGGTTATCTCTCTGAACCAATCATATATCCTTCTGTCCACAGAACATTTTTGTGTAAGTAAAACTCCCATGAGCTAATACAGGATTGCAATGGGTGCAGGTTTCTAAGCCCAAGAAACACAGGGTACATTCGAAGAAGGTGTGTCCATCACAGGACACACACACAATCATAAATAAACTTTGATTTGTTTTAATATAATCTGGAGACACTCGTAGTGCCTAAATCTGTATTTAAGGACCGTGTGAAGAAGCCAGTGTATCAGAAAAAGCCCACATAACAGAAGAAGAGTGCAATAAAGAGCGCACACATGTCAGGGTTACCCTCTGAGCCACCTCCATATAGGAAATATATCAAAGGAATGTTTTGAAATTAATGGATGGAGACTGTAGGTGTGCATGTGTGAGTGAATGGTGTGTGGGTGTGCCCTGCGATGGGCTGGCCCCCTGTCCAGGGTTGTTCCCTGCTTCGTGCCCGTTGCTTCCGGGATAGGCTCCGGACCCCCCCGCGACCCATTAAGGATAAAGCGGGTTGGAAAATGGATGGATGGATGGAGACTGTAATGCATGTTACATTAGTACATTTTTATATGCAAATTTATTATTGGAGATTAGGAGGGCTGAAAGGAAATTATACGTAAAATGCTAAATAGATGTAAAAATCAAACTACTGGCCATCTGCAATGTGTCAGGTTTGTCCGTGATGTGCAGGGCTCTCTAGGGTCATAGAGTCCCCACAATGGCACCAACCTCCATCTGCTCAGAGGGAGACTGAATGAAGCAGACGGCTGTCACTCACTCCTCAGGGCAAAGTGACAGGTCCACTGTCACCTGCTGGCGACCGTTTCGGAGTCAGAGCCACACTGCCTCCGATGCGACATGCTCGCTGCCATGGAGATGAAATGAAAACGCTGGGCTCCACGAAAGGTGGACTCACGCACAGAGCCGTTTAAAAACCAGCCGTTAGCGGATTTTGATGGCCCTCCGTAAAATGAGCCCTGCACAGAACGCGGGCAGTGGGGGTGCGTGTGAATGTTTGCCGAAGTTTTCAAGCAAACAAATCTCCCCGACCCAGCATTTCAGCATATAAACAAAGAGCTCTGTTTAGCTATCAGTGACTCTTTCACTTACATACACACACACTTGTCCTTCTAACCGCATCTCTAATGGCTCGTGGGAGTTTTACTTGTCATTTCATGAAAAACCACCTGAAAATTCACCCTCTGTTTGACACCCAAAAAAGCTTCACGCCACATCTAGGAAACTGGCACCTATGTGGTCAGTGATTTTGTGGCTTAATCTCTCTTTGTCTCCTCCATCCATTTTCCAGCCACTTATCCTGGTCAGGATAGCATGGGCTTTGGAGTCTGTGCCAGGCAGGATCGGGCACATAGGCAGGGCACCCCCTGAACGAGTGCCAGTCCATTTCAGGGCACACACACAACCATATGCTAGGGGCAATTTAGAGGCATGGAATCGCCTTTAAATTAGTCTTTGAATTTTGGGATGAAACCCGCATGATAGAAATAAACTCCACACACACACAGAACAGAGGAGGAATTCGATCCCCAGACTCTAGAGTCCTTGTTCCAACAGACCAGTGTTTCCCAGTCCGGTCCTCATTTTTGCTCCCTCCCAGCTCCCAGTAGGAAAAACATGGACTGCCAGGGGGTTCCTGCGGACCGGACTGGGAAACACTGCAATATACAGCGTTTCTTAAAACATGAGTCATGCATTTTGTGCGTGATGTTGACAGTGTAATACAGTGGTTCTCAATCTTTGGAAATCCCCCAAAAAACCTGGTCAAGTTTTGTGACCTTTTCCAATATGATAAATTTCAGGGTGACGGGAGGCAGGGTACTACCCAGGGAGTGCAGAAGAAAAAAATCTTTAAAACGTTTGTTTTACCATATTCAGAAAATAATCTTACGACCCCTGTCAATTTTTGGTTACCCGCTAGCCGGGGTCGTGACCACAGTTTGAGTCCCGCTGCTGTAATACATAGTGCGAAAAGGAAAGGATTAAGAAAACCAAAAGGAAATCACACCCCAGTGGTCATATTGCATGCAAGTGTTCAGTTATTTTAGAAATCACTGTAAAGCAGGACTGTGGGGACATGTATGCGTCATACTAACGTGTCATGCTGAAGATGACGGGTCTCGGAGCCACAAGACATGTATGCTGTTCATCCCTCGCCCGGCGCTGCCTCTGTCTTCGATCCCTTAATGGTCCCGTCAGCAGGACAGCGACGCAGTGATGCAGAGAACAAATGTTCAGCGTAGTTACTTCGATGTCTGGGCCCCTTTTATGTGCCTGTGCCCCAGTGTCTACACATCCCCAACCATCTGTATGTCAGCGGGCGGGCGAGGGGGGAATTGCAATGACACGAGGCGCAGAGCGATTTCTTCACACTTTCCGTATTTGGGGCGCCCTGGCACCATCTGGCTCTTATACATAAATGTTTAACGTGGGGAAAACACCAAAGCGTTCGCGTTATTTGAACTGACTCCTGCATATTTGCAAAGTAACAGACTCATTGAAAACTAATTTATCTGCTGCCAGCAAAATCAAAACAAAAACGGCAACAAGTTCACCGCCCGCTCCAAGACTGCATGACTTTCACCCGATGACATACTGTAATATATGCGTTTTAAATGTTATTGCCTTTTACCCCTATGGCACTGAAAACTACCAAAGACGGCCTTGACCTCGTGTTACTTGAGTTCACACGACAGATATATAGTTGGAACTATTTAATTATTTTCAATGATGCACATAAAAGACCGCATTTAAGGAACCACTTTATACACTCAAGAAAATGGACGTTGAGTTATTAGGTAATAATAGCTGCAATTGTTTAGTTTAGATTCCATTTGCTGACATAAACAGAAATGCGTGTCATTGGAGTGCCATTGTACTGGCACATCTATTTTTGGAAATACATCAGACCATCCATAGTCCATCTGCTACGGGGAGCCTCTGCAGATTCGGAAAAACATGCTTCATGTATGGCGCTGCACTTCGTTTTGTACGTGTTTGTGTTGTGAATGCGCTTACATCTAACTAAAATGTTAAGAGCTTGCAAATAACTAAATTGACTGAGCTATACGTGCTGTGTGACATGGGTTCCTTGAGTCACAGAAACAGTCACCCACAGCAGAGTATAAAAAGGCTGTGTTAACGGGGTATCGGGAAAAAAAAAAATATATATATATATATAAATATATATGTGTGTGTGTGTGTGTGTGTGTGTGTGTGTGTGTGTGTGTGCTTTTGTTTGACTGTCCCTGGGTTTTATTAAGTTTTTTGCAATTACAGATGACGCTCAATAATTAGTGGAGTTCGGATTGTAAGACCAGCGCATCTGCGTCTCCCGGTAGCAAATGTAATTTAATGAAAGGAAGTTAGAATGCAATTACCAGAATATTCTGAAGCAGTCCTTCTTGATGTTCCCGGAATATTTAGGATAAGCATTAAAATAACCAGGTTTCCGGTAACACGTCGAACAACACGCAATTTTATACTCATTATTGAAAGGTTAAACGTATCGCATTTATTGTGCATCAGTTTAAAAAAAACATCCGCAGAACAAACCCGGTGTTCTGTCGAGTTGCGCTACTTTGTTGAGTTAGGCTACCGTAGTGCTAATCGATAGCCCTAAATCTAACTCTTGCCCTAATCCTAAACCCCCCCCCAAAAAAAAAAAACCTAAAACCCTTACCCTACCCCCTAACCCTAACCCAAACCCCTAAAACCTAACCCTAACCCCCAAACGATGGAACTGCACATGCGCAAAAAGGCTTGCTAGTACGTCTTGATAGGTAGCTCAACTCGTCAGAACACCGGCGCTTTGTGCGAAAAGCTCAAACGGTGTTAGATAAAACAATACGGGGCAGGTAGTACAGGTAATGTGGGATGATATGGGAGGATGTTCAGTGATATAAATAAACTAGGAAAGTACAGAATCCAATTAAAAGATGGTCGTGATCGTCATACTTTACACAGCCGTATCCACATCTGTTAGTGCTGGAGGGAGCCAATATCGATGGCAGATCATAGATAGTCGTATCGTTGTTTAAAAACCTCTATTTAAGGTGAATATAATATTACCAGTAGTAATAAAATTATACCTTCTTACTGTGTTAGGGCATAGTACGAAAGTGTTCTTTCTATTTCACATTTATATTTACAAAATGCCCAGTTGTTTGTTCATCCATTGATCATAATCATTATTATGGTTATTTCTGTCTGCAGAATTCCGAATGAAAATACTACGTTGCACTAAACTAAAGTGTTATTTAGTTAAGCCACATTCATATCTGGGATGGCATTCTTATCCGTAAATGCGTTGTATGGGACTCTGTTGTACGCCAGTATGCTTAGCTGGGAAGTGTGTGCCATATCTAAGTTATGCTATGTACTGATCCGCTTCACTTAACAAGATAATTAAAGTCAAGGCGGGCTACTGCACTCATAAAGTTGTTTGAAGTAGGCCTATATAAACGTCATGGAATGTGGTATAAACTGCCAAAAGTTGTCCATCTTCAGTCGAATTTCAACATCTGAACTTGTCATTGGTGTCACTGGTTAACTGTAACTTAAAAATCAGCTGTGGTCTCGGAGGCGTGCGCGGACGCGTGTGCCTTCAGTTTCGAGCTAACGGCGTCGCACAGTGCGGGCAGCGCGCATTCGTGGTGGGCGCGCTGTGAGCCGCACGGGAGCGCGCCAAGCAGTGCAGATGTGTCGCAGATTTGAAAACTCACGGTACAGAGGGAAAGACGAACGAAGCGATGAAAAACAGCCGAAACTGAAACTGAAACAACGCTCCATCATATAAGTCAGGGATGTTGGATTAAACGACATTTTGTGGATCCTTCACCAGCGACGGGCAATTTATCGCTACTTTGAGGAGAGGAACGCGAGTACCGGGGCAAACAGCTAGTACTAACATCACATCCTCGTCCTGTTTGAACGCGTACAGTCACAGCACAGTAGTGATGGAGCTGTCAGCAATTGGCGAGCAAGTGTTTGCTGTTGAATCGATCATCAAGAAGAGAGTTAGAAAGGTAAGCAGCGCCTAATTACATATATATATACTGGCTGTGCAATGAATGTCCGCAGTAATGTTAAGATTAATTCATACAACATTACATAATCCGGCCGTTTTTATTTTGCAAAAATTGAGCAACATCTACAGATGAGCCAAACCCCCTACGAGTGGGGCATGCGTTTTAAAAGAACCGCTGTAGTAGATTTCTAAGCGCACCTGAATCTTTACTTTTTTAACTGATCTTATAAATAGAAATAAGGGGGCGGGGGCACGGGGAGTGTGTTTTTCAACTTTGATATGCGAGTGTGTTGCGGTTGTACGGTGCGCTGTGCAAAGCACTGATGTTGTAGGTTACAGATATAAGCTTGTGCTTACTTCATTTTCAAATATTCTGCCTGCTCTTGTACGAGCGATCAGTCGATTCTACTTGACGGTTTATTTATATGCTGCTACGCAGTTATTTTAGAAACGCACTAAGAAGGAAACTATCACGGGTAAACCGACAGTTCTAACACTGTTATCTACGTGTCGATAAACAGTGCGTTGAATAACGCCACAATAATAAGGTCATTTTCACGACGATAGATCTGTTTATCAAAACGACGACAATTACGAGTGTTTATACATGCACGCGTTTTTTAAACGCTGTTAACACAGCCCATTGAATAATGATGCAGTTATTGTCAGTACGTCATATTCGGTGTCGCTTGTGAGTTAATGGTGACATTAAGTTATACGCCATTATTTGTATATCGGCGTAAACAAGGGCTGCTCGGGAAGGCACACGTTGTCATCTCGTCCGTCGCTTTGCTATGGGGGGGAATGGCAGTGTGGCGCACGTTGCGCAATATTATTATATTTACTTTCTACGTTAGATTGGCCCCACCTCCTCGAGCTTAGCGAATACATTCTAGAATGTTTCCGCGAGCCTGGAGGGTGGAGGAGGTCCGGCGCTCGCTTTCTTCGCCGCTTGTGCTCTCGGGCTGTGACGTCACCGGGACGAAAGCTGCCGTCGCGTGGGCATCCGTAGTGGATTCTTATCGCTTCCACATCCGTGCCATTTTTTTGCGGGAGGAACCCGTGCACCGGCGGTTGCTGCGGCCAACTTATTTTTTCTCTATACTGCTCCCTCAGTGAGACCGATTGTGTGGCCAAGTGTGTTGTCTTGCCGTTTTCAATGTCTTCTCTCTCTCTCTCTCTCTCTCTCACTTTTAATATAATAGGGTAACGTGGAATACTTATTAAAATGGAAAGGATGGCCACCAAAGTAAGTATACAGGAGCAAGGACTGAGTTCCACGAGGGTGGAATTGTCCTCCTGCTTTCTTAGCTAGGATAATATTGTGTAAATTTAAATCATAGACTGAGAATGATGATTTGCCAGATTGCAAGGGGGTAGGGTAATTCTGTGGTGTTCATGTGTCAGGCAATTAAAAGGCCAGTTTTAACATAAATGCTGTTAGATGTGCTGCATGTGGTATTTTAGGAAATATGATAAAATATAACAATTAGTTTACCTATTTAAAAGTTGAAGTTGTCACATGTATAGTCAAGACTGCCCCTGTAGTTTTAATGGGCTCTTTGCTCGCTTTTCCTGTGTTAGCAGGCAGCAGTATCCTAGAATGAAACTCTATTTTCATATATTTTCTCCTGTCTCTGCCAGATACAGCACCTGGGAACCAGAAGAACATATTCTGGACCCACGCCTGGTTCTGGCTTACGAGGAGAAGTGAGTGAAGCCAAGTTCTGGTTAGAGAAGATGGCGTC
The DNA here is from genome assembly GCA_026781145.1 of Hippopotamyrus pictus. NCBI lineage: Eukaryota > Metazoa > Chordata > Actinopteri > Osteoglossiformes > Mormyridae > Hippopotamyrus > Hippopotamyrus pictus. Next base: position 4,988,507 of record JAODLC010000043.1, on the reverse strand, counting down.
ATTCACACACAGCATGGTCAGACAGCTCAGTTTCCCTGACCTCCTAACCTACTGTCTCTCTCTCCACCAGAGAGCAAAAGGACCGGGCCCTTGGCTACCGAAAGCGAGGCCCGAAGCCCAAGAGATTGTTCCTGCAGGTGAGTTCTAAGCCTGGGCTTCTGGCTCTTTGGTGGCCAGTCGCTGGTGGTCAGAACTGCATCCACGCAACGTGTCGCTGCTTAGTAACTTTAGGCATTTTCATTTACACCCCCAAATGACTATTAAGAAAAGAACTATAAAGAAAATGTTGTGACTGATGTGTAAAGTCACATTTGTGCACGTGTGAACAACTTTGAGTAGTAGAATTCTGTTATGGTGAACTTGGGGCTCGTGTGATTTACCTTCCCATAGAATGTTTACACTATGGATCTGCGGAGTGCTCACAAGACGCCTGAAAAGCCACAGGCCCGTCTGCGCCTGTCCCTCACCCGCTCCCTGACCCCTGAACCAGGGACTGAGCTTCCACCATGCCAGGGAGGCGGGGGGACACTGTATCGGCGGCTGGCCCAGCCCAGGAACAAGCAGAGGGCATCTCAGATCCTACGCCTCAGCCCACAGCCTGGGACCACCCCGCCCGCTCCCAACCATTCCAATGGAGACTGGGGGCACAGGGAGGAGGAGGAGATGGAGGAGGAAGAAGAGGTTGGGCAGGAGGCAGAAAGCGACATGCTAAATGGTGAGTGATGTCAGAGAAGTTTAGCATCAAAACAACTCTTGTTGACCAAAGCACCGTTTATGAAGCTCAAACTGTCCAGTTGCACTGCTGAAAGTACAGTGACCATGAGCTTGCAGTCTTACCCAATTATATAGTGCATATATTTCTCCTGATGCAAGTTAAATGTTGTATTCAAGGGTGCAAAAGCAGTTCCTCTCCTGGGACTTGAGATATCCTTAAAGCAGTGCATCACTCTGCCGTTTCTGTTCACTCCTCACAGGGCCAGACCGGGCCGAGGGCTGGAGCTCCTCGATGGATGAGGAGTCGGTGACCATGACGGAAAGGCCAGAGGGGTGGAATCCGGTGACGGGTCCGGGAGAAGTGACAGTGACCGACGTCACCATCAACTCGCTGACAGTGACATTCAGAGAGGCCCTGGTGGCCAAGGGGTTTTTTAGGGACTGGGGGCTGGAGTTCTGATACACTGGGGGGGGGGGGGTTGTGGGGGGGGCATAGGGGGGGA
>JAODLC010000043.1:4954962-4987190 GCA_026781145.1 Hippopotamyrus pictus | reverse complement strand
TCGTTTTTTTATTTCCCCCCCCCCCCCCGACATTTTTCACGGTTGTCTTCAATCCGGCCCCTCTGCGCACAGACGGCAGAGCGCGTTTTCTTGCCGCGCCTTCCCTCCCTGCTTACATTCGTTCAGCTGTGTCCCGGGCCGGGGTCCCTTGGGCCGTCACGCCTGAGGCAGCTTAGCTGAGCGAGCTTGAGGGTCTGCATGCATTAGCATAAAGAAAAACAAAAATAGAGTATCTGCTGTTGCAGCCACCGCTGAGAGTTCCCAAGTGGCCTCATCGGGTACCTCGTCTGTCGTCTGACTTGAGCGTTCATATCGAACTAAGCTGTGAGTGTAATCGATTAAGTATTTATCGCAAACTCTAAGATACTGGTACGCTATTCGGGGTGTACCTCAGATTTGTGCCCTGTGCTACCTGAGATCAGCTCCAGGCCCCCCTGCAATCTTAACTAGGATATTCGGATAAGACAGGAGTCCCCTAATGATAATATCCGCCGATTGGGGGATTGATCATGCATTGTGGATTCATTTGCGTTAACATTTGTGATATAAATGTTAAAGTAACAGACTAACAAAAAAATGTGGTGTGTCATTGGTCTGGCTCCCTTGGCTTGAGTGTTGGGGCCAGAACTTTGACTGAATCTCAAGCAGCATGAAAAAGGTACAGCCTACGGTAAGGTGGGCCAGCCTTAACTGACAGAAGGCTGAATTGAGGAGTCGTGTGGCGAGAATACTTTACCGGCGGGGATTCTGGATAATAAGGGAATCAACAGGTCAGTTTCTCCAGACAGGGAGCTATCTTTGTCCCAGCTGGTGACGTCCTGCTAGCTAAAAAAGGAACCAGATACTTGGCCTATGACAGTATTTGTTGTGGATTGGAGGACAGGAATTAGTTTGGGTTGGTGGGACATTTGTGTCGGCCACTCTGCATGAGTAGGACACTGAGTTTGTAAAGGTCTCCACCTTCCATATTAGCGCGCCCAGGCCCTTCCCAAGGTCATATTGCGGCGGTATTAGTACTTGATTGACACATTTTTGGTTTGTCGTAGTAGCGTTATCGGGGCCCTTTTGTCATTCGGAGAACCTACTGGTTATACCGGGGAGGCGTTTCAGCTAATATCGGAACGCCAAGCCCTTGTCGTTTATTGCATGGCTCAGCAACTGCAGCTGGAAAACTGCGTGTTTGTGGTGCTCTGGGGAGCCGCTTCTCCAGGCAGCTGCCAGCCTGCTCATTTTTAATGGTTCCTCTGCTGGAAGGCCGATTAAAGCATCTTGTTTATCGTTTCTTATTTTAGGAATGTGCCGCTGTTTATTGTGACAGTCGTGCTGGGTGATGTGTGCGTCGATGAGTCGAAGTGAATGCCGCACGTCGCACATGCCGGAAGACGTGAGAGACGGAACGTCGTCTTGACAGATGTTCTGCACGTGAAAAGTAGCCAGTTCTGCCCATGCATGCAGACACTTCCACTATCTCAGCCTTCACAAAACTACCTGCTTGGACAGCAGAAAAAAAATAGTGTTGTGCAAAATGAGCCCTTTCGTTTTTTTCAGTAATCAACTTTTAGGAGTTGCTTTTCTATGAACTGAACCAATTTATGTATGACATTTTTGTTGACATTTGCCTTGTTGTGGAGGACACTGTCATAGGTGCTTGCGAACAAGTCATATATTGGCATTACATTAATTTCCGCTCTTTGTTGCGGATGTAGTGTTACTTTTTGCTCCTTCAGTTGATCTGGGATGTGCGGGCAGCAAGACGCACGTTACCTTGCCTCAAAACAACTCCTTCTGTTCTCAGAGCTTCAGATGCTAGCTTACATAATTCACTCTGGGTCCCAATTTAGCACAAGAAGAGCCAATCAAAACTAAGGACATATTTCCAATACCCTTTAACTTATTTGGTTTGGGTTGGATTAGTTTGTCTCTCAAATGATTCCTCTAACAGGGAATCTTCTCCAGGAACGTCCTTTCTTCCTTTGCTCAGGATGATTCTGCCTGTTGAGAAGTTTGCTTCTGATTTAAAATGTCCTCGTTACCCTCCATACAACATGCATCTTTTGGCAGCAGCACTATGCATGTTTCGAACTCGGGTGTGTAACTTAGCACTGCAGTGTTCAGGTTTGCTGACATTTGGTGCTCCTCTTACGTTTTAGCAAATAAAAAGGTACTTTGATGTTTGAGCTTTGCCTCGTTGCGTCATGCTGATCAGAGCTACGGGCTCAGTGCTTATCCATGCCAGTCTTCATTCTCAGAGCTTAATCCTTCCATTCCACGAGAAAACCCAGTTAACCCCCTCAGCTTTAATCCACTCCACTGCCTGCCTGCGCCCAGTACTCTTCAGTCCAGATACTCCCCCATCTGGGCCTGCTTTCCTCCCTCCCATTTCATTATGGATACCCACATTAAGTAGATATATGTAAGCTGCCCTAACCTCTTCTCTTTTCATTCTGGGTACCCATGCTCAGCAGATCCGTATGAGCTGCTCTGTCCCTTGTCCTTTACATTCTGTGTACCCATGCTCAGTAGATCCTTATGGGCTGCCCTGTCCTCATTCCTTTACATTCTGGGCACCCATGCTCAGTAGATCCTTATGGGCTGCCCTGTCCTCATTCCTTTACATTCTGGGTACCCATGCTCAGCTAGATCCTTATGAGCTGCCCTGTCCTCATTCCTTTACATTCTGGGTACCCATGCTCAGCTAGATCCGTATGAGCTGCCCTGTCCTCATTCCTTTACATTCTGGGTACCCATGCTCAGTAGAGAATGCAAGCCATTCTCGTTCCCCTTTTAATTTCGGGTCCTTAGTAGATCCATGTATTATTCAGTAGACCCCAATAGTCTTGGTACCCATCGAGGTTCAAAGCTCTTGATGCAAAAATTACATGACAAACAATGCAGCCCACTCCTCACATTACCTCACAGTCAAATACGGATTCTGTCTGTCTGTGGATTTCCATTCAGAGTAGGTTAGCTTCTTGAGTAAGTCTCTTCCACTCTCTCCATGTTTCTCTCTCCTTCCTCAAAGGAGTTTGTTTACTGACTATGCTACCTAGTGCCAGCAGCAGGGTGTGTGTGTGCGGAAGAGCCAGTTGGAAACCGTGGGGGCAGTGGGTATGGTGAGACTGGAGCAGCACCAATGGCTCTCACAGTCTGCCCAAAGAGAGCCAGTGTGTGTTCACTGGTAATCAAACGGGACCAATGGACTGGAAAATACATCTACAGTGAGAAAACAGACAGAGCAGAGCTGACGGGCCATAATGTAACAGATACCATGCAGCTGTTGCAGATACCCCATCATTTCCAGCACCAAATTCCCCAAATTCTACAGAAATCAATGTGCTGTATTGAAATCTTTGGATTTGTTACCTCAAGTTCAGAAAGATGCAGCATTTGGCAACTGAATTATTTATAAATGCTGTGGTGCAGAAGTGCCTTTTATCACAATGTGGGCTTGCATTATTTATCCGGTAAATGGATCATCGGAAACCTATAAACCGTTTGGGTGAAGTTACTGAAGCATGGCGCTAAACGAGAGAACTCTGTAGGAATGATGGATAGCAAAGGTTCAGCCTCCTGTCTATTTGTGTGAGTATTTGTGTGATAGTGTCTATTTGTGTAAGTATTTGTGTGGTAGTGTATCAGAAAGCAAAGCGCACACATGGACCCTGGCATGTCAACGCACCCTGGAATCTGTCCTTTGATTGGACCAAAGGGTCTGAGTCTGTGAAAGTTTTCCTTTAAAAGAGGTTCGATGGCTTTCACAGTAAAGGATGCGTTATGTGCAAGTTAACAACTTTACCCAAGAAACCATTCATATACCACATATCCTAGTGATGCACCGTTGAGGAAGTTTCTAGCCGATACTGATAGCTGAATGTTTTGAAAACTGACACCGATGCCAATAGTTTGGGAGGTTCTGCGTAAATGAGTTTAAAGGGACACTCCACCAAAATAGATTAAAAAAATAAATTACATTCCGAAAATATGAAGCATTTATTTGAGAGTATTTATTTTTTGAACACTACATTTTATGATTGCATGCATCTTACATATTTATAACATTTATAACACAGAAGGGCTGACCATCAAGTGTGATAAACCCAAGAAATATCTTTCGGCTTCACACTCGCGTAAGCTCTCGCGTAACTGACCACCTGGCATTGTTCAGCAGTACTGCAGCCTTCTTTATTGAGACGGATTTGTTTATCAGAAACACTTCATACTCCCTCGCCATAAAGTGAGCAATCAAGTTTGTTGTGTTAAAATGTTTATTAGTAGATCCTTCTCGTGAAAGAGCAATGTTTGCGGAGTGCATTTCTAACGTTAAAACAATTCCACAGAGCAGACGTTCTTCTCGGGTGTGCAAAGCAATATGCGTCAACATTTTAAAGCGAATTATCTCCGGGTATGTTAAATGGATTAAAGCATTTTGACACAGTCAAATAATCAGCATGAGTGACTTTTGTTAGAACATTAATTTAGTTATATTATTGGTATAGCTAGCTAAAATATTAAGATTGAAGAGTTTAAAAAGTAGTCACTACCACAATGTTGCAATCTGTAAATGGACAATCGGCTACAATGAAAAAATGATATTGGTACCTATGAACCACCATAAAACCTATCCTAATACCAAACATGTATGTTTCTTGTGCTTGATTAGTCATTGATTTTTGTCTGAGAGATGTCTGGCTCACTTGTTTTGCAGTACATTTTCGGGGACCATAAAGATGTTGTTTAGTTGTTGTCAAGGGCAACGGCATTTTGGAAACAACATTATTCTTGGTATGAGCATGAAACGGTGCCAGAGGGCTAAAATAGCAGTTAGGAAATTAGTTGACTTCTTGAAGGTAATCAAACACATCCCACTGCTCCTCTGGTATTGCTGAAATGGGCCCACTGCAGGTGCCTGGAAGATGATAATGATAGGGTGGCAAATTAGTCTTCAACTGACACATTCAAGTGGCCAGCTTACACTTTTTTAGCAGCTAATAGTCTATGTTTCTGCTGGGTGTTACACCCAGGATTTGTGCAGCTATTGTCTGTAAATAATTTTGATGGACATAATCCTTAAGAGTGTTCTTTCTAAAGCCAAGAGTTAACATTTAGTATACATGTGTGACATGGGAATTCTTCCTGTATTGGCCAATATGGTTTTGACTGGTACATTTCTTGATAAAGTTGGCATGTTTTCAACTGGGGCAGCAAGTGGCATAAGAGATAAATTTATTAGTTAGCTTGCAGGTGGGATATTCCTTAGGAGGGATACTACTGTTGTACCTTGGAGAATAACAATTTAAAAGGCTGTAAATACCCATCCCGGACACTGCACATGCTGAGCAAGTTGAATAAAAACATTTTAAGACCAAATAAATAATGCAATTCAGAAAGAAAAGGGAGATTTTTTTAGTGGTTGTACTTTGCCTCCACTGACCTCCCTTAGCCTCCCTTAGACCTGACTCTTGGCTGGTTTCCAGGCACAAATGTCCTGTCCCGTGACCTGCTGGGGCTTCCCTGGAAGAGAAGGAATGCCACGGGGAAGATCTGTCCAATTAAGTGGAAGGATTGCATAAGTGCTCATGAGATGGCGAGCATCTCTCTCTGTCCGGCCGTGTGCCATGTCGCTACGCAAGTTCCCTCCCAGTATTAGAACAAGAGGTCATAAAGCGGAAACACCCAGGGGAACCAAAACGATGTTTACAGCACTTGTTATTTTTACCGCTTTTCTCCTTTTGTTGTCGATTGCGCTTTTCAAAAATGGCACAAAGAACTGATGATGTGTCCTTGTAACTTGCCAGTTTATGTCCCCTGAAGTAAAAGATGGAAATGCGGTCATCTAGTGAACGTTACTGTTCTTCGGAAAAAGCACGTCTTTGTGAACAAGTAAAAACGTAAACGTTACCAGTGAAATAGCTAAGAAATTGTTCGCAAATCTACAAAATAGTAATGGGCTTGTTGTTACTCTGCTCACCGCTCCTCATTCTGGACGAGAGACTTAAGTGTTTTGGAAGGAGCTTGAAGTTTGAAGAGATGACGCTTTATCAAGGTCCCCCATAATAAATGTGGCTGGGGGGGGGGGTCCACCATACATTTTACTGGCCCACAAACCTGTCAGCCCACTGGGAAAATGCCTGGCACCGCCAGATGGCCAGTTCCTGCCTGGCAAACAGTCACATGACATTTATAGTGTCACCCTTTCGCTGTTGTGACAGCCCCTTACCCAGTTTTTCTCTGTGCCGTTTCGCTTCTGACTTGATATTTGGTCTTGCTGGCGTATTTGGGAAAAACGCACGTTCTGTGTCATCATAAGGCGACCTCCCCCTGTCCCGTTTCAGCCCATCGTCAAAGTGAAGCCGCTGCTCTGACGGGACCATTACAAATTAGCAACCGACTTCTGATTATGAACTCACCCGGGCTCTATTACAGCAATTAGCCAGAGCTTCCACTAATTACCAGTAGCAGTGGGTTCGGGATTTAGGCTTTTACTACGTGGCTGGCAGCCGGTCGGATGAAACCCACTGGCATTACCGAGCGAACGGAGCCACCAGCCAGCTGAATCCTAGCTTCCTTAGGCTTGGGTGGTATTACTGTATACCGCGGTATTTTGAAATCTTGGCAACTAAATAAGCCGTGGGGGTCAGTCCCCAGGATAGATTTCGCTGGAGAGCAAATTCATTTTGGCAAGATTTCAAAATAGGGTTTCCTTTTGAAAATACTGTCAAAACATTGTATATCATGGTACAACGCCTGTATGGTATAATGGTATGAGAAATAAATCACATACCGCCCAAGCCGTGTGTTGGCCTGAACCGGGTTCTTAACTGATTATGCTTCAGTCCGTCTCTCCCCTGCTTCCTGGAAAAAGTGACACGTGTGTTGCGTGTAGCTCATGACTGCCCCATTGTTCTCGAAGAGGCGGCAGACCCCAGCTTACAACCTGCTCCTTGCAAACCCATGAAACACTGTGGACATCTGAAATGAAGATGGTGGGGGTCTGTTGGTGGGACTGGGGTGGAGGGCGAAGGAGTTGATGGGTAACCAGAAAGATTGTTCTTACTTTCTGAAACACAGGGGCCAGTGACAATGTGTTACTATGGGCCGATTGGCAGAGTAATCTGTTATTCGGTTCATTAACATAGAGCACAGATTGTCTTGAGTAACAGTTGCAACACAATCATCTGATCGCCAAGCTTCAAGCCAACACACGTCTAACGTGCTGCTTCCTGAAAGGGTTTGTATTGTTGAGTTCATCCTCATAAACTCAGGCTGGTTGCTTAAATTTAATCCATACAGCTTCCCAGACAATCCTTCCTGAAGTAAGAAACTGTTATATAGTCTGTTTACTATTTAAATTCAGGGTTATTTCAGGTTTAATTACGGCTGGTGCCCCTGCGATATGTAATAGTTTTATCTAGGTATATAGAATGTTGCGTATAGAAGTCCAACCAGTTTGAACCATAGCGAAGTTTCATTGCTGGGATTAGTAGGTATGACTCGAATGGACCATACCAGAACCATATGGTAACCAGTCTAGTGGCCTGGTACCAGACAGCACTTCTTTGTGTGTAGATTTGACTGTGTGTGATTCACATACAGCTGCTCTGATTATAGCTCAGAGCTCATTATTATAGTTTGGCAACAGCAGCCATCATTGATTTTCTTCTTCGGATATATACGATGACTCTAAGAGACTTCAGTGGAATAACTTAATAATTTATTTGCCCAGCAGATGCTTTTTCGTGTCGTGATTTACATGTATTTTGCACTTCATTTGTTCAGAGGAACGTTTCAGTGAAACGGCACCGAAATATAAATGTAAGTTGAAATATTACCACCGGTGCAAAGAGGTTGTCCCACACACCCAGCTCTCAGTAATATCCAAAGCCATACAAATGCATAGTCTTCAACTCTCACACATAAGACGTGACACTCACACTCTGACTCTCATGCTCATGCAAGAAATCGACATTTTTCCATCGTAAACCTGGAATTGGCTACATCAAAGGCGTTGGGGGTAGTTTGCAAACCCTACAGACTATTTTCAAGGTAATAAAACTGTTACATACATGTAAATGTGTGTGTAGACTTGTCTCGAGTTGAAAATCTCACTGCAGCCAGCTGAACAAAGTTGGCAACCCTAGAATAGAGAACGGTGTCCTTTGGACTACTTTGAAATAGACGCGCGTGTTTCCGTAACGTGCGCAGCCCTGCTGCCGCCGGTGTAGGGATACTGCCGGAAAGGAGGACCGGCACCCCAAGGACTTTTGTAGGACGGGCGCCTGTTCCCGCCGTCGGAGGGATATGCCAGCTGGCGCCACAGCTCCCCACACCTGCCCACCGCTGCCGCCCGCTGCCCTTCATCTCGGGCGCCTCGTTGGAATGTTACGTCTTTCATCCTCATTTTTTACATAACCAGTTAAGCATTGTTAGTATAAGCTTCTCTAGGGATTTTCAAAGCGGTGAAGGCTATTTCCCACTTTCTCCGTTCCCTGGTTAGTCAGACAGTTATAGCGATATATATAGCTTGTATTTAAATATAACATTAACTTTTTTGTAGTAATAGATAATAGATTAACAATTAAAGCCTGTTAGCTTTTAGTTAAGCTGTGCTATAAATTACAAGTAATTGGTGATGTCATGCCCTCATGCCCCGGAGCTGGGGGTTAAAATGCTGTCCGTGTGTGTGTGTGTGTGGACATGTTATGCAGGTTTCCTTCCATGGTCCAAAAACATGCTGTTTGTTGAATTGGTGTGTCTGCATTGCTCACAGTGGGTGTATGAGTTCTTGGATAAGCTTCAGGCTCACCATGGCATTGTACTGGATAAAAAGACAGAAGCAGGAATAATAATTATCCCGTGTGCAGTTTCATACAAATATAAGCAGACAAATAGATTCAAGAGGTACAAGTAGAACATACCTTAGTCACTGTGCTTTACAGGGGAGGGTTTATTTTGGCAGTTGTGTCTGTTAGCTGCTGCAGTGCCCCCTGCAGGTAGCTAGCGGTGAAGGTTGTGCCACTCCTGTTGGCATCAGCCTTGCAGTGTGTAAAGAAAGCATTGGCGAAAGCGGTGGGTGTATGGGATCAGTGCCCCGTCTGCATTTGGCAGCCAGGCGCTGTGCATGAAGCGGTCACTGGCTTCTTATGGTAGGATGTCGTTTTCGTTCTTCTGTTGCCGTCCCTTTGTCAGTAATGCCCTGTTTCACACGTGTGTCTCGAAAAGGTTCTAAAAACGAGGGCATTCAAAAAAAAAAAAAAAAAAGCTGTCAGTGGTAATTTAATTGGAGTTTTTCGATCCTGTCATTTGCATCATGTTAGGTTTGGCGAGCAATATACACCCCCCTCCCTAATTTTATCACCAAGTTTTCAAAACACCACAACAGCATTGCTTTACTGGCAAAATACTGTATACCGCAGTATAATGTGTATACAGAATGACATGATGAAGAATTAGATACCACCCAAGCCTACATTGTGTCCCTGTGCTTTTGAAGACTGTGGGGCAACTGGTCAGACTGGAGTTAGAGGGAGTGGCATGGATTGGTACTCGAGGAGACTCGGGCTGCGCAATATCATATCGCAATATCATATCGCAATATGTGAATTTTCTGCAAGTAACACTGCGATATTTATACAACCAAAAAGCAGAACTTACCTGAAATAAACATTAGTCAAATTAAATGTTTTATCTTCGTATATAATATGTTAAATACGCTGGAGGCGTTGCCGAGAGTCGTGTCAGCAAACAAACCTGTGCCAACAAATGCAATGTGATTATTGCACATGTGCATGATACATTGTGTAGCCCTGGGGGGGGGGGGGTCCTAGAGAGAGGGAGCCATAGCATCAGAACATCACGATCATAATTCAGTCCCATTGTATTTTCTATTGTATTTTTAGTTGTTAAAGAATGAGGCAGTGCCCCCCCCCTTTTCACATAGAGTGCTCACTCTGGGCGTGGGGGCAGTGAGGGAGGGCTTCCTAAAACTGAACAGATGGCCGGCTGGGATCTGGCACACCACAAAGCCGGGGGACTGCAGCGCACCCTGGAGGGCACCGTAGACAGAGGCCAACAGCACGCACGACAGGGGACTCCAGTTTCGGAGCGACGTAATCTGGCTCTTATGGCAAACTCTCATCCATTATGCATGTCCATCGAACATGGTTTTGTGCTGGGGAACATTTATCTGAAACAAGCAAGCCAGCAGGCTCTGATGGGACGTGACCTACTTCTCAGTAATACCATCAATTATTTAACCCTGTTCTTCAACGCTTGTTTTTTTTTTTTTTTTTAATCCTACTGTGAAATGTTTTGGTCATCTGCATTTTGAAAGGGGTGCCATGACGACTGCTTTCCATGTGTTGCCACGGACACGTACATCTAACGTGTGAACCGGTGACTGCTGTAGATGTGCCATGCTGATACCTACTGGCATCGCCAGAGTATTTTTTGGGGGCTAGGGTTTCAGGAGCCCAATTGTCCTGTGACTATTCGGCTGAATATGGGATTTGAACCAGTAAGCTTCCGATTACAGGCTCAGAGTGCTAGCCCACTGTGCCACACACTGCCCCCTGCCGCATGTTTGTAGGAAAAGAATTTCTCCCTGCGAATCTCAAGGAGAGAATGAAATTAACGTGTAATGTATATTTACTCCTCTGAGGCGGGGGATCCTGTAGGTCACCCCCCTGATTTGTATTGATGTGGACTGCAGTAATTTAGGGGAAAATCATGTTTGATTGGAGCCTCAAGGCAGTACCTCAGCGCCCAGATAGAGGGCCACCAGACCACTAGAGTGAGGAAAATCAATCCTCATATACTGCTTGTCCTTTATCCGGTCTTCTCTCCTAAACATTTAAGGCACTCAAATCCAAGTCTGAATATTTGCTGGCCTTTGATTTTCTGGTTTGAACGGTCGCCACCCGAGCTGCGAACCAAAGATATCATACACACTTTTTTCAAACGTGTTTTCATCAGAACTTGACATAGTTTAAAAATATTTTTTTCTTTTTCGGTGAACTGTGATTGGCCTTTGGGGTATGACTCGGTCTAATTAATCTGCCAATTAATCTTCTAATCTGCCTCACAAATTAATGTTCTTTATTGTTAGGTGGCGCCATTAAAGGAGACCTTGTGTACTGTTATAGATTGAGTTACAGAACATATAATTATTATGGCCCTCAGGTATTGCCAGATTCATTCAGCGTAAAGGATTTTTTACATTTGGGGGACACGATATACTTGTTGTTTAATTGGCTTCTGGAAAAATCTGATAAAGTCAACCGTGGTAATGAATTTCCAGGCACACTTGACTTTCATCTTTCTTTGTTTTGTTCGCTAAAATCTAATGGAAATTGCGTTTAGCTGGTTGTATGTTGCTGTGATTTGCTAGAAAGGTCAGAGATATTACTGTAAAGCACTGAAGAGAATTTCAGTGGTGTTTTCTCCCTCTGTCCAATTTATTTCCTCTGTTAAAGTATTAAAGGTGAGGAAATGGCCTTTAATCTATCATCTTTTCTAATTTTCACTGGCTGCTGTTCGAACCCAGTGGACACTAAGATACCGAAGACTCATTTTAGCAAAAAACTACTCTAATAGATGATTATAACGTGCCACATTGAATGTGCCGCGCAGAGTTCATTCTTCGGTGGATCATGGCTAACCATCCTTGTGCTGCCTGCTGATATTTCATTGGGAAGCCTTTCTTCTTGGCATGTCACCATGCTAATTAACTTTGGAATAATCAGCGCTCTTGTGCCAGTCGTGGGATGGATGTGCTGAGATGTGTGGCCTTTGGGATTTTTTTTGTCAGCAGGATTGCTTCTGGGGGTAAGATTCTGGGCAAGAAACTCTGGCGGCCTCAAGTTTCCAGTAGGATAATTGGTCCTGGCAAAAATCTGTCCAGCAGTAGCGCTTAAAATCATCCCGGGATCCACCAGCTTCTCAAAACCCTACTTAGGTCAGTGTTCATGACTCGACCATCAGGAAATCGCCGGAAGTGCTTATCCGGTGTAGGGTCATAATAAGTCTGGATTCTATCCCAGGAAGCACGATGAACCTCCTGCAAGATTCCAGGTCGCCAGAGCAGACACAATACTAAGAGTGATTTAAGACTGGTCACCCTGAAGCATGTTTTTGCACGGTGGGAAGACAGTGAATTGATCAGATATGGAGGAAATGCAAAGTCCCCGTGACAAAGAGCCAGAGAGCATCTCGAACCCTTCAGTGCTGCTCAAAGTGCCGTCATTCACACTAGACATTATTCCACACATCCATCTGCCAGCCACTTACTTCGGGCAGTGTTGCGAGGGCCTGGAGCCTCTTCCTTGCAGCAGAGGACACACCCTGGATAGGAGGAATACAGGATACCTAAAGGGAGACCCAGGGAGGACTTGCAAACTCTGCAAACGCAGAATAGCGGAGGTTCAAACCCCAGCAGGGTAGGCGTGATGCAAATTCTGCTGTGTTTTCTGTTTTCACGCCATGTGCTACACACGTAATCCCCAAATTTCAATAACTCTGTGATTAATCTAGCAATGTGTTGCCCCTGATTCTGCCCAGGTAAACATTGTAGCAGTGTGGGTAATTGTTGTGGAGCTTCTGCTGAGTAGTGTGAGAAAAGCCACCTAGTAAGTTTCCTATGGGGGGGGGGGCATTTTCATTATTGCAAAATAATCTCAAAATGAAGACAAAAAATAAATCAACTGTATCTGTCGCATAGGTCTAATAAAGCAGATATGAGATAAAACTTTCACTCCATTATGTCCACCAACAGACTCATTTTTTGTCTCAGTTTATGACACTGCTCTTAAAACAGAAGGCTAATATTTCTGAACAAAAAACAATAAATCGAAATCTAAAACATATTTAGCGAATGGCTCTGAAAACAGAAGTCTAGCAATCATTGAAAGTGTGCTTAATAACTGGAAAGACCCTAATTTTAAGGTATTACCCTTCAACAAAATAAAACAAATTTTGCAAATTACAATATTTTTTAGCCTGTAAGCCGTTTGACAATGTTTTAAAATGAAATGAACCAAGTAACGATGGTTCTCAGCCTTCAGCTAGTTTTCCCTGTGAGACGCTAACTGAATGCTTTCATTTTAGCTGTGGTTTTGGGGAGTCTTTGCAACATCGTGACTGAAGGGCTCGCATTGTTTACAAGCGGGAAGGAATACTATTGCTTTCTATTAAAAATCTTTATATTAACAATTTTTAACACACAATAAAAGGTATGACAATATAAAATATGATCGTTGTCGGGTAACCGGGTGTGCGTCGGGCAATCGGCGTCCGTCGTAGACGGGCGGAGGTGACAATCAGAGTCCCGGGGATGGGCAAGGGTCATGTGATCAGCGCCGAGCTTTGACAGGCTCAGAAGGTTTTAGGGTCGAAGGAACGAAGCAGAGGTCAATACAACAGAGAAGCAGAATCGGAAGAAAATGCTCAAACTCAGTTAACACCATGAAGATCTCGCAGCAATCAGCTGAGCCTGACCCCCCACCCATATAGGTGACTGATTCGGGGGAGAGAAGAGCGAGAAGCAGAGAAGGGCGAGACTCCAAAGAGGAGCCACCTGTGCAGTCATGAAGAGGTTGGGTTCTCCCAGTCAGGAGTATCTGAATGACGGAGATTCCCCGGGGGGGGGGCGTGGCTGTGGTGACGCAGGCGGGACACCTCTGGGGTGGTCCCTGACACTTGTGTCCTGTGCGTTCTGGGCCCTCCCCCCTCCAAATGACCCCGGCCAGGATAGGCAAGTAGAAGATGAATGGCGAATTGATTTAAAATCCGCCAGTGGCCAGTTCGATGGTGTTCTGTTGATTATTTGAGATGGGAGACCATCATCTGAGTCCGGTGGTGTCCTGTTGATTGCATCCTGTCTTTCGTACCTTTACTTCATCCTGCACTGAGCTGATCGTCAGGACAGGAGAAGAAGAAGCAAGCTAGTTTTACCTGAGATATAATTGCCTAAGAGGAAAGCAAATTGGTTTCCATCTAAATGCAAATTTTATATTTTTTTTCTCCTTGTATTGGGTAAAATGGGACAGTGAATGTGTGGACACGTCCAATATGGTGCACGGATGCCTTAAGCTGCATGTATTTAACGCCGTGGGCTGCGTGGAGAGCGTGTTTGGGCAGCGTGGTGTGCTACCCCAGCCTGTGTACAGTGCAATGCTCTCCCTTTTGAAATGTCTGCAGCGTGCCTCTGTATTTACTGGCTGTGAACAAATACAAGATTAGGTTGTTTAAATGATTAATATCTCTAATGACTCGCTAATAAGGTCTCTGAACAGTCCCTGTGTCATAAAAGGTTTTTAATAATGTTTAACTTCACTGAAGTCTAGCATTATCAGACAGATGTGTCTATTAACATTGCAACTGGCTGGTGGTTGTGAGTTTGATTCTTGATCTCTACCTCTGTGTGTGTGTGGTTTACAGCTCCTCCCCAGATACTATGGTTAGGTGTTTCGGTTGACCGCAGTGATGCGGTGCGTGTCCTGCGACCGTGTGTGTCCTGCGACCATGCGTGTCCTGCGACCGTGTGTGTCCTGCGACCATGCGTGTCCTGCGACCATCCCGTCCAGGTGTCCCCCGCACCTCCTGGCACAGGCTGCAGGTTCAGTATGACCCTCTACTGGATGAGTAGTTAAGGAAGATGGATGGATGAATCGGGGCGAGACGCTCCCGCCTCTTCCATGGGATTTGAAAGTCACCGTGGAAAGTCGCAGCGTGCCAATCGGCGGGAATGCCGTTTATCTTCCTCTTAAGGACCCTGTTCTGCCTGGCTCCACGAGACCGGAGCTCAATAAAGACGGCGGCGGTCACTGCGCGCGCCGCGGCGCTTGTTTGTTGCACGTTATTGGTGTGGAATTTAATGCGGTTTCGGTAATTGCGCTCATTACCTCTGGCTGCACGCGGCGGACTTGACGCTTAAAGCTTGTAATTGAAAGTGATTGGGGAGCCGTCCCATCTTCCCCAGCTGTGGGGGTGGGGGCCATACGTGGGTGGCCGTCTTCCTCGGATGATACCGCTGTCGCCCGTCAATCCCGCTGGCGGAAAACTAATTACGCCTAATATCCAGGAAAATTCCAGTCCGTGTCCTCCGCACATCGCCTCTAACCAGAGGTGTGGCGTATAGCTGTCGTGAGCCCCGCTGGGTCACATGCGCGTCCCGTAGGCGAGCTCCCCGATCGGCCTCATTCTGGCCGCTAATGAAGGCCGACGGGCGGATCTGGCAGGCGGCAATGCCAGCAGGGGGCGCCGCCCCGTGTCAGCTAGCACGCTCTCACCCAGGCGCATGTGCTAGTGTGCGGGTGCGTAGGTGTGTCGCTGAGCCTCGGTATGTGAGTGCCTGCGTCTGTGTGCCTGTGCATGCGCGGGTGGGGTGGAGTGGGGGGGTGGAGCTGAGTGGCAGAGCCCCCGTCCCCCTGGGGATGGCTGTCTCCCTGGCCTCTCCGGGCAGACTGACAGCTCTCTCAGGCTGGATGCTCAGAGATCTATTAGTGGGTCCATATCAGCTGGAGCGCCTGCGTACGGATGACAGGAAGTCAGGCTTCAGACCAGAATATCCGAATTTTAATATTTATAAATTCTGGTCAAATGTAAATTTCCCCAGACAGCTAGTGAGTTTCCGGAATATTCCTGAGGCCGAGGATTCACTGTGTGGGATACATCTGTCAAACTGGCGCTAGGGTTGGGGCGGGGGGGGCGACCAGGTTACCCATGATGCATCTGTCACTGGCTGCAGCGAATGTGTCCGTTGTCTGTTCGTCCCTCTGCAGTTGCGCTGATGTCCCGTGGCTCGTTCTGGCCAGGGAAGGTGCTTGTCAGGGCCGGTGACGATTGTGCCGTCATTCCCCTCTTGTGTCCCATGTGGACTGAGCATGACATCGCTGGGCTGTGCCTGTAACGGTCTCTCCTCCGTTTCTCCCCTCTCGCCCAAAGAGAACTGCTGCTGACTCTGGCCCTGGGCCAGGTCCTCTCTCTCCTCATCTGTGGCATCGGCCTGACGAGCAAGTACCTGGCGGATGACTTCCACGCCAACACGCCCGTCTTCCAGAGCTTCCTCAACTACATCTTGCTGTTCCTGGTCTACACCACCACGCTAGCAGTGAGGCAAGGTACGCCTGGGGGGCCAGGGGCCGGAACCGTGGGACTCGGTCCTCAGGGTCCCTGTGAACTGCACTTCCTATGCAGTGTACGTGAACGTCTTGAAAAAATTCCAGGGCATTGGAAAATTAAATATGCACCGGACCCCGTACACCTTTTACTCAGTTTTGACACAAGTAGTTTCATGCCCGGAACAGCAAGTAGTGGAAAAACTCCCTGTTACCAAAGAGGCAGAATAAAAAATCTTGAATGGTTACTGTTGTACCCTTGAAGAGAGTCCATGTCGTGATATGCTTCAGTGAAATTTCCATATATATTTGTGTATACACACACACACACACACACACACGTTAAATAGCCCCCTATGTAGGTCGTACTTGCTGAGATAGTCTTCTAAGTGACTGTATAATTGAATGCTGAGTTATGTACTGCAGGGCTGTGCCGTTACAGTTAATGTGCAGTGCTCTGCTCTGTGCAGTAGATGTTCACTGGAATGGCAGTGGGCTGGCTTAGCAGGTAACAATGCAGCCTCACACCTCCTCACCTGGGGGTTTGAATCCTGCCCCCCACCGTCCATGTGTGTAGTTCTCTTTCTATTGAGCTGTTTTCTTGCCCATAGATGCTGGGCCAAAATATATCAGGTGATGCTTTTGTCTACAAGACAGACATCCATTTGTGTTAATCTGGGAGTATATGCAACGTAAAGCATGAGTAATTATGGTTCCAAGCAGTTGTACGCAAACATTTAACTGGGACTGTGTGCCCTGTGACATCTTGCCCCCCGTTTCCTGGATTGGGCCTTAAAGTTTGCCTCAAGACGGATAAACATTGATTAAATATGCATTGAATGATGGCGATGAAATATTCTCACGTGCAGAGTGGAAGAAATGTGTGACTAAAATTGCACACTTACGAATTTCATCCATCCGTCCATTCTCTGCACCCGCTTGTCCTATGCAGGGTCACAGTGGTCTGGAGCCAATCCAGACTGGCACAAGGCAGAGAATAACCCAGGTTGGGGCGCCAACCCACCGCAGAGCCTATACACCATTCACACCTACGGGCAAGAGAGCATGCAAATCCACACACATAGAGCTAGGGCAGAGACTAGAATCCTGGTCCCAGAGGCGTGAAGTTACAGTGCCGCCACCCTTGCCAATTTTATGAAGGTTATAATTTCTATATAAAAACCAGGAGGTGGAGCATTTAAAGCTGTTCTCTTGGCTAGATTGACCTGAACACTCAATGAAATTTTTATCAGAGATGGGATCTGAATATAACAGCGTGTGCATTGTAGTTACATCTCAGACGGTCATAATGAACCACTGCAGTGCTTGACGTATGCATGGCGCGTGGCGCCCCCCTCTGGCCTGACACGCTAGTGAAGGTGAGCTCTCAGCACGTCTGAACGGGCGTCTGTGTCTGCCAGGCAAACCTTTGAAGGTGTCCCCTGCAAATCGACCGCGTCTCTATCTGTGTCTGAATCCCTGAGCTGCCAGTGCCAGTTACAGCCAGTGTATGTATGTCTTCCCAGTCTTTTTAATACCAGATTTCCAGTGAACTGGAAGAAAAAGACATGAACTTATCGGCTTAGGCTGAACCAGATTTTTGAACCGTCACACCGTCCCCGCATTCTCCCCACTAATAATTTTTCGTCATAAGAACGTTAACCGAACGTTACAATTAAGCTATAGAAATATTCAGTGTCCAGTTTTCTTGACATTCCCTGAATGTTCTCCCACTACTACATGGGTTCGAGGCTAGAATGTGCATTCACCGTATACACATATATGCAGTAATATTTTATTATAAAACAATATGCTTCAACAAGTTAAAAGGATGTTCAGGTAATAATATTAACATGCTGGCATTGACAGAACCCTTTTTAAAATGCAAAACGTGGAATTGGCGTTCCATTAACGTTACTTCAGCATCAATCTCTGCCATCTTTGAGAAGACCTTTACATAGCATTGGCTAAAGTTCTGGGAACGTTCCGTTAGCTGGGCTTCTGGTTTTTAATGGTATTTTCAAAAGCATCAGCATTCTGGTGCTTCGAAATCTTACTGATAAAGTATTGGGGGGGGGGAGGGTTCCCCACAGTAACATTTCTTGAGCTGGGGGGGGTTTATTTTTCACCGAACGGCAGAGTTTCTTATGGTGATCAACCCTCCCTCCCCAGTTCACTCGCTTATTTTTGTCACCGAGATTTCAAAACAACACAGTATATTTAAAATACCGCGGTATTGTCGTAATATCAGCCTTGTGTGTTGTTTTTAGCTGCCTCCTTCTCTCTTAAGATTAAAGGGCGTCTTACAGATGAAACACTAGAATCGGTGCTTTTCTGGAGCCTCCTGTGTGAAGAGTTTATGGCTGCATGTGGAGTGCTTTGTACATTAAACCCTTCAGGACATTTTGGGGCGGATCTGTTGTTCCCTGTGCTTTTACTTAGCGTCCCACGCTTTGTTCCTTGGATTCTGAGGCTTCATGCTTTCACGTATTGTCTTGGAAATTTGACTTGAAGTACATCACACAATGAAATGCGTCCTCAAGAGCCTCTCACAGGCTGTCAGTTAACAGCGACATGAACAATGAGTGAACATTACGCAGCAGCCTTGGACAATGACAACAGGAGCGGCAGCGGAGACAGAGACACAGGAGTGGTATCATGGAAACAGCGCAAGCCGTGATGATGAGCAGAATGTACACATGGCCGGCGGTTTATGTTACACTGCTCTCAGTGTCCTTATGGCTTATGTGTAGAAGCTGTTTCTGAAGCTTGTGGTTCTACTGTCAGAATAGAGAGAGAATAGCAGATGTGCTGGGTGACTCAGGTGACTTCTGAATGGCAAATTTTATCATGGGGAACACCCCACCCCACTCAGCTAATTTTGACATCAAAACAAACACTGCAGTATACCAAAAATATCACAGTACACCTTATTAATACTGCCCTTGCCTGCTCTCTGGTCCCAATATTGTCACGGTCCCCATGTTGAAAGTGTCCTGAAGTGATCAGGCTGTGACCCTGGTGATGGTGTGGTCTTCACCACCCTCTCCAAAGCTCTTCTCCAGTCTTGATATTGTCCTGCTCCCCATATCATTGCCTCTTTCTAAATATCACTTGTGATTTAGCTAGCGGGTGGATTGGTGGCTCTGAGGCTAGGCGTCTGTCCCAGTAATCTGAAGGTTGCTGGTTCGAATCCCATATGGTCCATTTGGACTGGTGTGCTGCTGAGGTTATCATCCACTGCACAGCTGCACTCAGGTTCCCATGCCTGAGGTGGTTTGTCTTGTGGCTGCTGCGGCAACGCGCTGTAATCAGCGTGTGCTCCTTACCTCACCCTTGTGAGTTAATCACTCTTCTATATCCTCTGATAGTATGTTCTAGATGTATCTGGATCAGAGCTGGCTCCCCATGATGACGTGGAGATTTCATCGTGAACCCCGTGACGACGGGCGGATAGGGGGGTGGAGGGGGACGGCTACTGAAGATTAGGCAAACGTGTCGTCCGCTGAGACGGGGACCGCTGCCGTTAATGAATGAGCCAGCTCGTTAACCCCGGGGCGGGATGCCTGGCAGCGCCCCCCACTGGACGACGGCTTTAAATTGGACCGGTGGCCTGCTGTGTCGTCTTCAAGGTGGGCGGGAGGGGAGATGTGCCAACATCGCTCAAAAGAAGCAGGCTGTGTGTTTCACTGGCAATTCTTTGCGTTTGGTCCTTTACACTGTAAATACAGAAGTGTGTAGTCCCGATGTACACTGCTGTAATATAACCCGAACCCTAACCCATTACACTGTAAATACAGAGGTGTGTAGACCCGATATACACTGCTGTAATATAACCCGATCCCTAACCCATTACACTGTAAATACAGAGGTGTGTAGTCCCGATATACACTGCTGTAATATAACCCGATCCCTAACCCATTACACTGTAAATACAGAGGTGTGTAGTCCCGTCCAATATACACTGTTTCGGATGTTTTGTTACTGCACATTTTCAGCACTAACAGGGCTATAATCTAAGAGCGTTTATTTAAATGGGAATCCACAGTAAATTCGTGAAATCCAAATTAGGCACCTTTTTGAATTTTTCGAACCGGAAAATTCTTGGTGAATCCAGTTCTGTCAGTGGGGTCCAGTTGCTCTGCAGTGTTTCCCGCCCGCGGACTGTTACCCGTCCCTCATTGCAGTGCCAGATTTGCCTGTAACCTGATCGCTGTACACAGCGACTGTTGGCTTGACAGCTAATTTTTATACCAGCGCAGACCTGCTTTGGTCGAATGACACAGACAGTTTGCCTCAGTATGACTCCCATAGCCCACCCCCAAGACACTCTGGCCCCAGCCGTGCCCCCTCCCCATGCCCCCAACCTTGACATCCTGACCCCCGTCTGTCTACTGGGGAGGTGGGGGGGCAGATGAACGAGAAGGAGGAACTTACTGCCACTCCCGGCGAGATTTCGATTCTCACACTGCGCGACACGCGTCGTGCCCCTGACCTTGAGTATTAATTACACCTGTTTCATTCTGCTAGTTGATAGTAAGGATGTTTCTGGCTAAATTTCCACCTTACTGAAGCTGGTGGCACAAATGGTGCTTGATCTGGGGGCTCTGGGCCGTCTTGTGCTTCCCCTATATTTAAAACTGGATAGATGATTGAAACTGCCGGACGTTTCTAGAAGCAAA
The DNA here is from genome assembly GCA_026781145.1 of Hippopotamyrus pictus. Taxonomy (NCBI): domain Eukaryota; kingdom Metazoa; phylum Chordata; class Actinopteri; order Osteoglossiformes; family Mormyridae; genus Hippopotamyrus; species Hippopotamyrus pictus. Next base: position 4,966,396 of record JAODLC010000043.1, on the reverse strand, counting down.
GTCAGCAGTCCTCCTTCTGGAAGCCAATCGTGCAGCCTGGTGGTCTGTGTGCGCGTCGTCTTCACCGTTACACCACCTGCTGCCCGCGAACGCAGTCTCCTTTCACGGCGGCGCCATCTGTCATGGAACCGCTTTGGCACGCTGCGCGCCCTTCGAGATCGCCGTCGCCTCTGAGCATATGGCCGGCTTGGACCTTCCGTGGTCAGAAGGCCCGCAGATAAATGCGTGATGTCGCCAAGACTCCCCGGATGGCTCTTATGGCTCCAGGAGGGGGGGGGGGGGGGGGGGGGGGGTTGTCAGATCGACTCCAAGACCTAATGGCAGCGACGGCTGTAAAGAACCAAAAAACAGTGGCGAGCTGAGAATGTGGCAAGTAGCTGTACCTAGATGCACCATGTCTGCATGCATATCAGGACCCGTCTGTGCAGAGTACAGCTCAGGAATCCATCTGTTGCTTAGCTGCCTTCGTCACGCCTGTTTCATATGAAAACTCAGTCATAATTGTAATTAATTGTAACAGAGCACCCAGAAGATACCCATTAAAAAAAAAATCGCAGTTCATTTCCCCTCCCCACTCGCAGATGTGCCGTTAATATGTTTTTCATCGTTAGTGGTTTGATGTTTACGTTTCCCGTATTTTGGGTCGTCTCCACCGTATTGATTTTCTTGCACAAAGCTGTTTCTTTGAATGCCTGGAAAGCTTCCTGTCAGGTGTGATGAAGAGCCGGTGGAAGTCATTCAGAAGCTTTCTGAGTGTCGACAGAATGGATTTTGGAGGGAGCCCAAAACTCACCTTCCAGATACTTCCATAAAAAATAGATGATAGCTGAAATATCACTGGTACGTCCAAAGCCTTCGGGGAGGGTTAGCCTTGGATTTGTCTCCTTTCTCCAAATCATTTGCACAGCTGGTGCAAAATCAAATATTCATTAATCGGCTTTAAAGTTGGTCTCATTCTTTGTCCAGAAAACACCCCCTGCTCCACAAAGAAAACAGGCAGATTTTGTGTTTAATGAGTTACCTTCAGCTATGAAGTTATACTCCATAAAATATCCTTTCAAAATTTTTTTTCTGAAGTTCTGCTTTTTACGATTGAATTCTGTGAAATATGGCACAATAATGCTTCTTAATTTTTCCAAAAGACCATATGTCTACAAAATCATAATCCATTAGATAAGCAGCCTAAAATATCCGTATTCTGTTATTTGTTAAATGCATAAAAGTGACTCTTTCCCAGAGATTTAGCTCAGTGTTACTATGTAAAACTCTCTTAATGTGATTATATTATGTGGTACTTTGGCAAAAATATCAGTTTAAACAATTTAATATTGCTCACAAATTTTACCCATTTATATGCTAAGATAAATTAAAGAAACAATTTAGGATAAGTGCCTCTATTATGGGGGTGATAGAGTCCCGTTTAGGATTTGGACTCCTGCCTCTTGTACATAAGAACAGACCGTTTAACCTCAGCTGCCTTGGTAAGTCCTGCCCAGAATGCAGTCAGCCTTGCAGGTCCTGCCTGCTCCAGGAACACTTGCCCATTGTGGTTTTGTTCTTTATCATGCTCTTTTTAATCAGGAACCCCAGACATCCGACCTCTAGATTATAATATTGAGGAATTTATTGTTGTGATTGCCGCTGTGATCGCCCCCTGGAGGCAGGTGCTGGGTAATGCTTGCAGATGCTGCAGTAGAATGGACAAGGTTCCAGTTTCCATACCTAAACAACTGATATTTTGACAATCCTAAAAAATCCACATCAAGGTATTCATTATATTATATACTGGCTTGTTTGCAGGTCTAAGGCTGCAGGTCTGAGTCTGTCTTCAGTTTTTCCTCAATTCTCAGTTTTCTACCTCTCTGTTGTTCGGTGGATCTCCTCCATATTTACAGCATAGGACATGCTGTGAGTCGGCAACTCTAAATTGCCCTCGGTGTGCGACCCAGAGAGCAAATACGTGCGCCGTGTCCACATGAGTGTCTCATTGGAGACTCCTTCGGGGGGCAACCCTGCCTGATGGCATATGCTCGCTGGGATTGGCTCCAGCTCACAGCCCACCTAATTGGATAAGTGATTTTTGAAAATGGATGGATGCTGTCCCATTGAATGTCCTGTTAGTGACAAAAAAAAAATCTGCTCTCCTTTCAGAAAGCACTCTGAAGGGATTATACCTGCAAAGAGATTATCTCCATAGTGCCACAGAAAAGGCTTTCCAAGAAAATCTCAGCGCAGTCCAGTTTATCACAAACTAAGCACGACATTTTGAGCTTCACTTCCACCCCTTTCCACATTCTGGGCTCTGTCCCGACGTTTGCACACTCTTTCCTAATGTCCGTCTGCGTTTAAGACGGGGACAGCTGCTGTTTTAGATTAATCGTGTTGAGGAGATGATTGAGGCTTCTGGATCCTTCTACGGAGGCTTCCCTGGGACGTGATTTCCCGGGAGTCCTCCTATTATCGATACAATTCATTATATAATCGCACAGAGTGGGCGTGCAGCTGCAATAAGCTCCTCATTACGTCTTCATCTCGCTGGCTTGCATCCAAAGCCAGGAGCTCACTCCCGAACCTCTCTCTCCAGGTAAAACATCTCCCTCACGGTTTCCCTAGCGACCAAGCCATGCCCAGCTCCTTAAGTCGTGACCACGAGCTGTGTGTACAGTATATATAATATATATTTTAACCTACACAGAGCTGGCCTAACCCTTTTTTGGGGCCCTAAGCAAAGTATGATTAAGTTATTTGTCATCTTCCTATTGTGACAGGCTGATCAGATGGGGGGCCCCCTGGTGGTCGCTGGGCCCTAAGCAGTTTTTGGACCTGAACTATCCACCTCTATATGTATCTATACATATCTGTCCATAACACTTCAGTAGTACAGGGTCACGGTCAGTTTGGAGCCTATTCCAGGAGAAACACATTCACACACTGGGCAATTTAGAGATGCAAATTCGCCTACCTGCTTTTTCTTGGTCTGGAGGTGGAAACCGGAGTACCTGGGGAAAAACCCACACACACAAGGAGCGGAGGTGGGATTCGAACCCCCATTCAACCCTGGAGGCCGGAGGCAGCAGTGCTGCCCACTGTTGGAGAACACTTTTCCATAATAATTGCAGACCACAAAATTTGCTCTAAGAGAACCTTGTGCATGAATAACATCTATCCCCGAATCCATCTTCCAGCCACTTACCCAGTGCAGGATCTAAATGGCGATTAAAGTTTATTAGAGGATGCTTTCAGCAGAGGACAAAGTACCCCCCAGTTCATGATGACAAACATTCCCAGTACAATAAATAAGGCACTTTGCATTCAGCGGTACATCTCAGTCTGAGGACAGGTGGAGAGCGAGTGGCTTCCGGATCAGGGCCGATTTCTGCATGATGTAGCTTTTTACGCTCAAGATGGAAGTCCCTTGAAGTGACCCCCCTAAACCCACCACTACTGCCACCCACCCCCGGTTAATAATGCGAACACACGACTGCAGATGAAAGATGATTCTAGAGCGCCTTAATTAGCGAGGCGGGGAGAGGGGGAGTTGCTGGCAGGGAGTGCAGAGCTGATGTGACCCCTCTGTCGTTACCGTGCCTGAGGGGCCCCGGGTTCGATTAGGTGGGTGGGAATGGATGGGGGGAGCGCCGCTTGTGCTCGCAGTGCCTCCCGACTAGACAGCGACTGTCTGGCTTGTTTTTCAGCCTTTTTTTCCCCTCAAACACTGGTTCTGTTTAACGGTCCAACAGAAGTTACACATCCATCTTCCTCGTCCTCCATGAAGAAGCATGCTGCAGACTTGGAATACAGCAGGAGTACCATGATAAAAAATACCCTTACAATGGCATTAAAATGTTTAGCATTAGTAGCCTGGGGCGGGGGGGTTAGGGCTCTGTACTCATGATCAGAAGGTCATTGGTTTGAATCCCAGGGCTGGCTGGTTGATGCTGTTGTTGGGCCCTTGAGCAAGGCCCTTAACCCCCAGCTGCCTGGCCCTGTGCAGTGACCCCCCCGCCCCCCCCCCCCACAAGCTTTCTCTCACCTGTATACGTGCCCGTGTGTTCCTTGGAGAGCACGATGGGGTCGGCAAAGAGAGAGTTCCCCCCTTGGGGGTGGATAAAGTTTCACTATTCTTTTCCGACATCTTCTGTGTGCTCGGGCTTTGTTTTCAGAGTGATCATAACTACAGGACATTGTTGCTATTGTAGGAGCAGGATGACTGACAGTTTGGCTGTAGTGCCGTGAGATCCACGGCTTCAGCAGTGCCTGCATGTCTCTGGGGGCGTCCTGGATGTTGTCTCTGGGCAAAGCGGAGCTCGAGGTAGCCTCAGAGAAATAACGAGAGCCTTTTTTAGTCATTTGCGCCAAGGCCTGGACTGCGGAACGTCGTTACGCACAGGGTTTGTATGGGGGTGGCCATGCTTATGTTACACCCACAGCGTTGTTTTACCACGGACGTGACAGAGGTTGGAGATCTCCCCCCCTCCCCTCCTACCTTCCCCCGCCAGCACATCATAAAAACGTCTGAGGTTCAGGGGGTTGCCCCAGGTCTTGGTGCTCCCCCCTCGCACCAATTAGGGCTGGTCTCCAAATGGTGCTTCAGTTTCGGAATTAAAAGCCCCTGGAATATGCTGTGTGACATTCAAGCCGCGATGCATCGCATAAATCTGCCCGTTCATTCATTTATGGATTTATGTACTTCGCCGCAGCCTCTCCCTCCGTCTCCGTGGTTATCATCGTGTTGCATTAATTGCTAACGGAACGTTTCTTGATCCCGACTGTCGCCCGTAGATGTTAATTAATGTCACGTCTGATGTTTATGTGCAGCTGATGACAGCCATGAAACAGGCACTGTAATTTTCAAACATGCCGCCATACAAATAGCGTGTAGTATAATATCTCTGCAAAGAAGCTGTGGAAACATCTCTGGGTGCACGGCGAGTGGGATTAGATTAAAGGTGTACAGCAACTGAGATACGGTAGCTGCAGGAGATGTTTAGATCATGCATTGCTATAAATATTTCTGCTTGATGCTGAGCCGCCTGGAAGAATGCCTGACTTCTGAGGCTCTTCTCACCTGTGGAGATGTTTCATGTGTCGTATCAAGCTGGACGGTAAAGTTTCACATAAAAAAGTTTGTTTGGCCTGGGAACTGGTATTGCAAAGTGGTCAGCGTACAGAGGGTCCCGTTGAACGGCTGACATCTGGTGTCTGAGGGAAACGGGGCCAGGGAGTCTGTCCGTACCGCGGCGTTAATTGTTTTTTTTTGTAACATTTACTCCATGCCAGAGTGTGGGCTTTGGATAGGAAAGACAGGAACACCTTCTTCTTCTGCAGGCATGGAAAATGTGCTACATTTTGGGATGCATTTGGCTGGTTTTTGCTTTAATGTCAGCCGCTTAAGTCCTTCCATGTTGATATTTTTCCAGTTCCTACGAGATGTGAGGGCGGTGAAGTGTGAATTTATTAAATATATTTATTATTATTATATTTACATCCTTACATTAGCGGTCCTAAGAATGCCAAACCATATTTTCTCATGGACATCAGTGGTAAATCGTTATAATTCTAAGTAGGTGAAGTGGATTACATCGTCCTACGCAGTTGTCTCAATTAAGTCTCTTTAAATTAATGCCGTCTCTTAAGAGAGAAAGACTGTTGATTTGCACATCAATATTAACATTTTCCAGGCAGTATTTGGTTAATGATTAGTAGATTAAGGAGTATACACTTGTCATTTTTGTCAGCAAGCACATTTAAATGGAAGCTTTGTGCAGCCAAAAGAAATCAATTCAGTTAATTTTAATTAAATTTCATTATTATGTAGCACCATTCCCAGAGTAATTGTCACAAAGTGCTTTGGGCAAATGCGACAGTCTGCACTCGTTCTTAGCGGAAAAAACTGAACAGATTTCAGTGAAATTTCTGCATTATTGTACCATCTTCCATTTATCTGGCATTGCAAAACCACACACTGACTGAGAGATTTACCCACTGTTGCTTGAAGGCTGTATTGACCAATTCCATCTGCATTTCTACAGCTACTTTTTTGCCCCATCACTGTGCCCCCCACGTCAAACCACTTTAGTTAATTTTGGAAAATCACCAAAATATATTTTTGCCTCATTTATTGCTTAATTTTTTGTAGCACATTGGTTGCAAGCTCAGTACTGTTATTAACACTGACTCTACATGTGGAAAATATTAGCATTTTTTTTTTCTCAATTTAAATATTTCCTTGGTTAAAAATAAGCAGATTAATTGTCGAAATCTTGACACTGGGGAAAACATCGCTGGTCTGTGTAATGCGTACATCAGCTGAGGGCTAGTGTTTTGAGTCATGGAAGTTATCATCTCTTTTAAATAGTAAAGATGGCAGCCAAATGGTACCTTGAACTAATCGGAGACCTTTTCTTCCAACATCTGCCTGGCAGGAGAGGAGAATTTGCTGGCAATACTGAAGAGACGATGGTGGAAATATATGATTCTGGGATTGATAGACATAGAAGCCAACTACCTGGTGATCAAAGCCTACCAGTACACGACGCTGACCAGCGTACAGGTGAGTCTGATGGCTGCATGGCCCTTCGCACGTGCTAGTTTGTGCCTCTCATCCCTTGGGCACTGGCTTGTGCTCTGTTTACTGGAGGCATGAGCATGGCAGTTTGCATGCTTTGGGCATGATTTATTAAAGTGCCACCTGTTCCCCCAGCAATACTCATGGAAATGTACGATTCCCATTCATGGTGGATTAAAGTAACACTGTATTAATATCCATCTTTTAAATCAGTGGACCTTAGTGCAGCATCATCACATAGACGGCCTCACTGAGAACTTTCTTCAGAGTGTTTGTTGGTCGTGGTCAAGGGTGTACATGACTACCTGAGGGTCACGTCGAGCGCTGGATTGATTTTTTTTCTCCTTTACCCGTCTCGTTCCTCTAATCTTCTCTGACTCTCTGCCGGTTTTTAGCCTCCCCCGTATATGTTTGGGAGGGGAAATCGATCTCGCATGTCCTCTGGGCCCAAAGCTTTGAGGGTACGGCCAACGCAGCGAGCCGGGTCGGTGTCTCCCTTGTGAGCATTCCCTAGCTGAGATACATAACAGAAACAGCCGGAAACAGAGCAGGGGAATGGGGTTTCCCTGCCCAGGTTCCCAGGGACTAACAAATAAGGAAACAGCTCATTCAGCCAGGTGACTACATTTATATAGCAGACATTTTTATACAAAATGATATACAAGTGAGTAGGGTCAGACCATCTCTGGAGCAATTAAGGGTTGGAAGAATTAAGGGCCTTGCTCTGGACCTCACTGGTGACATAACGCTCATGGGAGTTTTACTTGCACGAAAATGAGGGCAGGACGAAAAATGATTGGTTCGGTGGGACAACCAGTAGAGGAGGTAGGTCAAAGCAACTAGAGGAGAGGGAACCAACCAAACAGATGTCTTGGTCCCACCTCCTCTAGTTGCTTGGAACCCACCTCCTCTATAATCTGATTGGTTATCTCTTTAAACCAATCGTTTTACATTCTGCCTTCACAATATTTTTGTGTAAGTAAAACTCTCGTGAGCTGAAATCACTCTACCAACCTTGGGATTTGAACCAGCACCCTTTCTATTATAAACATAGCCTCCTAACCCAGTGAGCCACACAGAGATTGAATGTAGGTGCAAGGGTTGGGGGTTGTGACGCAGAACAGGACTTGGCAGGGGCTCTGGGAGCACGACAGGTTTACTGGGCCAGGAAAGAAGAGAACGCATCGAGTTTTAACGATGGGCAGGATGAGTCAACACAGGAAAGGAACCAGACTCACCCTCCTGAGATGTGCCCCTCCCACAATAACCAGGCACTCATGATAACCAGAGCAGCGTGACCCACTAAGCAAACCCCTGGATTGTGACATTGGCCGAGCTGTGACCACGAGCACCTTGCGAGTTCGCTTCCCCCGGCGGCTCGCTGAGGTAAATGGGAAGGGGGCTTGGGATCGTAGTGGCTGTGGGGACACGAGCCCCCAGTGTGCTGTCAGGACATGTGCCGAGTCTGTAGAGGTGTTGAAGTGAAAATACTTCAGCACCCTAAGGCTTGTTCCGGGTGCTGTAGAGCTGTCCATATGAAACCAAGCGAGCACTGTCAGCCCCAAGAGCTGTGATATAGAAGTGGGTCTCGGGCTCGCCAGAAATAAATCAGCTGCAGATCATGGCTCACAGAAACTACAGAGTAGCGATATCCCAGACAATATACAGGGGCGGAACCACGGGGGCCAGCTGAAAGCCGATTGGCCCCCGGTGTGCTGACCGCCCTGTCACTCACCCCTTCAAAGCATATCATTGGAAAATGATAAAGTTAGCCTCTCTGTCTGAATTATGGTCCCTTTTATGCCCCCCCCCACCTTAAAAGATCCTAGAATCGCCTAGTGCAGAGCTCTGCCCAAAACAATCTCTTTCGTTCAACTAGTAAAAACGTTAAGTCAAGTCAACAACGAGAGGTGCGCCTGCTCACACTTGAGACTTTGAGAACAAATGCGGAGGACAGCTGAAGGCGCTGTTTACCTTTCTCTCGTTATTCTTCCTCATAAACCATGACATTGCATCAGCGCTCTGTCTTGTCCATATGCCTGTTAAATAATATGGTATGACTGGAAATTATTAGCGCTGAGTCAGTGACCAGCATTTCCGCGACCAGAGGAGACTCGAGTCACAGGGTTTTTCTCTGTCTGCTGTCCGGTCACGGCCGCCTTCGGCAGCTTCTGGCCCGGCGGCGTGAGAATCGAGGTGACGCAGCGGTATGTCCGCTCGCTCCTCTACTGGGCTCCGTATTACAAAGAATGTGGGACAGAGACCGGGGGTGTCTGCAGATCTTGTTAATTTTGCATCGGAGGAAAATAGAGCAGTTAAATAACACCTGCTGAACCAGATGTTCGTAATTTGGAGATATAGGGCAAGTAGGTGTAGTGGTTCGGGGAATAGATACGGAACCAAAAGGATTAAATCCCCAGAGTTGGAGTCTTGTTACTTAACCTCAATTGATCTGGTAAGTATCCTGCTGCCAAAAAAGGTAACTTCACAAGTGGAGACCAGGTACGCTGAAGACGTACACAATCTTCCTCATTAGGTTTTGCAAAGTTGGTGGCTGCTTTTGTGTAACACAGCTTACAATCTGCCATCATACATTCGGACTGGTGAAATTCAGCTTGTTCGGGTTCAACTGATCCTCCGTTAGCCATCAAGGCTAGTTTGTGGTGTGCGGACATGCTCTGGGGAAGTCGGACCCCAGAGACACGTAAGAGCTTATACCCATCTAGTGTCCCCCCCCCCCCCGCAGAGTTTGAGGTTGGACATTCCGCTCATTTCTTAGCTTTTCCGTATGAGCTGTAATGAAGTCAGACCATGCTCCGTTAATATTAATATCCGTGCAGCCGTGTATAAAGCATGCTATAAAAGATTTTCCCATTAAGCTGAGATAATTAGTTGCTGAGAACGATGACGAGGCCTGGCGTTACTCCAGGAATCACAGTCGGGAGAACCATCAGGTTTACGCGTTACCACCTCCATGTGTTCTCTGTCAAAGTGGACATTGTTCTGATTAACGTGCTGGGGTTCTGGCCTCCGTCGGACACGTCCCGAAAGCAGATGCTTCACCTTTTTTTTTTAACTGAGGCGGGTCCATCCGTTTGACATTGTTGGGCGGTGATGTCACGCAGTCTACTATCAGCTTGTGCAGTGCAAAGCACAAGTAAGGTGATCTCCCAGGACCCTTGACGACCCTCGCTAGCTATTCAGAAAATGTGAGATTCCTTGAGATGCCTTTGAGTGTTTTCGTCAGTCCAGTATGTTGTGCAAAAAAGTCATGGCTAGGTTTAGGTCCGGTCACACTAGCATGAAAAACTATCCAGTGTCTTCGCAGAGCTGAGTCGAGATGACCGGATGATACTGCAGTATTTGGATATACCATGGTATTTTCAGTCAGCTAATTAATAATGTTGCTTTTGAAAATACCGTATGACAAGATATGTGAGAAACATGCTAGCCGGAAATGTTATATACAGCGATTGACGTAACTGGTACGCAAGTACACATTAGCGGTATAAAGGGTTAATCTATCGTAACAGCACAAATGCGTAATGCTCCCGCGGTTTATTATTATTATCATTATTATTAGCGTATGATACAGACTTTCTTTTCATAACGATGAAAATACAGATAAAATATCCTCCTCCACTGCAGTTTCGTGAAATTGATGGGTCGACCCCGCCCATGCCGCACCGGATTGGATAAGCAACGGGATTTAAGGTTTCTTCTTGTTGCACTGTGTGGCTCGAATGGAACTGAATGCAGATTTTTTTTTTGCGCCAGTATGACCACCCCTTTAAGGATGCCTTTTAGTAACAGGCTAGGAAAGAATTCTCAGGCAATGGATGAAGCGCGGCCATAGCTGCAGGGGCCTCCATGACAGTGAAAACACAAGACTTGGCCTCACCTTACAGAGGATCCAGGTTTGATCTCCAGTGTGCCATTAGCTGTATGTGTAGAGGACAGCACTACCCCCCCCCCCCCCACACACATTAGGTGGAGCCGTCCACCTTGAATCGTTCTGCGGCGACTTTTACAGTTGACCGGGCACCTACGGGGATGTGGGTGGATTGCAGCGAGCGATGCGCTCCCCCCACGCGTGTTACGTCACTTGCCTACAGCCCGTAGAGTGACAGGAAGTGGGGGCTGCTGGCAGCGCTGGCAGCGCTGACATCGGGTCGAGGTGCACGCTAATCCTCGCCCCTCCTGTCGACATGGGTGTCGTGTGTTGGGGGGGGGCCAATGGTGACGTATAGCAATTTGAGTAAAGGAGGAAATTGGGGAGGAAGCGGGAGGGGCTCAAAAACCCCACTCCCCCCCCACCCCCCAATGGAGAACCTGAGCGTAATTTCCTCTCCATAACATATTAAATGCTTATAACGGTGTATTCATTTTTGTACATATTTTAAATATTTTATTTTATAGGCTTTGTTTTTTTGCCAGTTCTTTCCTTCACCATATTGCCCTTGTGTTAGCAATTTCATAAACATGCTAATAAAAACACCGTGATTAACACTCTGTGATTAACACTCTGTGATTAACTCTGTTATGAGCACACTGGCACTTCAATGCTCTTGTGGATCTGTCATCGTTCTGGGGTCGCGTCTGAAATAACCAGAACAACATCCATGAGAACGGCGATATCAGACAAGAAACCCTGTAGGGTTGCCTGCCTGTGTAGGCTTGCTGGTGTATTTTGGTTTTATAGTAATTATGGGTAGCTGGGAGTACATATCCACATGTCATCGAAGGAACGTGCGTGAAAAGCCATGGGGGACTGGCTATTTATGGCTCCCACTTTAACGTCAGCCGTTGTTAGTGACATCACAGTTTCCATCACAAATGCACCCCCCCCCACCCCCACCCCGACCA
>JAODLC010000043.1:4931733-4944135 GCA_026781145.1 Hippopotamyrus pictus | reverse complement strand
TGAAAACGCCTTGGTGACGGCAGAGGTCAGAGAAGAGTGACCAGACTGGTTCAAGCTGATAGAAAGGCAACAGTAGCGCAACCATGGTATGCAGAAGAGCATCTCTGAATGCAGAACATGTCAACCCTTGAAGCAGATGGGCTACAGCAGCAGAAGATCGTATCATCTCAGACTGGTTTCTTGAGCATAACAATGAGATCACTGTAGTCAGATGACCTCCAGAGTCACCAGATCAGCTATGCGATGTAGTGAAACGAGAGATCCGCATCATGAAGATGCAGCTGATGTCAACATGGACCAAAGTCTCTGAGTAATGTTTCAAGCGCCTTGATGAATCTAAACCAAGAAGAATTAAGGCAGATCTGAAGGCATAATTGGGTCCAACCTGGTACTACTAAGGTGTACCTAATAAAGTGCCCAGTGATTGTATTGGAAAACTAAATTTGGAATGCAGTTATCTGGAAAAAAAATGATTTAATACCATTTCAGCTATACTTGCCACTAATGATCCAGCATAAACTGAGGAAATAAATCAATAGGATCAAGTGGGTGAGTTTGCACGACAACTAGAGTGAATCTAATCTTTGTGTATTGGCAGTGTGATCCTTGCATTCTGAGACAAATGACAGCAATCTCTCAGTCTATCACCTGCTTCGTCGGCTGAAGAAATAAAAAACATGTCCTTAAGCAAGAAATAAGCATGCAGGTAATTTGGTTACTCGAGTGGCAGCTGGAAGGGGACATTAAACACAGATCCCAGTGAAATGACCTTCCTGCTTTGTGTGTCTTTGTCTATTGTTGCGCTTGTATGTTTTCAAGAGCATCAGGAAATGGTGAAAATTATTTGTTTACAATAGAAACTATTTTCTTTGAAGAAACTGTTTCTGTGTCAGATAAATGCAGTGCATATTTTATTAATGGATTTTCTGAATGCTATTTTACATCAAACGTATAACCATTAGCCAATGACTTGTTATCATCCAGAAATGAAATTGCAATCTCTTTAGATCACCATGTGTACAGCATCTTGTATTAACTACAATGTATATGAAAGAAGCAGACTAAAGATTATTTTGTTAACCCTTAAAAGTAACATATCTTCACTGTCCGATGAAAATGGTAACGCTTTAGGTGCACTGAATGTTCTATGAATGTATTATAAAGGTATTATGAAGGTGCAGTTAAATGTCCACTTTTTACTATAGATGGAACACACCCATTCTCCTTTATCTACTGATAGTATTTGAATAATTAAGCAATGAAAAGATGTTTTATGAAGTCATATATTTAACTCGTATTTATGGTTATAGTTATATTTGTATTCATGATGGTCGTTTGTATTGATTATTTCATATTGTTAATGTTAATATCTTAACATTGATAGCTAGCTGACTCTGTGTTAATTGTGAATATAAAGAAGATTAGTTTGTATCTTGTTGTCACTGACATATCTGCCTGCCGACAACAATCCACGCAAGTCCATTTAAAACATTAAACTGTTCACTGATGGCCGTGCAAAGATCATCATTCCCTTTCCGGAGCTATGGGCGTCTCATTGCATTGTTCCAGGTTTATTTTATTTTGTTTCTAAGAAAATAAGTTTCTTCGCACTCCTGAAATAATGGTACTTTGGAGATGTGTGTTTTTCATCCGACGACGACGATATACATTGGATCAATATCGAAACATTGGTTTCAAGACTGAAATGTTTACTGACTGGTCAGATGTTGCTGCTGGCAAATATGCTTAATTCCTTGGGGGGGAACCATGGTTACCCCTCTTAAGAGAGGCGCTGAATGAGGTAAATGGCCCAGACCTCTGGGCGCTCGGCCTCCACGTCAGGCCGGCTTCCCCTGTGAGTTAGCCGTGCCGCTAACAGCTCCGATGCCGCCTGTCGTCCCTCAGGTCTCCTCTACATCGGCTTCAGTGCCTGCATGTTTGGCCTGTACAGCTTCATGCCCGTCGTCATCCGGAGGACCAGTGCCGCCGCGGTCAACCTCTCCCTGCTCACCGCCGACCTCTACGGGCTCTTCTGTGGCTTGTTCCTGTTCCAGTACAAGGTGAGCTGAGCTCCTATTGGACATAGCAGAATGTGACGGGTACACCTTTGCTATGGCAACATCCTAATATTGTATGTTTTGGCTCTTAGGCAAGGGTTAATGAATGAAATCGCTACATACCAGAGCAAAGACTCATCGATTTGCTTTTAGTTGACCTCCCAGATGTTTACAAAACTACAGAGCAGGGGTCCCCATGTGTTTCTCCTTGAGGACTGTATTCTATTAGCAACAAAAACCCAAGGTCCACTATCCCCATTAAACTGTATTTTGTCCTGGATGTGGACCAGAGTCCACCAGTTGGGGATGCTCATGGGAATTTTACTTACACAAAAATGTTCAAGCAACTAGAGGAGGCGGGACCAAGACATCCGATTGGTTGGTCCTGCATCCTGTATATGCTTAGACCCACCTCCTCTACAATTTGATTGGTTATCTCTCTGAACCAATCATTTTTCATTTTGCCCTCAGAACATGTTTGTGTAAATAGAACTCCTATGTGCGTCGGGGACCCCTGGTATGGGTTTGTGGAGTTGTTTGTCTACTTCTTATTTATGCACTTATGCTATCTTGGTGGCAACAGAAACCATGGTGCTCGCTGTCTGTAAATACTGATCAGTCCATTAAAGGCTTCAGCTGCTTTTTTAGACCGAGATTTTCTTTTTAAGATGGCTGAAAGACAAGGCATATGGCTTGGGAAAAAAAAATCGCTTAAAATGCCTTTGAGAATGTTAAGCTCTGATTTCTGACCAATTAAAAAAAAACGACGGACACTGACTATCATTCCAGCTGGATGAAGGACTGTGAACACAAAGTATGTCTTCAGCTTAGAAGGGATGATCGGCATGCCAATGCAAGCCCAAAAAAATGGATGGATGGATCAAAACAAGCTTTTGTATATTTGATGCCCGGTGAAGATGTTTTCTTCACCTTGATCCTTTCAGGCTGCAGCTCTAACTTACAGGACACATCCATCGTTCATCCTTGACAAAGGAAGTCAAGAAGGGGGTGTTCTTGGGCCTGCCATTCTCTTTTGCTGCCCTGAGGCCATTTTTTTGGAATCTTATGAAGTAACACAAACACTAGCTGGTTTTTCCAGCGACCTTCATGGTCCCAGAGCGAAGGCATGTCGATAGATTTTTGCGTACATCTGTCAGTTCCAGGTCATAGAAGCGGCCATTTTCCATTCATTCATCCAGGGCAGGGTCACGGGGTAGCAGTCCAATCAGGGACGCCCAGACCTCCCTCTCCCCAGCCACCTCCTCCAGCTCCACCAGGAAATACCAAGGTGTTCCCAGCCCAACCGAGAGATATAATCTCCCTAGCGTGTCCTGGGTCTGCCCTGGGGGCCTCCTCCCAGTTGGACATGCCTGAAACATCTCCCCAGGGAGCCGTCCAGGAGGCATCCTAGGTAGATGCCCGAACCACCTCTGCTGGCTCCTTCGAATGCGGAGGAGCAGTGGCTCTCCTCGGAGCCCCTCCCGATTGTCCGAGCTCCTCACCCTGGGGAGGAAACTCAGTTTTGCCACTTGTATCCGCGATCTCGTTCTTTCGGTCACTACCCGGAGCTCGTGATCATAGGTGAGGGTAGGAATGGAGGTCGACTGGTAAATCGAAAGCTTTGCCTTCCAGCTCGGCTCTCGCTTGATCAAAACAGAATGGTAAAAGTGTCCGCCTAACTACCAACGCTGCAGCGACCCCCTTCTCAGTCTCCCATACCCTTCCCTCACACTGCCATTTTCTGATTTCGATATCTTCATTCTACGGATTTATCTTTTTAATTAGACTCTTTCTTTGTAATTGAAGACGTGGCTTCTTGACTACTCTACTCAGACAGTACAGCCGTAAGAGGCCATATTCCCAATTTTGTGCTTGTGCAATCCCTGTCATCCAGCATAGGGGGCGCAGTGGACACTCTGTGTCAGGCGCTCCATCTACTCCCATGAGGTGGCAGGTTCAGCTGCTAGGAGTGGTTCAAGTTCTGAATGTTTATAGTAGGGCCTGATTGCCAAGGTGGACAGACAGTAGGGCCTGATTGTCAAGGTGAACAGACAGTAGGGCCTGGTTTTTCTGAGGGTGACTGGGAAGTCACCTTACAGAATAGTGAGCTCCTGTTCACTAATCATTCTAGCAAGCTAGTTTAACCAGCATAGATGTGGTGCTCACTAGTCTAACCCAATCACAAGACAGGGGTGGATATAGTGGGCCAGGTGACATGCACCATCACTTTATCTTTTGCAACTTACAATCATCATAAAAGATTATGAGCTTTGATCTTACATAAGAAATTTACAAACGAGAGGAGGCCATTCGGGCAATCAAACTCGTTTGGGGAGAACTTAACTAATAGCTCAGAGTTGTTAAAATCTTACCTAGCTCTGATTTAAAGGAACCCAGGGTTTTAGCTTGCACTACACTAACAGGAAGACTATTCCGTACGCTAACGACACGCTGTGTAAAGAAGTGTTTTCTCAAATTCAATTTAAAATGTTCTCCCATTAATTTCCACCTATGGCCACGAGTTCTAGTACTCGTGGTTACAGAGGTTGAAGTCTGACCAGGCATTCCAGCGTAGCCATTCTATGACCCAGCACCTGTTCTGGCATTTGTTCATCTGTTTTGCCCTCATGCTTATGATAAAATGGCCGCCGTTTGTTTTCGTTCCGCCTGGCTGGTTTTATCACACCACTCCAGTCACATCCATCCAACTTCAATGTCACATGGTTTTGCAGTGTCACATGGTTCTGTTCTGCAATGTCATGTGGTTCCATGGAATGTGGCTTGTGTTTCTTACATTTCCGCACATCATGACACTGGCTTCAGTAAATGTAAATGCATCAATTTTCTGCTTGACATTCTCTATACATGAATGCTGGTGAATTAAGACATACTGGCCGGGTGGGGGGGGAGTTGATTCTTACAAAGATAAATGTTTGCATGTGGAAAATCAGGAGAAATCCAGGAAAATTGGGAAATTTGACAGGTATTAATTAAGATGACCCATAGCGTTGCGCTGTGCTAATGAAAACTAGTTAACACAATTATCATCTTCCATTTCATTCAGGTTAGTAGCCCCTCAGTTTGCAGCGGTAATGCAGGACACTTCCTTTGGCCTAATTGCATTGTGGGAAATAACTTGGCTTTCCTGTACGTACGTAGCTCCATCATGCATCGGCTCACCTGACACCACGGGAGGGCAGGACATCCTCCTCGGCTTGCTGCCACCGTTAGGGGATTTTCAGTCCCGCCGTTTCCTACCTGACAATGACAGAGGGAGAATTAACAAAAAGCAGGAGGATTACACGGTCCTCGTGTAGCTTACGCCGCGATTCTGCCACATAGCACCCTCCTATAAAGCAGCCATTGTCAAAGACGGCACTAATTGTGTCTGAAATCCAGGGAGGGGTGCAAGAGGGGAGCGGGTGGGAGCGCCGGCTCTAAATTATATCTGGTAAATATCTGCCATCTGAGCAGTCGCGTATTGGGACCTCATTCTCTGTGAATTTCCAAAAGCTGCAAATTAAAACTTACAAATATGTTTGGAGTAACTTTCTTCCTGCAAAACAAAAAGATGAGCTGACAGTGTTCCTTGGTACTCCTGGCTAGTTGAACACACTTTCCTATATTTCCCATCCCTTTCAAACCGGGTTTATCGCTGCACACACCTGCAGTTACTCCAAACGCACAAATGCCTCTTTTGTCTTGTTTACCTTGCAGGAAAACAGCTTCATTCGCCCGGTGCACCAAGAGACTAGACGATATTATAGTTGTACCGGCGCCAGCTGAAATAAGACATGCCTATTTAGATTTAGAAAGTATTACTTACTGTCTGCCCATGAAATTAATGAGTAAACCATCGCTAATGTAATTACACACCATCTCCACCTATTCCCATCTGTCATTGTTGGCTGTTGGTAGCAACTAGCACCCAGGAAAATAAAAATAAAACACCTTTGTGTTTATTTCTGTCTGTGCTGTCGCATGCAGTGGTTGAGGCCCACCGTGTATTTGAGATCCATATTTCTTGGTCTCACCAAAAGTGTGGCCCATAATTCAGGAAGATGCAGGCTGCCTAGAGTCTACACTCAGCAGTATGCAGTGTTCTGGGAACAGTAACTTTTCAACTTTTTGTAGTTTTCAAATATCGATTTTCATACAAAACGGATACATAATAGACAGTTTTACAGAGCTGCCTGTTGCAAAGACAGGAGTCTGGAAGCTTAAACTGATGGCAATAGATTTATTGCACCTCCTGCTGGTTTCCGCATTTTTAAAAAAATCTTAAGGAATTGCAACCCTTAAATGCTCCACCCACTGGGCACTGAGGCGTTTTAAGGCTGAGGCTGAATGCGAAATTTGCACGCTTCCACGCTAAATTTTGTGGCAAAATAGTACATAAGACATAATCGTCTGTCCGAAACCCTATTGAGCGTCACTTAGTGCACAAAAAGTTCCTGGATGTGCAAAATCCCAAGTCAGCAAACACTGTACACTATTCGACCCCATGATCCTAGACGCGACTTCTGATGCAGTCAGGTACTTCTTGGTATGCAGGAGATCGGTCATTAAAGGTCGAAATCCAGCAGTTCAGACATAACGTAGTGTGTCTGGAAAGTGTACAAAGTTTTGTACTTGCGCACTTCGGGAATCGCACAAAGTGACCGTTGCCATAGTACGTAGGCCTACACTTTCCTCATTTAAGTGCATGGTGTGTGGAGTGTGGTTTGAGATGCAGCCTGAGTGTGTCTTGTAGTGCTTGTTACCCGCTGTGTGTATTTACAGCCGTGTAGCTCCCCCACAAAGAGGGGGTCAGCTGACAGAAAGAGGGGGTCAGCTGATATGTACTGTGAGACATATATTTATTTCCAAGAGCTCCCGCTTCCTGTGGATTTGCCAGTACTTTTCTCAGACGTTGTAAAGCTACCTTGGAAAACCACTTAGATTATACATGGTTTCTATGGAAACAAAAGAGTCAGCTTGCTTAATGGTGGAATATTCCACTTACTTTCAAAACGTACATTAAAAAACATAATGACTTTGAAGTGATAGTTCATTTAAAACAAGCACATGACTTTAGGTGCTTGGCTATGAAACATATTTGTTGTATTTTCTAATCACACGTGTAATTAAATTTACGTAATCTGATATGAGAGAAAGTTGGATATTAGATGCAAAAAGGCAAGTCTTTTGCATATGTTGGTCTCTATCTAAGGTCACCTCAGTTTTTGATGGGCTGTTTCTGAGTGTTAAGGGAGTTATACAGGCTTCAGGTTGACCCAGTCGTAGGTCGCCTTTCATTATAGCAGAGGGAAAAATTCAATTACATCTCGCTAACAGTGTTGATGCTGCTGACCCTTGTATTGCATGTGAAGGGGGAATGCGGACGGAATAAGTCAGAGTGATGTGGCAGAAAGGTGATAAGAGTGGCTTAATGAACATTTTGTGTTCTATGTAGCTCTTTGGTCACGGTCGGTGGACGTGCCACTGGAAACCTTCACTGCTGGTTGACATCAACCGTGTCGCTGATGCTGCTGTTCCGTCTCCACAGCCTATGTCAGGGTCTGTGCTACTTACCTTTGAAGTTTGTAGGAAGTTTGAGAGCAACAGGTATCCATTTAGGGCTGTCACTGCGCCCTGTGGTGTAATACGAGGAACCAGTGGACTGAGAGGGCCTTCAGTTTTGCCTGCAATTGATGAACGACCTTAATTATTGTTGCGCGAGGTGCTCCACACGTTGATTAAAAGCCTCGTTCGGCAGGGTGCAAGGCTGCCGGTTAGATACGTCCGTTTGAACTTGAGCTGGCCGTGATGAGTATTGCAGTAGCCGGCCTCCAAAAGATGAAGATGTCAGCTTTATAATGACAGCTGCATCGGTAGAAAGCCTTGGGGAAGGAACATCTATCTCTGTGCTTTGTTAACCGGCCGGAATTGATTTTAGCTATCGCCGTGATTACAGTTATTACTGGTTTTGTGTTAATAACACACGATGAAACTCCATCAAGTGTCGCCTGGCCTTAGGTGACTCCCCTGCTTCTGAGATGCCGTGTCACTCGCTTGCCCTCTTCATCGCCACGTCTCCAACGTACTAGCTCTGAAAATACGCCTTCCCCCAAATCTTCAATGGCTGGATCTAAACAAAGTAAGACCTTGGGCTTGAATGAAAATAGACACACAGGAAAACAAAGGCAGCACCCCCACGTTCGTGATATTTTGGAATTAAACATCGGGTTATCTCACGGAGGAGGACACGCATTAACCTGTGTCGTACTTCGATTAAATTGCAGGTTCCTGATGCTAGCTGGATGTGCTGTAAATTACCGTCCTGTCATACCAACGAAAGAGTGGATTCATTACAGTGCTCAGTAATTGCTTTCACACATGATATTTTCCCATCTCTACAACATCTCCGCCTCCATTCTCCTCACCATGCATTATACTGAAAGTCTCGATGCCGCCTGTTGTTCAGGAGTGTTCATGTCAACATTGAGAGCCAACTCAACATTACAATCACTTGCATTTCTTTGGTGCAGTGAAGATGTTTTTTTTTACAAATGTATGAGGATTTCTGACTTCTTCTTCGACTACTTAAAATGGCTTTTTGTGTTTTCTTGTACACTAACTTATGTACCATTAACATGTAGAAGCTAACAATCATTACCCAGAGGCATTCTATCACTCACAATGCATTGTTGCCCTTCAGCTTAAACACAATAACAATGCATTAAATGCCTTCATAATGCATTCATCCTCAAATAAACATTATGAATTTTGTAAAGATCGGAAGTGCACTGTCTTAAATAGCTGCACAAAGCTCTTTGAAGCTGGAGTTATTTTTAAAACCGCAGTCACATCCTTCAGTTCCAAGTCTCGGCGATTTCAGCTCCAGCTTTTGCTGTGAATCTGTTGGGTTTCCAGACAACTGACATGTATCTTATGAAAGCGAACTCAGGCTTTTCAAATCTGTACTGTATGAGAGAAATACATGATACAGCCTCAGTGTCACCATAAGAAAATGTCATCGGTTTGTCCCCATGTCCGAACATGTCCACCACCCAAGATCTGCTCTGTAGGTTACACTGAGGACATCACTGTCAGGACCTCTCATGGGGTGCAAACAGGGAGATGATCCAGTGGGGGTGTCCAGGAACCCTGCATTGCCCTGTGATATGGTTGAGGCTCACTGAGAGACCTTGGCGGTGGAACCCCAGCCGGCACGAAGAGCTTGTCAGCGTTTTACTGATGTCCTTTGAGGGCCTCTTAATGAACCTCATATTCGTTGGAACCTGGTGTTTATAGACCCCTTCCGTCTCTTTCTTAAGTCATCTCGTTAGGAATGAGAATTAAGGGAGCATCAAAAAGGATTATCTGGTAAAAATACCACATACTAAGGTAGAAAGACGGGAAATGGCTCCTTATACTTTTAAATTAGACTCTCTGGAGTATTTTCTTGCATTTTTTAAATAAATGCGCAAAGCCCTTGATTTTTCATTTGTTGCTGATGATTAGCAAAGCCTGTTTATCTCCCTCCGGACACGATGCAGAGCTGCGGACCCCAACACTGCAGGCTTTCTTGGCGCGTAAGTCTGCCCTATCGCTGGTGCCGTAAGACTGTCAGCTGCTAATTAGTCTCTGCTGATGTAGCGAATCTCACGTAAGGCTGCGGTCACTTTAAGGAATGACTTTGCGGCCGGGTGGCAAGACCGATGGTCACCTCACATCGGTGGCCCCACTGTGGAGATATACCGCTGGATGGCGCACGATCTACCTCTTATCACTCCAGAGCTTGTGATAGGTAATGGAGTCCAGTCACTGGCTCAGATAATTCACTGTGAGCATGATAAACACTGTGGACTTCCCTTAGAAGTAAGTGTTAGAATTGACGGCTGGATGACATTCCAATGCCCACAATATACACTAATGGAAAAGCTGACACATGCAGTTGTTTCTCTGTTGTGTTTGAGGGGAATGTCATTTTTGTGCACATTGTTTGACAGACTCAAATGTACTGGTGGGGTTTCCCTTTGCCTTGTCACATATCACAGCGGTCTTTCAAATTCCCTGTCAAATCATCCTGGGAGCGAGTTTACTTAAGTTACAACTATCACTGCAGAACATGGACATGTTTGATACATGAGCCTTAGGATGCATTCTGTCGTGTCTTTTCCTGAGCTTGTTAGGTTTTTAGAGCATACACAATTACTTATTTAGTGTAGCACTCTTTTATGTCACTTTTTTACTTCAACTGCACAGCAGCACTGCTGAAGAACCACAAATCTTGCAGGAAGCCACTTATGTAATTCTGTTCCATATCAAGAACTCAGATGGACATTCTGTTCTCTTGGGTTTTCCATTTTAAAATGTCACATGGTCATATCCCACAATGCATTCTGTTCTCTAGGGTTTCCATTTTCAAATGTCACATGGTCATATCCCATAATGCTTTCTGTTCAAACACGACTTTTAAAGGCTCACTCCATAAACAGAAAAGCAGATGTTATTTTCTGTTTAACAGACATTTTAATTAATCTGGGTTTTGTTTGTGTCATTTTGTTTCACAGTAAATGACTTTTTATTATTCTAGAGTTTATTACTATTTCCAGACACAACAGATAATAAATACTCTCTAGGAGGGGAATATGATTTGTTTGATTGGTTTTGGCATACTCCACCAAACATTACAGTACTGGTAAAAGAATTCTTTTTAATGTATTTTCAGGGGTAATTTAATTCACTGGCAATACTACTAGATAATATGATTTTATAAGGGAAAAAGTTTCAGTGACTAGTTTTTCTAGTTATGATTGGTTGTCCCACAGGAAATTAACCTGCGTTTCGAGTAACAAACTCAGGGCTTTTGAAGTGTCTTAAAAACTCACCTGGCCAGGTTCTGAATCTTCAGGCTTCATGGCTGTGCCTGACTGTGTCTCCTCTCTCAGTTTTCATGGCTGTGCCTGACTGTGTCTCCTCTCTCAGTTTTCGGGGCTGTGCCTGACTGTGTCTCCTCTCTGTTTTCAGGGCTGTGCCTGACTGTGTCTCCTCTCTCAGTTTTCAGGGCTGTACCTGCTGTCCTTCTTCATCATCGTCTTGGGGCTGGTCCTGTACTATTCCTCTTCAACATACGTGGCCCAGGACCCCCGCGTCTACAAGCAGTTCCGTAACACCGGCGGCCCCGTCGCGGAGGCGCCCCCCCTCGGGCCCGTGGAGCCGTCAGTCACCTACACCAGCTTGGGTCAAGAGGTGGAAGAGGAGCCTCGTATTCGGGTGGCCTGAGGGGGCGGAGCCAGTGAGTGAGAGGCGGCGCCGCGGCAATGCCACGGCCTTCTCACCCCCCCCCCCCCCGATGTCTAAAGAGAGGGAAAACAAAGAAATGAACAAAGAAAAAAGTAGCAAAAGAGCAGAAGTACACTGTGATCACAAACTGTGAATAGCTACCAGTGACAATTTAAGATTTTTTCCAAGTCATATATATACAAATAAATATATATATATATATAAATATAAATATATATCTATATCACCCCATCTTCTACCCTTCTACATTTTATGCTGTTTAGAAAGGTTTGTGGTGAATATGTATGCGTGCAGAAGTTCTGTTGTGATGATTATTATACTGGCATATAAACTTTGGGAAAGTTGAAGCTTTGTCACGAAGCTGTAAGTGGAGTCTGTCTCCTCAGAGTCATGTTTTAAGATTCATCTCATTTAAACTTCTCCTCGCTCAAGAATTCAGTAACTGGAGAATATCAGCTAATACATAGGTTTAGGCGGGAGCCAGTGCCTTGCTCTGTATCACTGTTGTGTGTTACGATATCAGCAGATGAAAAGGCTTCAGAGCACAGAAGGTGTGTTCTGGTGATGCTGAGATGAGTATTAGCCTTTCTGACTGTTGACTATCATGCATTGGCTTTGATTTTCAGAAATACGTTTACATGTTTTTCTCTGTAAAATATATGCTCTAATTCAACTCAAGCAACTGCATATGTTATACATTACTGGTCCAAAACCAACCTCTTTAGACCAGAATCTCTGATTTCAAAGATTCCAGTGATACATTTCCTTCATACAGTTAGTTTACAGATTACGGGATTGAAAAAGACAATGTGGATTTTATTACTTCACTTATATTACTCTCTGGTCCAGATCAGCATTTCAGATGGTTAATGCGGGTTCAGCTGGACTTTGCTCTCTTACAATTTGACTTCTTTAGAGCCGTGAAATATCCCTTTTCTTCCTAGTGCAGTTCTTTCCAGCTTTCCATAGCATATACATTGCCCTGGCGGTTGTATCGTCTAAATTTACAATTAATTCACCTTTGGGGGGGGGGGGGGGGGGCGTGGGTACCCCG
>JAODLC010000043.1:4908226-4921922 GCA_026781145.1 Hippopotamyrus pictus | reverse complement strand
TTTCCCCCCCCCCCCCCCCCCCAACCCTTCGATTTGTACACCATGTCGAACAAGAACAATTTGCTGTACTATGGAGTCTAAATTTTAGTATCACTGTCAACATGACTGAAATGTGTTCTACCACACAGTATCCTGCTATTGGGTTTCTTAATATCCTACTCCATCTACTTGTCTGCTTAAGTAAATGTTTACTTAAGTCATTAAATATTGCACAGTGCTCTAGGGCATTATAAGACTGTGAAATCTGAACTGTAGTACAAAAAGCACTAGTTATAGAGCTGGGCGATATGGCCTAAAAATAAAATCTCCGATTTTTTTTCACAAAAATCCGGTTTCCGATTTTAATCGATTTTTCCCCTCCCCTACTCAAAATCAAACTACAAGTTATAACTTTTATTTAGCTTTTTTTTACTTTAGGGTAAAAGTGCAATCTGACAAGTCATAAAAGATGCTTGTAAGTGAGATGGGAGACCACGCCATTGTAAACACTTTTAGAAATCTTTCTCTATAGCTTATTTTCAAATTAGCAACAACACAATACACCCTCAAACATAAATAAAAGCAATAAGTAATATTGTAAAAAAAACACACTTATCATGTCAGCTTGGTATTAAGTAAAAAGCTTTTGAAAAATTGCCAGTGTTAAGAAAAATGAGGCACGTACTTCGGGTCTAAAACTTTTAGCATGTTAATGAATCCCAGCTTTTCCACAGTATGTATGGGCACCATGTGTTTTGCACTATACATCACGACAGCGTTTGCTATCGCCTTCTATCGTGCCCCATTCTTATCATATGGCACACAGTTCGAAAATGTGTCAGGGACGGTTGCTTGCTTAACTTTGTTTGTTGCGCTGGTGCTGCGGCTATTTTCATTTCGCTGGGAGCGGCACTTCTCCCACTCCGCTGCGTGCCTCTGCTTTACGTGCTGGAATAAATTAGTCGCGCTGCTTCCTTTGGTTGCAACAGTTTTTAAAGTCTTTGCAACGAGGACTTGTTTGGTCTGTGTCCGACGGCGCAAAACAACCTATTACAGATGTACCAACACCTTTCTTCGGCACAAGCGCCAGCTTTTCCCCCGTCATTGCCATTGTTGTTAGTGAATCTGCTACAGTGTTTGGGTGCGCCGCGCTAAGTTATCCGTGAAGAATGGTGCGTCGCATTAGTTCCGCTTTTCGCGCTCGTGTTTAAAAAAAGTAATAAAATCGATTTTCATGAAAATACATCGTCCTGAACTGTAAATTCGAATTCATCGATTAAATCGATTTATCGTCCAGCTCTAACTAGTTACGAGATGTCTACAGGTAGGTGACTTTTTTTGGCGGGGTGTCACCTGTCGTCCTAATTTCCACACCTGTGGTTTTTAAAGCCAGTTACCGAGTGACATTCTGAATTCTACCATTGTTTTCTAATAAATCTCGTTTTTGTGGGAATTTTATATTGTTTATGCACAACTTGTACCCATCTGTTAATTTGTACCTGTGAAGGCCATGCACATGCTGTATACCGACAATGACTTTTAATTAAGAGCGCTGGAGCGCAAAAGCTGCCCCCAGTTCTGGGACAATGGGTGTGTCCCGTCTTAAAGATACGATCGTGTTTTGTTTGCATATCACTCTGTCAGGCAGACTTTGATTAGTCTTCTCCCCTGATGAATGTTAATTACCATGACAATGCGTGTCATGCTGTAAAAATGCCGGAGCTGACAACTGATTGTGATTTGTCCTCTTGCATCTGCAATGCAGTTAAGGCCAAGCCAGAGTCTGTGCCCTCAGGCAGCCGTTATGATGTGGTTTACGTGGAGGACTAGGCTTCAGGTTGCCATGTGAATTTTGAAGCATGGAATGAGAGCCAGATTTAACCCTTATCGGGCCAAATATACTCTTGCCTCATTCATGGTTATAAAACTAGCCAGATGCAAACCAAGCCGCATGTTCATACAAAAATAGTTTATTTCCCCTCAGTACAAATTAAAGCAAACAATGTTCAAATGGAAAAATACTAGTCAATACTTTTTTGGAACATGTATAAATAGAACTTTGGCATTCATAAAATCTAGCTGCAAAAACTAAAAGCTTGACATTAGAAACCAGTGAGAAAGCACTGGGAACAGTACAGCCAACCAGTGGCTGCCTGCCCACAGTGCATCGTGGGAGTCTGATGGCATTTCCTCTCTTCAGGCTACATCAGTGGTCTCACATAGTGGTGGTGGTTTACTGCTCCAACTGCTCCATCCTCCTTTAGCAAACCCAGTTAGTGCATGCGGTTCCCCCTTTGTCTAATAATCAGAGCTGAGGGTAGGTCTGCTAATTACTTTTACTAAAGTTATTAAAGTAGCAGAGTTAACTAGCCATCATTTGGAGCAGTTCAAGCACAGCCAGCTGGCCCTCCATGAGATCAGGACCATTCCCACCTTGTCAGACCTACACTCCATACAGTAAATACATTCTGGTCTCCTAAGCTCCTGAGCAGACATATGCAGTTTATGCCACTATGGCTTAAATATATTATTTAAAGAGGATAACTGTTTTAAGCCTGCCGATAAAGGGGAACATATAACCCCTCCTAACATGTCTGGGAAGCAGAGACTTAAAATACTCCGTTTTGTTACTGACCTTATCTAACAAGAATTAAAAAGCCCTGTTGCATAAACATGTCAAGGCACTGAGGAAGGCTGTCTTCACAAACTGCTGCAGCAGTGCTGGTAAATGTGACGTTGCATAGGCTCTCCACACCCCATGGTGGATGAACTAAACTACTGAGCGTTTCTGAAACATTTCCAGACTGTGCTTTTTAACACATGAGCGATAGCCTACAAGCACCCAACTGATAGTTTTCCTGTATTTGACATGCAAATGACAGCATGTTATGCTTCACCTCTGCACCAGTAAAGTTGGGGCAGAGTTTGGCTGAATTTAGGGGGCAGCGTGCGGCTCAGTGGACTAAGCCTCAGTGTGAGTGAGCGGAAGCCCAGCCTTACCCCCAGCTCCCTGGGCACTGCTACAGGAGGCAGCCCTGCACGTGGCACGTAGAACAAGATGGGGCAGCCAAAAAGAGAATTTCCTGATGGGGATCAACAAAGTAAATTTAAGATTAAGGTCTTAAATTAGGTAACAGTAGATATGGCGAGACTGATACAGCAGCAGCTTGCTGCCCTTGTGTGTCACTGAGTCACGCAGCCATTAATCAGCTCTATGTTTAGTTGCAGTGATATAGGTTAGTATGAGACAGGTTCCTGCCCAGGGACTGAACCTGCAGCCCTTCTCCCAGAAATTAAATCCCTTAACCATTTCCAGACTGGATATTCACTGGTTACCAGCTTCAATATACATGCAGACACAAACACCCATACTAAAACTGTCCAACTAAAAAAACATAAAACAGAGCTTGTGGGATTGCCACTTTCCTAAATTAAAAATAGACCATCTGCAGTGGTCTAAGTGGCTTGATAATTTCACAAAAATAATGGGATAGTAGCTGTTAACAGGTTCTTAAATCCTGAACCAGCGTTACCATGAGTCTCTTTATTAAAAGATTCAATGAAGCTTTTTTCGCTCAACCTCTTAGCAACTCTATCACTAACTGTATAAAAAAAACACACATTTGGTTTGTACACAAGTATCAAATGCCTGGGCTGCCAGTAACGCTGGATCAGATTTAAACAGTTGAAAATGCTGATGAGAGTCAAAGCAGAACTGCCTAACAGAAGGACTGTTTGAGAAGATTGAGCCGTGGGTGTCAATCATTCCCCATCTTTGGGCTCAAACGGTGGTAGGGGAAGGATGGCTGTAATTGGCAGACCAACAGGCACTTAGTGAAGCAGCATCTGAGACTGACTGATCTGGCTGGAGATACAAGTGTGGGCCTGGGGTAGCATCCTCCTGAAGAGCAAATGGAGACTCTCCACAGTTCTAACTTTCGCTGTGGGAACGCAGACAGACAAACAGATCCGATCACACGCCAAATAGGGGTTTAACACTGCAAAGCTAAGATGATTCCCTTGTAAACGCGATTCACAGCTTGGTCCTACATTCAGTAGTTACAGAGATCTCCAGCTGCCAGGGCTGTAGCAAACCCACGTGTCTCTGTTCAGTGCAGCTTTCCGTATTTCATCTCCTCAGGCTGTTGAGGGAAAAAATAAAAGGACGCCTACATCTTCCCCATCATCCTCCGGCCTAGGGTTACCAGCCCAGTGCTGGGGATGCCGGGGAAGGCAGAGCTGACACAGCCACTCCAGCGGGGGTCGTGCCGTCACTGCGTGATGCAGTTGTCCCCCATGTCTTGCGCGTAACGGTCCGAGATTACGGTCCTCAGCTCGTCAATATCCTTCCTCAGCTGCCGCACCTCGGACAGCTTGGCCCGCAGGCTGTCCTCTGGGAGAGGCTTCTCGCTCTCCTCACCTGAGCAGTTCATTGCTGTGGGGGAGGACAGAGAGGTCAGCTAAGCGCGCGCACACACACACAATCACACACACACACACACACACACACACACACATACACACACACAATCACACACACACACACACACAATCACACACACACACACAATCACACACACACACAATCACACACACACACACACACACACACACACACACACACACAATCACACACACACACACACACAATCACACACACAATCACACCTACCTTTGTGGGGAGTCTCCATTCATTTCTATGGACATAACCCTAATCGTAAGTATTACCAACTTAACCCCTCCCCAGCCATAACCTCAAGTAACCAAATAAGAGAGATTTTTAGATTCTTATTCTTTGATTAGATTTTTTTTTTTTTTTTAAATTGCAAAATAATTGAAAATAATTTTTTAAAATAATGTTTTAAGTAAAATTAGAGATCAAAATAACAGGTTTTTAATCACATTTTGGGGGGGTTGAGTCAGGTGTTACAAGACAGGCGAGTGATTCAAAGAGCATTTCTATGGCAGAGCCCAGATGAGGTACGTGGAAGCCTTAGGAGCAGATGGCGTAAGCGTCACCGTAAAGCCTTCGCCCAGCTTACACATGGTGCAGACAGTGCTACTCACACTTGATTCCCAATAGCAGGGCCAGGTTGGGCTCTTTGCCCTGGGCCCTCTGGGTCAGGACGCTGCAGAGCGCCTTGAGATCCAGCAGGCACAGAGACATCTCCTTCAGCAGGGGGTCCACCTCCACCACAAGGGCTGCGGGGCCTGACCGCTCCATCCTGTCATCCACTCGTCTTTGGTTCTGGAGCGAAAGCAGGACAAACAGCGCAGTTTTTGTAAACCCCGAGTCCCATATTGTGAATGCTATATACATCTGAAATATATCCAACAATACTGCACATCACTCCTTCACATCACTCCTGCACATCACTCCAAAATGGTCAATTTACAGCACATAAAGCGCAAAGGGAAAAGGCTCAAGATAGAAGAACGAGCTTATTGATGATGTCCGACAGAAAAATCTCCCAAATACGGCCTTCCTTGTTTCTGCTTCTATAAAAGCATTCTGTGATCAGATTTCTACAAACACCAGGCCATTACTCCTACATTAAAATGGATTTCTCCATTAGAGCGATGAAACCATAGTTATTTATAGATGAAGGATGCACGGAGTCTGAGAGCAAGATAGATGCTGACAGCACTGCCCAGGGTGTGTGCTCTCCCACAGGGTACTGACAAAGGTGATTGTTTTGTTATTCATCTGAGGACTGTTTAATACTTTTAGCTCTTTATACAGCTGTCAATCAAGCAGGATGATTAAAGGATGCATAAACAGAATAGACTCTTCTAACATCTTCACCTATTATGTAATCATCCAGTTACCGCACCGGCTCCTGGTATCTGATTCTCTGTCCAAGGAGCCTGGGTCAGGGAAAGCCCTTGACGTGCACTGCTGCTATCGTGGGACCCGGATTCTCATTTCAGGCAGCACGACATTTCACCATTAGAGAGAACTTAAGAAAACCAATAAAAGAAAAATCCCCTCAATCACCCTAATCTGTGCACTGAGGCTTGTGTGATTTTATACGCCCATCGCATGGTGCTGCTGGATCACTGTGCCCACTGGCTCTGAGGATAACATCGTTGGCAGTGATGTCTCCCACGCCCTCGACGGCAGGCCATCTACAACTACGAAACACGTACTACTATACGACACTTGAGCCACGGGCAGGGAGCACAGCGCTTGGTATTCGCCAGGATTCATCCGGAGCTGGGCGCTTCTGAAGGAAGCTCCTCTCCTTGCAGGATACCGGCTGCACTAGTCATTTTGGATGAGAGCACCTGCTAAACAGCTATAACAGATGAAATGAACGAGGGCTGGGGAGAGCTGCCAAGGCCGGGAGGCGCTACCTCCTGCAGGGCTGAGTGGAGTGCCGCCAGGGCCTCGTCCTTCTCCCGCAGCCGATCACGCAGTTCCTGCGACGTGCTCCTCTCCTTTCGCAGCCTCTCCTCAGCAGCCTGTGGAGATCGAGAAGAAACGCAGTGCTTAGCGGAGGCTCCGCTTCTCTGTAAGGGATGCCACGGCTCACGCCATTCTTTTCAGTCTTACCGCCAGCTCCAGGCCGAGCTTCTCCATCTGCTTCTTCTGGGTGGCCAAGATCTGGGAGAGAGTCAGACGTCAGGTTGAGACCGAGCCCCAGTGCAGGTGTGCGGTACCCCACACAGCAGGCGACACAATGACCCACCTTGCTGCTGTGGGCATGCTGCTCCTGCAGGCGGGCATTCTCCCTCTCCAGTTGCTTCAGGTCCATCATGGGCAGGCGTACACCATCCTCAAGGCACTTCTCCACCTTCTCCTGCAAGCTGAAAGGGAACGGCTTTATAGTACAGTGCAGTGCAGTGCACTGCAGTTCCGTGACTTCACGGCACGTCAGGATCCCAGAGACAGGACGGCTTTACGGCAAGACTCAAAGACCAGAGAGAACGTATTTAAAGGATCACAGTGCAGGGAGGGCAGAAACCTTGTTTATACACAAAAAAAGATGTGAAGCTTTCAGCCCATTTGCACTGTTAGTACTCATGCAGGAGCAGCAGATGATAAAGGCTGTGGGTCCACAATGTGGTTTTGGTCCAAGTGCCCTGATAGAGCTCACCTCTGCACAGACGCCACCAGCTCCTGCTCACGGAGGCTCTGGCTCTCGATCAGCGCCTCCTTCTCCTTCAGCAAGGCCCTGCTCTCTCCCAGGCTGTGCTCCAGCTGGGCTACCTTGTCCTGTAGGCTCTGTGCCGTGGCCCTCACCTCCTCCAGCTGGCTCAGGACACACACACGAAAATCACGTCATGGTAAACACCCAGCCTTCAGATACTACCAAGAAAAACTTACTCCAGACTCCTTTAATTCCGTTTTGGAATTATTCAAATAATTTTTTAGATAAGATGTTCAGCCATTTGTCATATTGTCAATATGATATAAACATTACCAAAGATATCCCTGTACACCTTTCTAAAGACTGTGTTCCCATGATTGTCTGGTGCCTAAAGGAAGTATCACAATCAAGCGGAGATTCACAGTTGCTCCTTCAGGAGACAAGAAGACCTCATGTCTCAGAGGAAAACCTGCTACCATCACTATTATAATTATATTATACAGCAATAACAGTACCATGGGAAAAAAGCACACAGCAAACAACTATATAAATATTTTAAATAAAACAATAAGAATAACAGTTTCCAACAAGCTGTCAGTGCAGATAACTCTTGTCATACTGGCAAAAGTTGGTTTTGTGAAATAAACAGACCCCTGGCTTTTACTGACCTCTAGTGGTACAAAGTATATGGCTGCATTTATTCCAACTTTCCTACTTTCCAAGCAGTGAAGACTGAATACTGACACGGCTCTAATGACCTTTTGTGCGTACGGCCTCATCCATGGGAAAAGGCACTATGTCTGCACTATCGGTGCCAGGGTTGGCGTAACAGTGACGGACAGCACATGCAGCCCAGTGCAGATGAGGGGAGATGACAGTACCTGCTGGGCCTGGCTCTGGACCTCGTCCAGGGAGGGCAGGTCAGCCAGGTACTTCTCCAGCGTCTCTATCCGTTGCTGCCGCTCTTGGTTTTGCTCGCCCTCACGCTGGCACTTCTTCTTCAGGCTGCTGATGTAGCGATCGCGTGTCTTCATCTGGACAATGCAAGATTGTGCAAGTCAGCCACCGCACGACGCCCCCTACAGGCCCTTCAGGTCACCGCACTTGGCCCATGCCAAAACTGTACCATGATGACTAGAAGCAGCTGTCAAATACGATCCATCAAGTGAAAGAACAAAGTGAAATATCAGGCCTTTAAAACACACAGTCAGACACCAAGGGCAAAGCTTTCCTCAAACAGAGCAGGGATAGTGACCGTGACAGGACTGGTCACGCCAAGGCTGAGATTTTGCTATCATATGTATTTCTGATTGCTGTTAGCAAGGAGTTGCAGCTGAAACCCATCCAGATAAGAGACACTGCAGAGATCAGCATGGGACCAGGGTCTGGCTGGAGCAAAGGCAGCATCTTGTGTGTCATGGTGGAGGTACAGTACCAATGGTGGGAAGGGCGGCTCACCTTCTCCTCCAGCTTCTTAATGTCCTCAGTATACTTCTGCGTGTTCTGTTTGAGGAACTCGTTGAGGCGGA
Organism: Hippopotamyrus pictus; assembly: GCA_026781145.1. NCBI lineage: Eukaryota > Metazoa > Chordata > Actinopteri > Osteoglossiformes > Mormyridae > Hippopotamyrus > Hippopotamyrus pictus. The sequence goes on along the minus strand of JAODLC010000043.1, from coordinate 4,913,320 downwards.
TGACCTCCATTTCGGCAGCAGCAAGCCTGCGGCCTACTTCCCCATTCTCGGAGCAGAGGGGGCCTGCCCCGTTGGAGAGCTGCGGACCATCCAGGGGGGACTCCTTTTTGGGATAAACATAAAGTGAATGCAGTATTTATTGTGCATACTATAAGAGTGAATAATGACCTCCAGTGTCACTGCTGAAATGGCATTGTAAAGGGGAGATGTATACCTTGGTTTTCAGCAGGTAAGAATCCTCACCGCAGCCCCTGTGGCTCTGGAGGGCTTGTTGCACTCTTAGCTCATTCTCCCTGATTCTTGCATGCAGCTGCAGTATTTGCTGCTTCTGCCTGAGACACAGAAAGCACAGAAAGATTTAATTTGGTGGTTTGAAAAATCCAGTGCTAAGGGCTCAGGGTCGTAGGCAGCCCTAATAGTGAATAATACCCTGAAATAATGATCTGTTGGTGCACACTGAAGAAACACACAGTTAAAAATCTGGGGCAACAAAGACAAAACATTCAGCAATGCATCTAGACAGGTACAGGATTTCAGACACAGCTTGCTCATAGAAGGATCAGTGCAAGCTGCTAAGAGTTGTTTGTAAACGTCTAATGTATGTTAGCCACACTTAGGACCTGCCATTTCACACGGACCACGCCAGACAGGTCTGTGCCCAAAGCCTGCAACAACTGTACAGAAATGGGTGGCATTGATTTATAGACTAATAGCATAAAAGTCCAGTTCTTGCCTATTTGACAATCCAAATTAGGAAACAAAAATTGAATTTCGGGCAATGGATGATCTGGGAGTGAACCAAGAATTTCAATAACATAAAAGAGACAGAGTCCTCCCTTTGCGTAACATTTAATCCAGTCAAATCAGGTGCCATTACTGGGGATGGATGAAGCAGCTAAACTCAGAGGATGCCACTTTCATGACTTCCTACACCCCGTGATATAACATGCAGCTGCTCGAGGGACAGCACTGGCCCGGCAGCACAAATTACATTCACACGTGGTTCTGTTGGCAAATCACATGTCCATCTAGAATGTGACATGAGAATTAACTGCTAGCAAATCAAAGTAAGCAAAATCCTCATAGGAAAATCCATCAGGATATAACAGAAATAGAGCAGAAACTTGTTCCTTTGAGGACAACTGTATGCTGTTGTGCTTGCATGCTACGTATGTTTCCTGATTCAGGAGGATGAGAAGTGAGACAGTGCTCTGACACACCCTTCCTGTCTAGATCGAAACCCTTATGATGCAAACTAGCAATATCATAGAGTAGCAGCATAGGAGTCTATAGTGCTAGAATGCAGAAGTTGTGTTCTGAGCACCGAATGGCATCGTGCCCCCACCCAGGTGTGGCACAGTCTGCAGGCGGCTGGCTGAAACCCCAGGCTCCTGACGCACGCTGCAACATGCCTTCAGAGAATGCTTCCCCTCAGGACATCAGCCAACACCGTGAATACGAGGAACCCTCCGTTACAGCTGTGCCCTCAACGAGTTCCTGGCGACGGCACTCAATCTAGCTCCGGGGAACATCTAACCTTGCCGTCAAGATGACATAACTACTGAAGAGTCCAGGGGAAAATAGATTTTATGTCCTATTAATTCTGTAGTTTGTATTTTTCAGCTATTGTAGAAAAAAAGGCCATACAGCATAGCTATATCAAGAAATGAGTCACAGTTAAATTGAGTCTTAGGACCTGGGACAGAACAGAAATGGGGGAGGCAGCTTCCTCTTCCTCTGGATTTGAAAATTTCACAACTAGGCTGGAAACGACTCCTGATGTGGACGCCGTGGGCTTCTGGGAGAATTCTGCATACCTGTCGATCTCCAGCTCCCTCTGACGTAGGAGGCCCTCTTTGATCTTCACCAGGGTGCTCGCGCTCAGCATCTGAGGGAGGAGAGACACACCGCTGACTCAAAGTGGAAATCCATCATAGCCAAAACCTGTCATGAACAGCCAAAAGTTCATTCAGTGAGTGCTGCGCTCACATTTTAAGTAACATTTCGGTTAAACTCTGCTGGTGAGGATTATGAAAAGACGGCCACCGCGGACGGTCTCTCGCACGCACGCGTCTTTGTGCAACATAAAAAGCGAGGCTTACTGGTGAGCGTGAGAAACAGTAATTGTATTTTTAAAGCACAAATCTTAGGTGACTAATCTCATCTAGCACAACAAAGCAGAAGCTGCCAGATGGCACGGAGGCAGGTCTGTGCTGAGGAGCTGTCACGCTGAGGACGCTGCACTGATTAACAGCGTGTTGATACCTCACATTGCGCCGTGTCACATATGATGTCACGGCCCCCTCAGGAGGCGGCGGCCCAGAGAGCTGGCCTGTCTCAGACTGCCATTTCAATGAGAACGCACTGAGGAGTAAACATTAAGGGGACGCTGGGCCAACAATCCCTTCCCCACGTGGCATTCAAACAGAAGCCAAGCAGAAATGCTCGATTAATTATTACACTTATCGCAACAGAGGGAATTTGAAAACAACGGTGATTTACAGGGAATAACATGGGCTATTTCTGTATGTAAAATTAGCATATTCCATTCTTGCTTCCTTTTGACTGGGGAAAATATCATGTAATGGTAGAAAACAAATACTTTTATTATTCTAAACAAATCAGGTTGTGCCTAGAGCACAAATTAGTACATGTATGCTGGCCATTTCACACGACTGATGTCATGGCTCCGCTTATTATCATCCAAAGGTTCCTAACTGCTTTCCCTGGATCATGACATCAATAAGGCAGAAACCAGACACAAGGGTGTAACTGTTTACAGTATGCATATATTTTTAATATGTTTGTTTTTATTATTGTAAACAACTTTACATTTCTCTTTCAAACTATTTTAAACAGTGGGATCATTTTTTCCCCACTGTTTGTGTTTAATCTGTCCCAAGGCCAAGCTAAAAATAGCTTCTCTATAAAAGCCCCACCCATATATCAAGCACGCTGCGGCCCCTTGAAGGCTGGGTGTTGAATGCCCTTAGTGGGCCCCGTCCTGCTCACACATCCTGATGATAGGAACCAGGTGGTCCAAACACATCCCTGATGCCAACCTGCTTCACATTGCTGGGTCTATTTTTAAAATACTTCGGACAGAAAAAGCACAATTTAAAGAACTATTCCCAATAAACTGTAGGGAAATGAGGGGGAGCCACTACTGAAAACAAACAATTATGGGGACTTTTTCCAGCTGCGTGTGGGGTGGGGTCAGAAGAACCCCCTCAGCCGGGGGGAGCAGAGCACATGGCGATGGCCAGCTCCTTGTTGCTGCTGACCCTTGATTAGATGTCAGAAGACTAGTTCTGAGAAGTCCGAATTGCATGAGACGTGCTTCACCCAGTTTTCAGTCCTGAAAGATTGATATCGGTGTGCCAGCATGTCCTTCTCGATTTATGTATAAATGTAGGTGTACATTCCTAAGTTTGTCTATTTTTAAATTGGTGTTTTTTTGTTTGCGGAGGAAATGAACTAAAAAGAAGAGGGATTTGTTTCTTGCATAGGAAACAGAAACTGAATGTGACATGATAGGCTAAAGAGAATTTCTTGTTTAAGCAGCCAGAGCCCCTCGGGAGAAAAAGGCTGAAAACAGCACTGCCTTTTAAGCCCAGGAAAAACCTGGAGTGGGTGGAAGTCACAGGGTCGCTTCTGTCATCTAAATTGGGACGGGAGTCGATCCAGAATGTTTCTTAGCAACGCAGAAGGCAGGCACATTGGCAATTTCCCTCTGAGGGAATGTCCCTCATAAACAGCTTTCTACAGTGGGCCAATATGAAAAATCCAGGACCCAATAGTACATGGGACCTCCTGAACAGGAACTATTCACGATCACGCTTCTGCCCGGGCTCTTTACCCTTCTTGGTTGACTGCCATTCCCAGTGGATGTAAGAATGCAGAGCTAATCCTCCCCGGACGGTACAGTGAGGGCAGTCGGCAGTTGTCTCATCTTTTACCCAGCCTGAGAAATTAATTTCAACTCAATAACTTTGAGACGGTATACTGGTTCACTGAAGTTACCGTGTGAAACGTTCCAGTAACCTCCATGTTGGGGTGCCATTGTCTTCTAAGGGACATCAGTACAGCAGCTGGGGAGCAGGTTGTCACCAAGCACACCAAACCCTATCAGCAGTTCCAGGGACATGCCGCGTTCAATCCCTGACCATTGTGTCTGGTGTCGGAGAAGGCCTGGGAGCGTTGGGAGAATGGCATCGGACAGTCCCGCCGCTGGCACGGAGAGTTATGACGCAGCGGTCCTGTGGATTTGATTCGGCTCAGGGCAAAAAGCTGTGATACTGAGGAAAGCTGATCCCCTTTGGGGTATCTGACCGTATGCGAGGGCTTGGCGCCGGAATGCGGGTGACAGGCTGGGTGCTGCCCCACAGGCTCAAGGGGAGACCACCCACGACCACAGCCACGAGAGCAGCGGCGGGTTTTATTTAAAGTGCAGGGGATTTACAGGAACAAAGAGGGGTCATTCCTGTGGGCATTAAAAAGGGAGACTACACCGTGGGGTGGTCAGGTGGTCTACAGTCACTCATAAAAACAAAGGAGGGTGTCGCCGAGAGGAACAGACAGATGTAACAGAGCACAGGTGCCCCTCAGTCCAATCCAAAGCTCATGGTACCACCAAAAGCCAATACCCGAGAGTGCTTCTTGTACTCTATAAATGAGTAGCTGTGCATGTGCTCAGTTATTTATAGGTGCTTCTGCTGTGTCTAGCCGTAACACTACATGCTGCACTGCTTCTCACAGCTTCTCTCACCATAGGTATGACCTCATTACTTTCTTGTTTTTATCCACCTTGGCAACATAAGAATTCATCACCTAAGGTGATGAAAACACAGATCCGCCCGTTGCCCTACGAGGAGCATTTACTATCTATAATGACAAGTCCTTCCCCTTCGTAGACGTTACACAGAGATCGAATTTATCAACGGCATCGACAGCAAAAGCCGCCGTGCCTTAGCAATTTGCCGTGCTGCCCTGAATATTTATAAGTTCTTGCCGGCAAATACTTGCAGTGCCCTCTTCCTCAGTTGCCTTTGTGCCCTATTGTGTATGTTTAGATCATAATAAAGTCAATAAACT
>JAODLC010000043.1:4897473-4908126 GCA_026781145.1 Hippopotamyrus pictus | reverse complement strand
CTTAGTGCCCTCCTATATTTGAGGGGATAAAAGGCAAACATTGCTGTGCCCCCCGAACAAAGTAATTCTACCCCTGCGTTACAGCACCATGTCCAGAGACATACACACAGGAAAGTCAGTCATGCTGTTTAGTAAGTGCTATACATACCACAGCATAAATAGCTCAATGCATTGTTTACAGCAGAATGTCTGTAATCTTCTGAAATGGCATCTTACTGACACTGCCTCTGTGATCTGGGATCAATTTACAGGAAGGCAGGTGGGCTTGTTTAGTTAGTACTGTGAGCAGTTTGAGCTACGTCAATGAAGCGGCATGGTGAGTAACACGCCAGAGGTGGCCAACAGCAGACGACACATTCCTCAGATTCAGAAGGCAGAGCTCAAAGCACCAAATTACACAGTTTACTGCACCGCCATTATCAGCTATGTAAACACAATAGGCTGGTACCTTTCTTTTAATATAACTTTATGGAGCTGCCATTTCCCTCATCATGTAACAAATGAATAATGAATCAAAATCTCTCTTCTAGAACTTAACTACAAAGCAAATGTCACACGTACAACTCCCAATTTGTGCATGTGGAACAGAGGAATGTCTACTCCTGGGGAGATGTACTGAAGAAGGCAAAGACCTGGTGTTTTACCCCATTTTAAATCAGATGTTGCTGTGTATTGGGTAGCTTCCTCCACGGTGACGATCTCGCCCAGCAAAGGAGCCTGCAGCACTGAGACCAAGCGCCACCCGCGGTCTGTCACATAGCTCAGATAATCAGCCGTCGGTTCCCAGAACTCTATCGCTCCTGTCACCTTCTCCCACGGCCCCTCAAGGCACCCAGCTTTCAGATCACCCCACCCCCAAAAAAATCTCCCCAAGGAATCAGCCTGACGGACACAGCCAAGGTATGTCAGACACCCTTTTTGTCAACATAAAATTCACAGTTTTTAACATCTTCTTAACACACACCCTTCGGAGAGTGATCATCTGAAAAGCTCAGAAAGCCAAAAATATTTTAGAACACCACAGACAAAAAGGTTAATTTATTGAAGGCTACAAACAGTCTTCCCCCCACCAAGCATCATGCTCCCATCACGGGGTAGCTTTCCAGGAAGGCAGAGAGACCCCAACTAGGGCTGTGTGATGTCATAACACACTTACAGCACATTTTCTGTTATTTCAATGAATAGTTTATATAAAATGACCAGATGGAAAGCCCTATTTCTTAGCACATTTTGAATTATATACTCGACAAATAAAAGGTACTTATATTTCATAATTTTTCTCCTTTTAGTTAGAACTGGCAAATTTTCAGTTAAGCATGAAACAAAATATTAAATATTCATGTATAAAATATGAAAAGGTAAACAGAAAGTCATTAGCTGTTGGAGCTTCTGGGATAGGCTCCGGACACCCTACGACCCAATAAGGATAAAGCGGGTTGGAAAATGGATGGATGGATGGATAGCTGTTGGATCGTGCACAGTAAAGATCAGGCAGAGTGATTAAGATCAGACAGCGCCATAAAATGTTGTGGAGCGCACGCATTCGCATAACCTAGTGCGCATGTGGCTGTAGACCGGATATGTGCCACAGATCGGGCAGTGACTTTGCCTTCATGCAAATTTCCAGCCTGCATCTGTGCCATGTAGAAGAAAGCAACTCCCAAATGACTTAAAATACCGCCAAAAAGAGTGTGATTTGCAACAAAATGAAAAGTAACAAGCATAATACGAAATGCTAGAAGTCACACAATATATATATCATCACAAAAGGTGGCAATTTCAGGTCCAGAAAGTAAAAATCCAGACCATGATTTTCTTTCAACCAACCAGTTGACTACTCTGTGACTGTGACTCTTTAAGCTCAACTGGTTGGTTGAAAGTAAATCATGGTCTGGATTTTTACTTTCTGGACCTGAAATTGCCACCTCTGTATCATCATATCGTACAGCCCTCGCCTCCAGTACCTCCAATCCCCACAGCACTGCTATGAGCCATTCTGCATACAAACACTTAAGCGAGGTCTTTCAAGGTATTTTCTAATTCTCAGATTTTTATGTGCCAGTGAATTAACATCCTCCTAAAGGTAAGAGGTACAATTCACATGTTAAATGGATCCTTCGAGGTCATGCTACAATATTGAAAGTATGTAATTCTGTTTAGCTGTACATCATGAAATCATGAAAAGATTAAATCAGACCACAAGTGCAAACATGATGAAGAGGAATAACACAGTACAGTGCCCCCCAGCCCCCCATCCCCCCACCCAGACAAAACAGAATGCATTTTTATGGCTCACCCCAGTATTTTAAAATCCCGTTCGGCACTGCTTTCAGTTTAGCGTGCCGTTCGTCAGGCTCCTTATAAGGAAGCAGGAGCTGCTTCCCACAGACCCCACAGAGGGTCATGACTTCCCACACTGGGGACAAGGCAGACCTTTCATTAAATACTCATCTGTGGCTTGCAGCCACTGCTTATAACCCCAACATATACATACAGAGACACTACCAAATTTTTCTCATCTGATAACTCACTGCAAACTTACAATTCAAAGCATGGGTCTATTATGTGAAAGACAATCTGTTGTATTTAAAAATACACATGAACAGCTAAACACTACCTCCTATGTGTATTCTTCCCTTCCAGGCACGGAAAAAATGCAAATTTTCTCCCTTTAACTGTGGCTTTTGGACAGCAAACAAACACAGAACTATTTACTGTAAACAGAGTGCAGAAACAGCTCAGGCTGCTTGTTTGGCTGGCTGATAAGTCGGCTTCATAAAGTGCTTTCAGAAGAAATCGCAAAAAGGGTTTATCTTCACAGAAGAGGGCAGTCCACCATCCTTACGCCTCCCCAAATGCTCAGGCAGGGACACAGAGACCCCAGCCTTGCAGTGCCATGCTTGTTTATTAGCCTGCATTGTCCTGATGACCGGCGCTCCTTACGGTCAAGCGTGGAAGCCCACACTAAGGACCTGTCATCATAACAAATGCACACCAAACAAGAGGCTACGATCACATAGGAATGTGATGGGTAATGGGGAAGGGGCTGGACACTCCCCCGGAGAGGAGGGCCTGGTCAAGGGTCACAGGCCCGTCCCTCCCCACTGGGCTGCTGCGCACTAACCACTTTCCTCCCGGTCCCTCACCCCGCCCCCAGCACCCAGCTCTGCCTCCCTTAAACTGTGGGACGAGCTCACAGAAGCTTCCAGAGACCCTGCTCAGCCTGCTGGACTGAAGCCGCCCCCATCCCTCCTCCACATTCACCGAGTTAACTGGGAAACTGCGCAGCAGAGCATCGGCACGCCGCACCCCCGCGCCAGGTAAGCCTGACACCACACCCGCTCATCCAGTGCGGCTCAGCAAAGAGGGGCTCCCCAGGCGCTGGTGGAAAATACACGATTGGGGGAAATCCCAAGGGTGAATTCAGGAACTCCTCAGGAAGCACCCTGAGATCTGCCATTTCATGTTAGTCTGGAGCCAACAAGATGAGAAACATACTTTAGCTTTACCAAAGTTCAGATCTTTAAAATATTTTTGAGAAGCTTAATTTATTATGCTTAAATAGGAAAACTTGTTTAACTAGTCCACGCCAAACAAAAAAATAAAAATAAAATTGTGCTATCAACTAGGGGTACATTAAACCTTTCGTATCTGCCTTCCAACAAGCCATGAAATGCACTTGAGCAGACCTGCAGCATTACAGTGGGAAATTCTGGCTTCAAAAATGCGTGAGAGAGTTAGAAAACTCCATACAAGGACATCGTACTTAATGTGCCGCCATCTTTGAGCTATAATAAATACCTCCACTTAATAACAGAAGCATGCAGTTCACCCTCTTCAGACAAGATAAGTTTGGTAAAATAAACTTAGTGTGCAAGATAAACAAAAGGAGAGGATATTAAACAAAAGACCCTAGATGCTGCCACAGACTTTGGGCTTATAACCAGGCAGTCTCTCTTTACGTACATAGCTGTTATCCCACACATCCCACTCTGTTGGCTATTAAATGCAATATCAAGAAGGAGCAGCAAGACCCCAGAGGGTTGATGGGATATATGATGGACCTGTGGGGGCCCCTGTTGGCAACCCCTGCACATGCATGACTCTTAGTGAAATTTGCATTAAGGCAAAATGAGCACTGTTCACACAAAGAGGTGTTTGTAGACAACAGGAGATTTTTAGCACGCTCAATAACGGCACAGTTGTGTCCTGCCTGGAAACAAACAAACAGTCTATCACAGGTTGAAGGCATCACAAACAGCATTCGGTGCTACAACCCGTAACCTACAAGCTTGAGAAAAGATTGCTTCTAGAACTGCCGGTCGTTTTCCAATCTATAGGATACACCTAAGACTGAAATATGGACTGTGAACAGTGGATAGAATTATTCATGATCATTATGTAAGGGTGGATGTCTTGTGGGCCTAGCATGAGAACCAGTGCCAGTCTCAGTTTTACCTGGGCCCCCTTCAGACCTAGTGTGATACTTCACTGCTCCGACTAAGCGCTCCCATGTCATCATGGAAAGTTCTTTGCCAGTCTGGGGTGCCAATGCCAGCTAGAAGCCTCTCCAAAGATGACCTATTCCAGCAGGACCTTCCCCAAGACAACAAGCAGACCTCAGAGACAGGAAAAGTCACCGAAGTCGCTGGGGAATTCATAGACCAACTCTTGCAAGATTTCCTTCTTAGGTTTGATTCAATTCCTTCTCTGTCTGCATCGGTCAGTTTTACGACAAACCTGGCTAATCTCAGTCCAATTCACTAAATGAATCTCCAAAACCTTCCAGCTAGCTCCCACACAATCTATAGTTTACAGATTTAAATGCCAACCCTGCTGTGATTAGGTGTTCAGATTGCAGAACAAACTACCTTAATTTGGGCCCACAGGGGTTGTTAGTAGTGTCATCAGTCTCAGACAGGAAAATTAGAGCACTCTCATAAATCCTTGACTGCTGGAATGCTGGCAATGTCTAGTGTTGACACAAGGCACTCGGACTAGGCATCACGACGCTATTATCTCAGGGTCATGTGACCCTGGTGACATGGGCACTAGCGGCAGCTGCAGTGTCAGATTAAGGAATGACTCACCCAGAATGGGACTATGCTCCTCTGGAGGAAGATTTCTGAAGTGGCTCAAAACAAAACAAATAGCACAACTGACTCTCAATGTTTGCGTAGGTAAATGAATTTCACTAGGGTCCGGGGACACCCGGGACATCATCTGTTTTGTACAATTAAGGAAGCAGATCCTTGGCAAGAGTGCAAGTTTATGCAGACTGAGCCAGAACTGGGAGTACTCTTTAGCAAGATGACTGGGTTGGGCAGGTGTAGCAAAAACCGCAGCTTGGATAACCCATCATTAAATCATAGCAGCAATGCTTAGTCTGTTCAGCACTGACTACGAAAGAGGAAAAAGCTGCATAAATACTCTGCAAAAAAAGAATTAAGCATAAGTGAATCGGGGAGCACAAGACTCGGTTCACAGTGACAGCTTCATTATCATGCCATTAAGCTAATCCAGGGACAAGGTGCTAGATATAGCCAGCAATGGGAAATAAGCAGAGATGTTAGTATGTCCTGCAGCCTCTCTATCCATGAGCTGCACTCATGCAGAAAGGAAGAGCCAGGATTGTCAGCGCCTGCTTAGAAGCTTCACTTCGCACTCACTACCCAAAATACAAGCTTCACTGGCAGAGAGGTGGGGCCAGCTTGTAGGAAGTGGGACTTAGTTGACCAGCAGCCTCCAAAGAAATTCCTCCAGTGCAATGAGTGGTCCTGACAATCTCCAAGTCTCCACCACGCCTCGGCACACACTGTTGGCAGTTGGGGACATGGGAGGCAGGGAAGGACGGGCCAACTCCCCCTCTCAGTGCAGGAAGGTCATCACTAAGAATAACCAGCAGTGCATAGCTGTGGTGAGGCAGATAGCGGCTGTTGGCGCCTCTGTGGCGCTTTAGTGTTGAATTCCTCAAAGGAGTCATCAAAGCAGAAGGCCCAGGGTGTCAGGCCCTCAAGCATGATAACACACACAAGGGTCTCAGAAGGCTGCACTGTAGCAGAGAGGGCAGCGTGGGGATGTGGATGGAACTCTGCAGTGAGCCCTAACCCTGAAAAGCAGACAACCATCTCTGTTCATGCTGCTCTGCTGGTGCAATTAAGAGTGATTTATATTACACCAAGTGATATCAGACCAACTACCAAGATCTGTGATGCAAAACTTTGACTGCTGTTCTAGAAACACTGTGTGACATAGCCATGGAGGACAGACACAGCGGCATCTAACAGGTCGCATTAATTGTCCCATGTTCCTCAACCTGTGCCGCTGGGGACAATGACACATTTAGCTGTTGTGCTAATCCCACTGGCTACTCTGCTGACAGCTGCTCTTATATGGATCTAATATGGATGAATTGGGAAGAACATTACAAACCACCTGTACTAGCACAGTGCCTACCTGTGAAAATCAAACACAAAAACACGGCCAAAACAAGAGCTCACTGACTGCAGGGGAGAAAAACCAGCCTCCACTACAGCCAATTTGCTTAAACACACAACAGATCATAAGAACACCCTTCTGGATGTCATTCACAGCCAAATCCCTCCGTCTGCAATCCTATTATTTCTAGAACAGTATGAACCATACTGAAAACACCAGGAAGTGAATTGTGAGAGTGGAGACCCCATGCTCATCAAGTAATTCTATCTATTTTGACAAAGCTCTGAAGACTAAAAGTGCAAGAACTTGTAGTTCGGGGCAGGGTTCAAGATTCAAGGTTAAGGGGCTACAATGGTTGATGAATTACTAGCACTAGGGTTTAAGGAAAAGCATCCAGAAAACCCAGTGAAGACTGGACTTGGTAATAATAAAAAAATCCTTTGAAACATCCAACATGCGTGTGCATGGCAGTGCAAAAATCTTTCGATGATAATACAAAGCTGGTCAATATTTTTACAGGAAGAGTATCTGGAGCTGAACAAATATAGCAGCTGGTTCAGAGAAGAGCATGGTAGCTTTTGAGAACAGTACAGCCAGTAAAAGGGTCAAATCATTCAGTTGCCATCAGCAACGGTCAGGGGCGGATTAAGGTGTACAGAGGCCCCTAGGCTACAGTAGTCTGTGGGCCCCCCAACCCCGCCCCCCTATATTTTTTACTGGCCATTGGGGGCCCCCTTGCAGGCTGGCACACGTGGGGCCCCTAGGCTTAAGCCATATCTAGCCTGTGCGTTAATCCGCCCCTGGCAACGGTAGAAGAGTCCATACGTGTTTGAATTCTCTCGTGTTTAAAAGAATACCCCACGTTCTGTTTTTTCTCCCTAACTTGTTTACTCATCCCCCTTCTTTGCTGCTCCCTTCCTCAGCTCCTCGAAGTCCCCCTCACCCTCGGGCTCGTCGGACCTCCACGGCCATATCCGGCACCACCTTCACAACCACACCCTTCTGCTTCTACCCTCTGCATCCCTCTCTACACTAACCTCCAGCTTAGTGTACGCTCTTGCATCTTAATCCCCACAACCACCCCCCTACCCGCCTCACTGTCCTAAGCATGGAGAAGGTGCAGCACATGACTCGCTCCGCCATCCGGAGGGCATCTACCATGGAGGTGCCCCCTCAGGCTAAGCAGAACCTGCAGGACCTCTTTGTCAACTTCTGCCTCATCCTCATCTGTCTGCTGCTCATCTACGTCATTCTTCTGCTGATGTGAGGGGGTGTGGCTCTGCGCCAGCTACCCAATAGGACGACTGACTGTGTGGGGGGATGGAGTCAAGTCGTAGCTAGATAAATAAGGGAACTACCAATTTTTCAGAAAATGTGTTTGGGCCAAGTTTGTATTAGAATTTAAAACCTTGCATGGTCCGTCTGCACCCCTGTTAAGCAACCACTAGGACTTTTTTTTGTCACTTTTGCGGTTTGCTAAGAGGGAGAGGGTGGTCCATCTGGGCTTTCCAGCCACCAAAGGATGATGTGTGAAAGTGGGGCTACAATGGTTGAATAAGAGGCCACCGAGGTCGTGCTGCTCTTCACCCCTGCTCTACCACTACCCCATGTCCCACCGTGATATGTCATGACGGCTTTCCTCTGGGACCTCCTTTTCCAGTTCTGCTGTCGCATTGTCCCTGTTCCCACTCAACTGTGTTGAAATAAATGGGGTATGTAATGAAAGCAACAGGAATCCACAGTGTCTAAATGAACCATGCTGTGATGTTAAGCCCTGACCTTCCCTTGGCCTTGAGTAAAACAAGCCAAGCTACTACTGAACAGTAACCATGGCGTCAGCACTCTAAGATCACCTTGTGCAGGCCTGTTTTGACTGTACATTCTTTCACGTTATATATTTAAAGCTGCGAGATTTAGATTGTTGGCTTTCATAATGCTTATTACGGGGATTCAGAATCAGCTATAAAGAAAAACAATCCACATTTGCCAATATATAAAAAAGCACCACTGAATTTTGCTTATGCATGGTATGCAAAGTGTTAGAAACTTGTACATTAAAAAAGAATCACAGTTAATGTCACACTGCACAGAAAGAACAATAATAAAAGTATTAGACATTTTCTTTAAAATTAACCAATATACAAAGATTTTCAGCCACTTGGTGTTATGGACCAGCACTGTCATGTTCAGAAAACACCTACAGCAAGTTATGACACCCCTATGAATTTGAATTCCAGCACATTCTGCCCTTGAACGTGGTAACAGCGTGACACACAGATGCACACTTGCTAAGCCAGCAGTACAGTGACACATACTAGTGAGGTAAGATATATTGCCGCTGTGTATAATGGACATAAAGTCCATAGTGAGGGTTTGACTGTAACCCTGTATCCTCCGCCATGAACAGCTGTATGTCTGCCACTGTAGCCGAAAAGAGGAAGGAGCAGGATGGTGTGACCTCCACTGCTCACTCCCCATTTCACCAGGCTGAAGCCCCCTTCTGACAGCTGGGCCCACGCTTGCCGGATCCCTGACAGCCCCACAAAGCTTCCTGTCCAAGTCTGCTACACGCTGCTCAGCAGGCCCACGACCATGGATCTGGTCAACAACCGCGGCCTCAACCTGATCCTCAATTTCCTGCTTATTGTGGTGGTGCTGATTCTCATGCTCATCCTGGTGAAGCTCATGTAACCATGACTCCGCACTCCTGCCAAGCTGCCGCCATGGTGGAATTCACTGGGAGAGGGACCTGAAAATTAGAGTGTGATGCTGGACCTCTTCCACCAGGAGGAGCTAGAGACAATTGCTGCCATGGCCTGTTCATTATCTCCACTGTCTCCTTCGGATTCAGCAAAAGGTCCCTTTTTTGGATATCTTTTTTTTTCTAAATAGCACCACCTAATGATAACACGAAAGTAATCATGCTCACTATTGGTAGTATTTAAAAATGTAAGCCATACAAGCTAATGATTTTATTAAAAGTATAAATTCCAGACTCCCAGGTGACATGAAATCCTTGGATTTGTCTCCCTCTAGTGGCAGTATATCACATCACATTTGTTTCGTTAAAAAAAAAAAAAAAATCAGTTGTCAACATGGGGGTAAAACCTAATATGACTGGACAGTATCACACCTGTTTTTTTTTTTTTTTTTTTTTTAAATATTTTTAAAAAGATAAGCCACCAAATATTCTGAAGTAATCAACAGGACATGCAGAATGGGTGACGACCAAGATGTTTCTGTCAAAACAGAAAGTTGCTATTTTAAAAGGTTTAAATACTGACTTCTGTTTTACTTTTAAAGTTAAAAGCCATGTGACAATATTTACCAGATGATAAACTTTCTGCATCTCTAGCAACATCACTTTAATTTCTTACAAGCCTTGCGTAATTAAAGGGTGATTTGTTTTGGTTACGCAATGTTTTCATACCAGTGGTCTATGTGCACATGCTGTGAGATGTAGCAGATTCAGAGGGTGTTTGTATACCATTCTGTGAAAAAGCTTATGAGAAAAAATCCAACTCAGACCATCTATAGGGTGTGACTAGACCCAGTATCCTCCGCCATGAACAGCTGCATGGTGTGACCTCCACTGCTCGCCCCACATTGCACCAGGCTGAAGCCCACCTCTGACAGTTGGACCATCGCCTGGCAGATCCCTGACAATCACACAACTCAAAGCTTCTTGCCTGAGTCTGGTACGTGCTGCTCACCAGGCCCACATCCATGGGTCTGGTAGTGGTAGTACAGGCACAAGGAAGATGTCCCCACAAACCCATCGATAATTCAGGAGTGCCTCTTACACAGCATTGAATGTGTACCCTGCCACCGATTCCCCCAGCTGCTTTTAGCACACTGAATACATAAAAGGCAAAAGCTATTTCTTGTTTCCTGGCACTCCATCATTGATCTGTTATGTCTTGTGAAACATTTGAAGCAATAAAATGCTAGTCCCCACATTTAGTATCTGCTGTCATATTTGTACTGGAAGCAGTAGCTTAGAGGTGGTACAATCTACAAAAAAAATTACAGTAGTTACTCTCTCCATTTTCCATAACTGCATATCTAATGCAGAGCCCCAATGAGCTTGGATTCTCACCTTAGCACGCACAGGGAGACCCATTACAGAGTTCACATTCACACACACACACACAGAAAGCACACACTTCAGGCACTGTAGACAACAAAACCACATGCTTTTTTGACAGAAAGCCC
>JAODLC010000043.1:4883042-4897373 GCA_026781145.1 Hippopotamyrus pictus | reverse complement strand
CACACACACACACACAGAAAGCACACACTTCAGGCACTGTAGACAACAAAACCACATGCTTTTTTGACAGAAAGCCCAAGTTTATAAGGAAACTCATGCATACACAAGCACATTGTCCCAGAAGTTGAATTTATATCACAAGGGATTTGCTAACTGAAGGAATCATCACTAGTTACTAGGGCTGAACGATTTATCGATTTAAAATCAAAATCGAGATTTGAAACATTGCGATTAGCAAATCGCAAAGGCCGAGATTTAGGACATACATCATATACTATACATGCTCCCTATGTGACAGTTATGCTCACCAATCAGAAGTGGCCCGAAACGACGGAGTACATGCCCACAAACAGCAAACACATGAGACCCGAAGAAAATGCTGCATTTGCAGTGCAGGAAAAATACTGATTCCACTACTGAGCTGTAAGTGAATTGCCTTCCTATTTCAGAAAGAATTTCAGAGATTGTTTCAGAAAGGTCCTATCATCAATAAAACTGGCAACTTTTAAACACCAGTAGCGACATACTTCAGTGTATCACACATTTCGTTTTTTGTTAATGGGAAATCGCATTAGCATAAACATAACCCATCAAACCAACGAGACAGTCAGTAATCCCCACAGTAGCAGAGTCTGCGACCCCCAGAAAAGCCATAAGAGCCCATAATAGTCGTGTTTATGTCAGATGTTTTTGTGCTCATTGATTTAAGTATTGATTTCCATAGATTAATCTTGTGAAATTAATATTAATCCCACAACAGTAATAAAATAAGCGCCTCAGTTTAACATAAATACTAAAAGAACAGATCGCTTTAATCGCAATTAAAGTTGTGTATGGGCACGGTCTTATTATTTAGAAAAGACATTAAAAAGTGACGCATATAATGTTTTCTCATTCGTTTTATATTTGTCAGAGCAACAAGGCAAAGGAACGATAAGCCGCTTCAATCGAAAACTGCATTTTACGATGCAGGGCTGCCAACTTTGGTCAGCTGCCTGAAGTGAGAGTTTGTTTGAGACGAGTCTACACATACATTTACGAGTATTATTACCCTGTAAATAGTCTGTAGGGTTTGCAAACTGCCCTAACATTTCTGATGCAGCTAATTCTAAGTTCATAATGGAATAATTTAGATTTGCCATAAGATTTCTTGCGTGAGAGTCTGAAAGCGTGTTACCCAAACCCATGAGAGCTTGAAACCCTGCTTGAAACCCAGCTTTCAGAACAGCCACTCGTTTATGAACATTGCGGCTTTTTGGTTGAGAGTGTTAGATGTGCTGCTGTTAACACTAATAACACATTAGCACAAACAAAAGGGCTGCATACACCGTGCTTGTTCATTGACGTGGGAAAAGGCGGTTCTAGAGTTATTAGGGGACCGAGCTGTTTGCTGCAAGATGGCTATTGTTTTTCTTTTTGCTGTAATTGTATTGATTATTACTTTATTTAACTTAACACACCACATCTTTAAATTCTCATCCTTGCATTAGAATATAGACCAGTTCATATTTTGACGGTATCTCATGTGGTAATGCTTCGTCATATGTTTTAAATTTATGGACTATGGAATATTGAACATATAACATTTTTTTTTTTATATTGTCAAAAAATTGCGATTAGATATTTTCCCCAAATCGTTCAGCCCTACTAGTTACCTATATTGCTTTTATATACAGAAGACCACCCATATCCACCTATTGCCATGGATAATACTGAATCATGTGCGGACCCTATATATGGCGTGCTTTTTATGTATGCACATATGGTATACTTTAATTAATAAATTATGCACAGTAAGAAATTACCAAAACTAAATACAATAATAAAGTACATTGTACATTATTGTGTCCTGTAGTCTTTCGGGATGCGCTTTACCGGCTTTTGCACTCTATCACTTGGTGGAGCATAAAAAAATTGTTCCAATGACATGTGTTTTATCATGTTATATTTTCAATCACTTTACTCTTTAACTTTCAAACAAATAAGGGAGACAATGAGAATAAAGCCACAGGAGATGTCACTTAAGTTATTGTTATTATCTGGGCTTAACCGGTAGAGCGTATGGTGAAATGTGATTTGAGCGGCAGAGCGCACATTAAAGTGGCACCCTGCACTCTCTGTCAAATAAAAGTATGTCTGACGTTTTAGCCTAATTCTTATAAGATAGAGCATGAAAAAATATGTATCAAGGGTTGACAAAACAATGAAAATCATGCTTTTTATACATTTTTATGACAGACGGAAATAGCGTGGCAACAAATGCGATCGCTGAAAACGCTAGAGACAGACTGGATGAAAGTTCTGGGGAAGCGTGGATGAGGGAATGAAGGGAAATGTACCAGGCACGACTGGGCTGGAGGATTTCACCATGTTACAGCCTGTGCTCCTTTGGCATGTGGTTTGAAACTTATGAACCATCTATTTCTGGAGTTTCCCTTTTTTTCAGACCATTGTAAACTGTGCAGTGTTTCCCCTACCATTAGGGGGTGCCCCGCCCCCCCAATGGCACCTCCCGCCCCCCCTTGAAAGTCAAGTTAATTTAATTTAATTTTCTATATAGTGCCAGATCACAACAGAAGTCATTTAAGGTTACCTTTCCTATAGAACTGGTCTATACATTGTCCTTTTATTAAGCAAACTAAATAGCCTTATGTTATTTATCTTATTTACATAACAGCTTGTCATTTTTGTCTCTAAACGGTCGCGCGTTTATAATTCTCCTCTGCTCTCTATCGCTCATGGCCGCCCCGATGCGCGCACAGACACGTCAAGACAAACATCCGCAATAGGCTGCAAGGGGACCATCTTGCAGCCTGCATACGGATCTCAATAAATGGGCCAGATGTTTCTCACTTCCCATATCAAGACGCTCTAGAAATGTTCTTCTAGAAGCCCAGAAAAAACACTGCAGTGACAAAAGCTGCACAGTTTGTGGATAATTGTCATAAAAAGAAATGTTCTGATGTTTAGTTCAGTTGTTATATTGACTGCTGTCATTAAAAGAAACACATGAACACCATGAATCCTGCTGGTGTCCGTCTGCCCCCCCCCTCCAAAGCTGTAAAATTAGGGGAAACACTGCTGTGGATAACTGAAACCGTGGATACGAGGGTCCCACTGTACATATGTACTAAGTAATAAAACTTTTAAGAAGAATATCACCCTTAGCAACAGTCACAATCCAAAAGTATCCAATGTAAGGCAGTGCCCTTAACCAGCACAGGACTGGAGGAGGAGTGTTTCAGGCGAGCACACACCTACCTGTGAAAGCTCTGCATCTTGCCTAAGCCGGTCCCTCTGCTGTTCCTGAATCCAGGGGCCACCCCCGCAGGGGTCCGAAACAGGTCGGTAGTCCACGGGATTGGTGTGCATCTGCTCACTTAGCCACATCTGGGTGCGCACGGAGGACTGTATGGGCGACCCTCCCACTGCCTGGTGGCCGAGGGATGTACCTCTCTGCCCGGAGGCCTGGAGCCCCGCCATGGGAGGCCTGCTCTCTGGCAAGGCACTGAAGGTCAGGTCCAGTGTACTGGGCTTGGTGGCCAGGGAGGCAGAGGAATCTGTCGTACCACTTAAGTCATATCTGTACCGGGACTCTGAGCACAGTGGCAGCGCACTGACGCCCGAAGTGACGTCCAGGCGCAAGTGTTCTAGGCCATGCTGGAGGCTGCCCAGCCGAGAGCCATACTGGAGGCCTCGGTCCAATGAGCCGTGCACATCTGCCCTGCTGCTGGCTCTACTGTGCATGTTGCCCTTGTCTGGTCCTGCCAGGCGGGTCAACGATGACCAGCGGCGCACAGGACGCGGGTCCTTCATGTCCAGCGGGCCATTGAGGGGCGTTGTAGGTTGCGAGGAGCTCCAGCGCCCCCCAGTGGAAAGGTTGTTGAGCTTGGAGCTGGAGGGGGATGGCATGACATGAGCTGTGGGGATGCTAGCTTGGGGCCGCAGGGGCTGGAAGGACAAAGTCCCACTGGAGCTGGAGTGATCTGGACCAGAGAAGAAGGACAAAGAAAGTCAACAGAGGATATAAATAAGCGACAATTTCTCCAAAAACCAAATTCAACTAACCCAGCCAGACTGCCAAGCATCAAGCTATTTAGCTCTCTTACACTACAGAAAGCCCCAGCTGGAGTTAAAAGAGGCTTCTAGAAACTTGCTGTTCAGGGCTCAGCCTGGTACAATCCTGATACTTAGCAACCAGCAGCACAGCAGTCCCCATGTAGGCTGTGCCTGTAAATACCAGATCCCAGTGTTTTAGCTCATCTCTTCTGCTATCAAATTTCTTAGGATTTAGAAACCATTTTAGTATTTAACATGCCCCGTCCGCTGTCTCAAAGTAAGCTAAAAACTGAACCAAAATGAGAGGCACCCCTGTGCATGCAGCACCCGAAAGAAACCAACACCCAAGAGGTACCCTGAGCAAGGTACCGCCCCCAAGCACTGCTCCCCGGGCGCTGAATTAGCTGCCCCCTGCTATGTCACGATGTCACATACTGTATGGGTTAAATGCAGAGGACACATTTCGTTGTTGGGCACTGTGTGCTGTGGTGTGTTGACAATGACCACTGATCACCAAATTCTAAATTCTAAGGACAGGGCTTGAATGCGGAAAAGCTGGTGTGTCTGTTACAAGGTACTCAGGCACATTCCACACACTAGTCCAAGCTGCAGTGTTAATCCCCCAGCTACCCTGCCACTTGACATTACTTCATTTCATTGGGCAGATACTGCAGAGTGGGACAAATACAGGTCAAGCGAGAAACTTCAGCATTACACTTGGAGCATACTCAGCAGTACTGATACTCAGCAGCAGCCATGTATTCACTATGTATTCCACTTGAAGAAATGTGTGGCACCACCACTGTAAGCAAGTATAAGATATGAGAATTCACAGATGTAGCATTGTCTGAGTGAAAGATGCACATCCCTGGCGGACTGTGAATACAAAAATATTAAATAATCCATAAATACGGAAACTAGTTGACAATACTATGGAGAGTGCTTACCTCACGAGAATTCTGGGTTATAAATAATTTAAAAAATAAAAAAAAAAAACATTTTTTGCAATCAGGTTTTGTCCTTACCAAGGATACATCTAATCTGACCCACTATAATTAAACTGTTGACAGTAACATGAGTCATTTCCCAACATTCACCACAAGAGGGCAACATGCTACTGGACTGAGGCCTTGTTAGTTTCATGCTAAAAAGGCAAGGATTTTATGTGGGGGCTGTCAGACTACCTTCTCTGGTTTTATATAAACTGAGCCATCTAAAGGAAACCAATTAGCGTGGAAACGCTGCATAAAACATGCAAATCGGTTTTCTGTGCACACTAGGAACTAACCTTGTTGGTTCTCCAGACAAGCAATCTTAATGACAAACCATAAAACTCATTTTACTGAGAAATGTGCAGCTATCAACAGCATAAAATGCATCGTCACAATGCCCAACTGGCTCCTGTCAAATCTATTGCTTGTGTCACATTGACACTGCCCAAACACTCACACCCAAGCCAAACTGTACGTCAGCAGTTACATGAGGGAAAGCACGGCGTCTGTGCTGAGAGATGATTAGAGCCAGTCTTGCAATTTTATTAGCAGATTCAACACCTGTTTGTCAGTATATAAAATCTGAGTGTTTTTGTCACTAGACCTGAGACCACTGCAAGCACTCCTAGAGTCCACTGGGGAGAAGCTAAACACAGTCATCACAAAGTGCTTCTTTGTTGATACTTGTTCTTCAGGCAACTGCAGGACAGCTGACAGGGGTGGGCCAACAAAAAGAAAGCACATTCCACATCCTGCACCGGGCACGGCCCCCCTTGGATGCTGCCCAACACAGTGGGGGGGGGGGGGTTACAGCTTCACCAGAGCCCACGGTAACCTCAGAGGCCAATGAGGTCATTCAAGTTTAACATTTCTCCTCCATCGCTTATTTGTGCCCCCTTATATTTCTCAGTCATAGGTATTCAGCTTCATGTGCAAGTAGAGTGAATACAGTATAGAAATGGTATGGTTTCCAGAGATGTCTCTCATATGGCATCATTTTATGCAGCAGAGCACACAACATAAAGCTTCTTAACTAATGCGTTTAAAACTCATGACACAATAGAAGTAGGGTGAGGAATACAGTCTTTCAGCTCCTAACTATATATGGATGCAGAAACATTTTCAAACATCTTAGTTTTATGTTAATCTTGCTAGAAGGGGGCATTCCAGACACAACGACTAAATGCCCAGAAAAGGTAGCTCATCTGGTTTTGATTTACGCCATGAGTCAAGGCAGACAAGCCCATGCAGGTCCTAAAGTCTGCACTGCTAAACCTGTCTATTTATCCCAGGAGGCAAATAATTTTTCCCATTATTTGACAGAATGAAATTCTTCTGAAAAGCAAGGTTAGCTTTAGCTGTAGTGGATGCTCTCTTCACAGGTAGTGGTACTAGAATATAGGTCACATTAACTCAATGTCTAATCCTACCCCCACCCTTTTTCCAGGTGCAACAACCCTGTCCATAAATCAATTCCCCAATTTTCTGGAACAGAACACTAGCAATCCATTCTGTAGTCTGTTTCTAGCACATTTCCACATAAGATGCTCCTTGCTTTATAATGGTTCGACTTATATGTATATTGATGTGATGGCGATGCACATACATTCAGAAGTTTACTTTGAATTCTGATCTGTTCCCGAACTAGTGATATGCGTACGATATATTCCACTGATGCTGGACAATGGCAGCACCCAAAGGAGCAATGCTTCCAGTCTCTAGTGATAGCAAGTGTACATTTTGAGTGTTTAACAACATATTATACAGTGTTTTTTTCCTGTGTATAACCAAATAAACTTGTACTCATTTATTTACTTTTCAAGTACTAATATTATGCTATTTATAGTAAATATTTACTTATTCACTGACAGTAATTATTTACTTATTTACAAATAAATGCAGTCCATTTACTTATTCATATTCCAAATGAACCAATCCTAAATGGAAAATATTATAACATAACACCATTGTAAATCAAGAAATACCTGCATGCATCACACTCCAGCAGATGATATGCACACACACACACACACACACACACACACACACTCTCGCAGCATTTCCCTTCATCGCAGAATGACCAGGAACCCCAGAACTCAGGTGTGTCACACTACTACTAAAACCTACACATAATCTAAAGTTAAATCCTGTGCCGCACAAGCAGCACATACGTTGTGGAGATCGTACTAAACCTGCAGTTGCTATATCTTTGGCCATTTCAAATCAACCTTAAAATGGTCAAGGTTCAAAAATTAACCCTTATTTATCCACCTGCATCTCACACCATCTGCCAGTCTATTCTAGATATATTTATTTGTGTTAAGCCATAAATAACTAGCCTGAACTAACTCGCAGATTTGTACAAGTATGGTGTTGAGAGGTGATGAACATTCCCTCAATGCAATCAGCAAAAAGACAGAACATAACTGCACTTCACTAATGAACTTCACTAAAACCATTGTTTCCTTCATGTTTCTCCTTGAAGTCACTCATCTAGATTATACTAAAGGCTTATATTAGGTTCCTACCCAACTGTAGATACTGGGCAGCACCCAAGGCGCAGTAACAGCTCGTGTAGGATAGAACAGCGAATGAATGGTAGAAAAGGTAAAATGACATACGCTGTACAGGGGGCACAAAAAAAAACCCAGAACAGGAGCTGTTGAAAGAGGGGGAGGAGCATATTTTATAGCTTATAACATGTGTTGTGACGTGTAGTATTCCTGGAGGGGTGCTGTCAAGCAATCAAACATGTGTTTGTGGAAGCTCAGCCCAGCAACACAGGAACAGGAAGGGGGGGGGACACAATACTCATTCAGTTGTAAGTGAACAGCAGCAGTCTGTAGAGGAGTAGCAGTACAAGGTTGGGGTTCAGAGTAATTTGACCAGCTGCAGATCTGCAGATTCCTCTGGTTTCAGTGAGATCTGCTGATGTAACCAGCAAAAGGCCCAGGGCGCCAAATGGAAATATGAGCAGTCTGGAGGACCATGACTGCCTGGTATCAGAACTCCAGATAATGGGCGCCGGATTTTCAGTACTGTACTGACGTTAGTTACACCCACAATTCGATAACCAGAGTAGTAGTAAGCTTAAAATGTGAACAAGAGGCGTATTGTGATGCCCAAAAGCGAGTAATCAGTATAAATTTGCTATATCCTTATATTTAGCGGAGCTGGTGCTATTCTGGTGGTGAAGAATAGCACCTGTGTGTTCTCTTCATGTGCTCATGCATAGTGCTAGTGTTGCTGTGTTACGCCATCAAATGCTTGCACAGTGTACTAACTACCTTTTTGTTTTGTGATAATTTGAATTACTCCCATAATTACACAGTGATATTGAAGGAAAACAAAATCAAAAGGTAATTTCATTAAAATAATTTAAAACAAGGCATCATTTAAAATCATATGAGACGCATTTTAAGTGTCGACGTCATCAACTATGTTGACTAATCACGGCAGCCCAAGTTTTCACTATTGATTGTATCAATAAAGCCAGTAATCTACAGATAACTCTGATGATTCATTGAGTAATCGCTAATAATATATAAATCAATAAATAATAACAAATACATACATTGCAATTGGTGTGCACTCAGTCACACATACGGTCAATTTAGGAAGTCGATTCACCTACTTTGCATATTTTCGGAAAGATACACACACACACACACACACACACACACACACACACACACACACACACACACAGCAACCCCACTACCCACTGCACTCCAGCGCCGTAGGCCTGCAGGATCTGCAATGTTAATTCCATGCACATGCAATTGTCACATTGCAAGGATTATGATAGTCTGGTGGGTTCAAACCACCAATGAGTTGCGCTAAAACATTTTTGCTCAGTCATAGGAAGCCAAACTTAGCAAGGTGTGCAGTATTAATGATGGCTCCTTTTCAACACCATCTAATATACATTTAAAAAGTCTAAAGTTTACTGCCTCTTTTGCATGAGCTCTGCATGTCCTCTCTGAGACAGTCACATCATCCTTGCTGTTGGGCTCACTCATATATCTTGTGGCAGATTTGTGAGAAATTACAAAAATGTGAAGAGGAAAAAAGCACTGTTACAAAAAGATGTATGAAAATATTTTGTATTACATAGAGGTGACATTGAACACTGCTTTGCATCTGCTGGCACAATTCAAGGCACCACCAACTTATCTACCAGGAGTGTCTGTCAGATAAGTTCTATTTAGCTACATAGTTCATTTTCAACTCCTAAATATCTCAACAACTTCAAATATTGCAATGTGAACTTTTCCCTGTTGTTGTTTAGCCCTAACACACAATACAGTTATGAAAAATAATCAATATAAAATGATAATACAGTAAAATCCCGTGATAACGGACTTCAAGGTACCTGGCAAAACAGTCCGTTATATCTAGAGTTGCTGTATGCCCAGAACACAAGTACAGGACCCCATTTACTCATGCCACACCCCAGCAGACACACTTGTGGTATAGATTATTATATTGTAAATGTAGTAATCCAAGTTTACCTGACCAGATGCGTGACTATTAATAATCCCAACTACGTATCTGCGCTGGATATCACCGGCACGCCACACGTCTCGTAGGCGAAGCCTGCATGTCCGTTATAGCCAAACAAAACTAAAGCTAAAAGTGGCCCTGGGGACCAAACTGTTTGTCCGTTATAAGCGAAATTCCGTTATATGCGAGTCCGCTATATCCACTGCTTTTTCTGCATGTTCTTAAAAGGCGCACAGCTGGGATCAGCAGACCTCGTCCGTTATAGACATATTCCGCTATAAGCGAGTCCACTATAACGGGATTTTACTGTATGTATCGTACTATATAAAATAATATGGCTAAGCAACTGTGCGAACATTCGATTCCCGTCAAAATAATCACTTCTAAAACAAAAACTAAATTAAGCAATAATTTTAGTTCATGTGACGATAAAAACAAGGCAAGGCTACTCCACAGGGCTAACCTTACATTACTGGGTGAGTCCGTCAAGCCTGAATGTCTTTTTTCCAAGATGCATTTGCATTGCAGTCGTTCTGTGATATTTATTATTTAAAAGTGAATGTGAAATGCAGTTATCTGTCAGTATTACAGAGCAGAATTTAATAATAAGTGCTTCCATACAAATGATGCTTTTGCTCTTTATTTGGACCCTTATCCTTTGCATATTGCTGAGTAACTGACAAGGAAATGCAACAAAATGTGCTTAATAGTGAAAGGAGTTTAACATGCAGGACATACAGATGGATTTTCACCTGTAAGTAAAAACATGTATTGGGTATACCAGGCTGACCCACAACGCCACGTATAAATGACCTGGTCCCAACCGGCTGTCAAATCTGACTGTTGCACCATTTGTAACAGGTCATTTCCTTTGGTTTAGAAGTGTTCCTAATTGTGTTTGTATTTGCAGTTTTAATTACAACTTTCAAAATAAATTTTCTTCTCTGCTTTACACAAATTGCAATCGCAACCAAACTGTGAATTTGGAACAGCTATGACAGACATCATGAAATCGGTAAAGAATCCTGCTTATGCAGTGATGTCATGGGTGCCTCTTCTACCGGTGAAAGATACTGACCCTGACTGTACCCTCTGCATGACAATTCATCAACCAGGACCGGAAGAGCAGTCCGTTCACGGGGGGGGGGGGGATGTTGACAGATGGTCCCCCTTTCCCAGCCTGCTAGGCCACTACATCTGTTCATACAGGTCTAGCATATACACATTATATAGATATAGCAGACTCGCATATAACGGAATAGTGTACACATTAAGACATATACCTGGGTTGCTGCCTCACCCTCACTGCAGTATTGTAGCCAGCAACAAGGGACCATCCCTAGCAAGGTTAAATGAGGAAGGCCAACTCTGCTTAAAAATGAAGGATCCTGAAACTCATCGGCAGACATTCTGTTCGCTTCAATGGGCTGCAAAAGCTGAAGCAGCAGGCCCAGCATCATGCCGACAATGGGAGGTGATGCGATACTGGATGGGCATTACACAAATGTCCTTACTGGTACAGTATGGTAAGCGGTATAGAACAGAAGGAGAGAAGGCAGCACATCTAGGCTGAGGATGGCAGGAATTACATGTTTAATCAGCTTTAAAAGTATATCAGATAATCCAGATCTAGTTATAGTAATGTGCCAGAAGTCTGCTCCACCTCCCACCCCAAGGGGGCGCCAAGTGACAAACAAGAAGCAGGGGGGGGTGGCAGAGTTCAGGACTGCATCGGACATGTCAAGTAGAATTACTCTTAAGGCATGAAATCCTGGAGAGAAGTGCAATAGCAGTACTGCATATGTGTCAAAGAAACGGTTCACATTAGAGACCGGATGTACCAAAAGTGCAGCAATAAAGAGGTTTCTTTAAATGCCACTAGGCCAGTAGTAGACAGTAAAATCATTAAATGTCATGATACGTTCCATTACTGAAGAACATTCAGATCCATTAGGCTGTCCTGCCTCACATGACAACTGGTCATGCTATTCTGCTATACAATTTAATTTATTTGATTAGCTCATTCAACCCAAAAGCAAAGCTCATAACGTCATTCAACTTGCAAAGCTAGGTGACTCAGAAATTTCCCCATATTAGAAAATCACCTGTCTTGGATATCTAAAACAACTACTGTATTTGAGAATAGCATGGCCATAATCATGTAAAACACTCTGAAATGTGACTTTCCCCTTTTATGTCCTTTCATCACTCATTGGCAAGCATTTAGCTTTGAGCCCTGGTGACACCAGGGACCAGAGTTACTTGACAGTGAGCTCCATGTTTCACATATACTGAATAGAACCACTGGGATCTTTGAACTCTCTCAGCTTTCTCAGAAGCAGCAGCATTGGGTTTCCTTGGCAACATGAGAGAGAAGTGAAGAACTCACATGGCAGTGGAAAGAGCTCAGTCTCTAAAGACAGCTATTATTTTGTGTACAAACATCCTTTTAAATGTCACTTCATACAGGCAATTCAAACTAAATTCATATATATATATATATATATATAAAAAATACATTCTTGGCTTGACAACAGGCGATCTAGGTAGGGCTGGGCGATAAAACGATAATTACTGGTATATAGATTTTGTTCAGTGTAAATATAACAAATCCTCGATAAAAGTTCAATGCAATTTAAGACCCAATTTAATGATGTCATTTCCTCTGTGACTGCTTGTCAGGACCGGCAATGGAGCACAAGTGCAGACACAGCTGTAAAAGCACAAATGGGAATTTATTGAACAAATAAGAGAATGCAATAAAAACCAGTGCCAACAAAAACTAAAAATACTATGTTTATTTCACCACTGGAAGAAGCACTGCCATCCAGTAGAAGATGCAGAACGCAATATCGTCACAAACACCAGCAACTAGCATTCAGTCGCATCCTGTATTGGTTCAAGACAGGACGCAGCATTTGATTTACCAATAGAAGGCAGGTGGCAACTCTACCAGCAATGTCAAACCTGCATCCAGTAACGAGTACTACGGCAGTCAGAGAAAAAAAAAACAGCAATAAAACGTACCGTCAGCATATTATTAGTGTTAAGCCCTACAGCAAAAAATAAATATATTACATAGAGGTGCACAGATCTCACTTTGACAGTGCCTATACAATCCCAATACCTGAACAGGGAGTATCGACCGATATGAGTACAGATCCAATAACAGAGCTCTTTTGTATGCCAAAAAAAAGCATTGTTAATTAGGATACTAGAAGCATACACAACGTACTGTTCCACCCCATTTGTCCATCTTGTTTTAAGCATTTTTGAGGCACTTACAGTTCAATCTCAGTATCTCCCAAGCAAGTACACACAAGTGCCAGATGCTTAAGATGCCCCACAATATTTCTCCCACTGTCAATAGCATAACTTACATTGTGTTGTGTTAATAGCCCAAAATAGCAACTCCTAAACCATCCACTGCTTTATTTATATTACTTGTGTAGTTGCACACAATTGCATATTATTTTGTTTAGTGGGATTTTCCACTAAATGCTACTTCCCCCTCTCAGAACGTTGTTTTTATAACAACTGCAAATCGCTGTGCGATTGATTGTTATTTCAAGCATAAAATACTTAGTCTTTCAGACATGTTTCAGACATTTTATTAGTTTGCTTTGCAAACATGCAAGTTACACTTGCTATTGTCATCCTATTATCTAATTATAAAAATATAAGATGTATACATTTATAAAATATATAGTGGTCTGGGACTACTGCTGTATGCCAGAGTTGGTGTTTTTCTTACCAAAAAAATACATCCTTTAAATTTATTTTGGGTGAAGTTTCCCTTTAAGCACCCAAACAATAGGTATCAGTGGCACTTTTTGAAATAATCTACTATTGGTATTGGTCAGAAATTTCCTTATCGGTGCATCACCACTATTTACTAGTTTTCTCATGTAACACAACCATATAAAGAGGTGTCCATTTCTGGAGACTAGGGCTGCCACTAACAACTGTTTTTCTACCGATTAATTTGATCGACTATTTTACCAATTGGTCGATTAATCTAAATAAATTTCCTCCAGACAAATCACATTGACCATTTAATTTAAGTTCATTTTAACAACAACAACAGTACTTTAGATAATGGACGCTGGCTTTTTGGCACTATACAAACTTTATTTTCAGCCACAATTCGATAATCAGATTAGTAGTATGCCTAAAACATTAATAAGATGCATACCGAATAGTACCTGCGTGTTCTCTCTCGTGCATAGCGCTCGTGCCGCTGTGGTATGCCATCAAACTTTGCAGAGTACAAACCACCTTTTTGTTTGGTGATAATCTGAACTACTCCCATACTTACGCACTGATATTAAAGAAAAACATTTCTTCTAATGACTGGAGGCATTTTAGAAATCATAAAGGTAATTTCATAAAAATTATTAAATAAAAATGTGTCAATTTAAAATATCGATGCTGACACATTTTCAGTGTCATCATCAACTATGCCCTAGTAGAGACATCCCTATTGTGCCAGAAGTGCCTAATATATGCAGCACTACACCAAGACCACCAGCATTTTAATACAGATTATCAGACAGACCAGACAGAACTGGATGCATGAGCAGTTTGGGCAACCACCCATGTAGACGTAATATATAAATAAAATTCATTAATCAAAAATAGTAATTGATGTTTTAAAATAACCAGGCATGCCTTTGACAATGAGGCTATATGAAAGTACTATCCAGCATTTTATGAATAGTACCCTCACAATTTAAATGTATAAAAAAGACTACATCCATCCATCCATCCATCC
>JAODLC010000043.1:4859391-4879179 GCA_026781145.1 Hippopotamyrus pictus | reverse complement strand
ATTTTAACGGGAATTAGGCAATTGTTTCGCAGGTGGGTGTTTTTACAGCGCAAACTGCGATGCGATACCGGCTATTTTGAACCCTGCACGATAAAAGAATAACCAGAGAAACAGTGGCAAACGTTTACTATGCTTGAAGGTGTAGAAGTACAAAACATACCGATAATCAAAAAAAATCCTAAAACCATGTGATGTGGCCATGGCTCTTCTCAACCCATAGTCTCTCAGACCCCCAAAGCACTGGGATCAGCCTAACCAAGACATAGTCAACATCCAGCCATACAAGCAGGGAGCTAAATGCTGAATCTGGAACAGGGGACAGGGGTTCCAGCTCGCACTCAGGCTGGATCTGACTGGGTCATCGCTGCAGGCCCTAGTTAGTGCCCCCTAACTGCTCCCATTACATTTGATGTATAAGGTTCAGATGGAAACAAAGGTGGGGTTGTAAAAGTCCCAGAACAGCTCCATGGAAGCCCTGCTCTGTCTCACAGATCTTGTTAGAAAGCCCAATGGGACAAAATAAATCTCAAGCCTACTGGCTGTCACCTGGACAACCGTTTCTTGTTGGGTAAACAAGCAGACTTAGCAAACTGAACGAAAACATCTGATGCCGAGTTTCCCCCAGCAGAGGCTTGATCCCCACTGACCAAAAGCTTGATCAATTTGAGTTAGA
The DNA here is from genome assembly GCA_026781145.1 of Hippopotamyrus pictus. NCBI lineage: Eukaryota > Metazoa > Chordata > Actinopteri > Osteoglossiformes > Mormyridae > Hippopotamyrus > Hippopotamyrus pictus. The sequence continues at coordinate 4,878,506 of JAODLC010000043.1, read as the reverse complement.
CTATGGAAGAACACCACACATTGGTGTAGTTAAGTTCAGCGGCCTGCAGAAGTTTTCCAAAACCCTCTACATGAATGGGTACCCCCCTAAGATGTTAGCTTTGGTTGTGTCCTGGGGGAGGGGTCAACTTTGAACAGACAGCTGTATATTAAGAGGGCTGTCCCAGCATTAAAGTCACAGGCTCCTGGAGAAGGAGAAAGGTCAGGCCATGCTTAGCTCTATCAGTCTGGAGTTCCACAACCTTCAACTAAGCAGGGAAAAGGACCACCACCTTCCAAAAGCAGGCTGGGCCCATAGTTTGAAAGAACATCCAATGTTCATGCAGAAAATAGTGTGCTTTTCAGTACTGTTTAATAGTCAGAGTCTTCCTAAAGATTCTGAACTACTGACTACTGATACAATGTGTATTGCACAGAAACACAACAGTTATTCAATAAGGATTATTCAAATGACAGAAAACAGCCCAACAGCATGAGCCCTGAATGGTGAGGCACTTATAATGGGCAGTATGCCCAGAGGTTCCATCCCATCCCCCACTTCACCCTCAGCAATGAGTGTCAGCTGTAATACCCTCAAAGAGCATGTGGCAGTCTTCAGGAGGGGGGTGTCATGGCTCCACATTGCCTCACACACCACGATGAAACACCCAAACAAGAGATGGGGGCAGGGAGGCTGCATGGTAATCGTTTCCAGCGACGTTTATGTGCTCTCTGGGGCAAATATATGCTCAGTTGTTAGCCGACCATTTGTCCAATTACTGAGAATGTAGCTGCCAACTACATCCGGCAAGAACATGATACCTTAACCAATGATGTGCTGTGCTTCATCTTAAATAAATGGTAAAAGAATTACATACTTACACTGTAGTGCATAAAAGCCCAAAAAAGTAACAATGAATAAACTGAAACATTTTTTATTTAACAAAGACAAAAACAACAGCTGACAACTGAATACTTCCATCCCTTATACTTTGACTGTAAATATCAGTCAATAAATTTCATTCTGAAATTCCCACATCTAATGCCTTTCTGAGTTTGAGCAGAAAATGGTCAGTCTGAGATATCCATTTTCAAAGTGCACTTAAGTCCGGGGAGATAAATCTTTAAGATGGTCTGAAACTGGTCCACAAGACTACATAGTAGCTATTCAAAATTTGCCACAGAATGCCAGAAACTACTTTAACTGACAGCAGATATAAACAAGCACAGGCCTGAGGAACATGAATGTTTTGACACAGTCTGTCAGAAGCGTGGGTGACACACTTAACTGACTAGGTGTATGTATGTGCACTAGACGAGGGTGGTGTTACAGCTCACCTTCCACGCTGTCGGAGCAGGACGTGCCAATACCTGTGTCAGCGCTGTCAGAGGCTGTGCTGTGGCGCCGGCCCCGGTTACTGCTGCTGCTAGCAGAGGAGGTGCCCGCCTGCCAAGAGGAGTCGCAGCCTGGGGCCCACGATGGAGAGGCAGTACCGGAGCCTGGGGGGAAAGTCCGGGAAAAAGAAAAAAGGGTCAGCAAGAATCCCAACATATAAACTAGTACTTCATCGATACTGAGGACTACCCGGAGAATTCCAGAAACCGATCCTTTAGCAATATGTCCAGCTGTATCAAAATTAAGCATCCTCGGAACTATGAATATATGAATGATATAAATTTGTATATATATCTAAATGTTCAGAAGTAGAACAGAAATATACATGTGTTTGATTATACATATCTAGAGCATATCCATAGCTTGCTACAACCACATTTTCAGCTGTGAAAGCATTTTTAATCAAAACATTTAAAAAATCAACTAACCAAAGGTTATATATTTTATCCCGTGTTTTACACTTCAAGCATTAGCAAAACTCTCCCAGTTACTGCTGTGGTGTGTTACGCTCTGCTCCTGGGGGAATGCTATTTCATGCCGGCGTATACCTGTATATGGATGGTACGACAATAAAACCCACTTGACTAGACCTGACCTATTTCCACTGTTTTTCACACATTTGTAGTGCTGTAGATCTATTTTTCATTTGTACTAGTGTGCTATTTAATACACTTTTAAAACTAGTGAAACATGACAAGTTCTCTGTTACTATGCATGGGTGTTCTTGTGTAGCTCAGAGAGATGGGAAGTCATGACCTGAATCTAACCCAAGCATTACAACATCAACCAAGACCACGCGTTCCAATACCATTCTGAGGACAACATCAAGCTGTTAATGCTATTAGCTCACCTAGGGAGGGACTATATTTTTCTGTATCAAATTACAGGGTCACAGTGGTGGTGGTGAGGGGGGTGGTCATGAAAACTCTGTCCAGATTCGTACTTTAAAAATCTTATTCAAGTCATAACAGAACTAGCTAATAAATTGTCATCTATATCATCCTAATCTCTTAATTTGTAAAATGTTTACAAGCAAAAGTAAATTGACAATTGTCCAACCAGTATCTGTTGCTCTCAGGCTCAATTACAATGCATAACTATAAATCTTCACAGACATCACAGAAAATACTGCTTAGATAAAATAGCATGATTGAGAACTAGAGTTAGGTCCAACCTCCATAGATATTTCCTTTTTTTCGAGCACCTTCTCCGCCAACTGTCACACACACACACACACACACATTACCCAAAGTCACCCAATGGGAGCAGAATGGTTTTCTCTGGCTTCTCTTTTGGGAAATATATAGCCATGCGGTACAAGGGCGGCATGGTGGTGTAGTGGTTAGCACTATTGCTTCACACCTCTGGGACCCGGGTTCGAGTCCCTGCCTGGGTCACGTGTGTGGAGTTTGCATGTTCTCCCCGTGTCGTCATGGGGTTTCCTCTGGGTACTCCGGTTTCCCCCCACAGTCCAAAGACATACTGAGGCTAATTTGAGTTCCTAAATTGCCCATAGGTGTGCATGTGTGAGTGAATGGTGTGCGAGTGTGCCCTGCAATAGACTGGCCCCCCATCCAGGGTTGTGCCCGTTGCTTCGGGGATAGGCTCTGGACGACCCAGTAGGATAAGTGGGTTGGAAGATGGATGGGTGTTACAATATGAAGAATAGTCAATGTCATATTTCGCTATTCTCCAGTATATTTGGCTGTAGGTAGAAAAGAAGCCAGGACTCGATGTATAGTGAGGAATGCCATTCTAATTCCTCTACTTTTTTTTTTTTTCAAATAAACTAAATTATTTGCAACAAAATTTGTCAGAAGTCAGAAGTTTACAAATCATATCTCAAATTTTGTTTTTGGATTCCTTGGTCAACAATATTTTCCCTAGTATTCATACTCAGCACTGAGAGACACTGGCAAAATAACAGACAGTATTATATAGATTTCCAAGGCAAATTGTATAACAGCTTCAGACATAATCTTTCCTGGACATAAAAGCTACATCAGGTTAAGCTGAGGTGATTTACATCACCTTCTAAACTGAACCGGTCCACCTACCACAATCTACTCTTCTAATTAAAAGTATAAGGATTATTTAAGTCATAAATCCTGTCTCAAAAGCTGAGGCCTGCAAGCTACCTTTTACAGATATTTATGTTTCGGGTAAAGTTTCAGTAATGGACATGATAACAGAACACAAAAAAGCAGAGAACTTTCATACACCTCAGAAGCATTTCACAGAACAGTTTACCACCAAAACAAATAAGGACACAAAAGAAACCACCTAGAAGAATGGAAAAATAACCTTCAGCATACACATCCAGTCACTTTAAAAATCTCTAAAGCTAAACGGCACTTTGAGATGTGTGTACTCAAGGACAAAGCATCACCATAACATACAGGCAAAGCATGTGCAACAACATCTAGAGAAAAGTCTGTAGGTAGAAAGGACCACCATCTTGGGGAAGATGGTGGCGCAGGAGGTAGTGCTATCGGTTGGCAACTGGAAGGTTGCTGGTTCGAGCCCTGGTTCCTCCTGACACCATCAAAGTGCCCTTGAGCAAGACACTGAACCCCAAATTGCTCCCGGTGGGCAGGTTGGTGCCTGGCATGGCAGCCTCCGCCACCGGTGTGTGAATGTGAGGCGTGAGTTGTAAAGCACTTTGAGTACTCGTAAGAGTAGAAAAGCGCTATATAAATGCAGTCCATTTACCATTTAGTACTTTCGGCCAGATACAGTTTCTGCTGGGAGCAGCACAATACAGTGGAGACTCAAGACAGTGTCCCTTATAAATCAATCATGATATTCTTGCAGCCCGAACCCCCCCCCATTTCTTTTTCCACATGCCAAAGCAACACTGCAGTCTTCCATAGACTATTACGAGTGACAGTGTAAACTGGCTCAATGCAGTGTAGTATCCCCCAACAAGAACTGCTACCGTGGTCGACTGCCTATAGTCATACCTGCAGGAACTTAGGGGTGGTTAACCAGAAAGAGTTCTTTAATGCTTTATTGTTGCACAATTTCCATCATTGCGCGGTATTTCTTTGGAAATACTTATGAAGTAAGCTCTCGATGCAACAGCTGTTGTGCAACGTCCGATCAATTATTAACGCAGTAAAGCTATAGAGTTAAAAAATAAATAAAGTATCACGGTAATGTTGATTGTATGGGAGACAGGTAATTAACGCATTCTTAAGTGTTTCTGTGCTCCGTACTCAAAAGCGGGCTACTCATTGTACCGTAATGCTGACGAAGTCAGACGGTAGGAACCGGATATCACCTATTCCTACTCACCGCAGTGTCACCGTCACGAATAGCGGTACCCGGGGGAACCGGCTAGTGCGGACTGGGAGGATTAACGTCGCTGTACTATTGCAAAACTTATAAATGCGCACTTGCGAAATTCGGGCCTAGCTAGCCTCCGCCGTTTAGGCAAGAAATACACCTTCTGTTCAGTCAGCATTTTGGTGACATTAAGAAAATATCGCGGGTGTAATGATGAAGAGATGGGTCAAATATCGACAATGACCTCCTTAGCCAATTGGTGTCGTTTCCTAGCCCACGCATGAGAAACCGGTCTACGATTCTTCGGGGTAGTCGGTGTCTCCCTGCTGCTGACAGCCCGAAAAACTGTCACCAGATCCGCAGACAAAGAACGCGGGCCCACCGGTGCTCGAGGCGGGCTGCACGTGCCTCACCAGGTTGAAACGTAACGGTCGCATCCACTATTCGGTCAGGCTCGCGACTAGAAAGCGGCGCGCGGTGGCTAATGACGAGACGCGCACGGCTGATGACCCCCCCAGCACCGAGCCACCGGTGTTATAACCCCCCCGATCCCAGGGAAAACCTCAGCGTTCTCCGCAGGCGCTCCCCAGAACGACAAAAAAGCAAACGAAATACACATATATAAGCGCGGTGACATGAACTATTTGTGAGGCTGCATTGCTAACTGGCTAACGGCATCCAAAATGTCTACCAACATGAACACGACGACCATGTAAGATACCCAAATCACACACTCACGAGTTAGTTAAATCACGAATAACCAGTTCAATTAAAGAATCACATATACACCATTATCTTACCAAATAACGGCGGGTTAAAATAATGTATGTTCATGACAGTTAAGCAAATGAATAAATCCTGATTCCTTCGAGCTGGCCCCTGTAGTCTGTGGGGAACGCCGCGGTTTAAAAGCAGAAATTCAGTAGCGTCGCTTCATTTCCAGTAACAAAACTAAGATGTCGTACCCGATTTATACGCATCGAAGCCATCCTCGTAATCGCTCTTAGCCCACATCGTGGCTTCTCTCCTGCTCTCGAATATGCGGTAGTCCGGACGGGCAATCCCAGCACCCGAGATGAAGAAGCCTTCAGACCCACAAAGGAGCTAAGTGCAGCCCATGTTCGAGCGAGGCGAGTGGCCGATCCACGTTACGAACAGAAACTTCGAGCTCTTTCTGTCTTCTATCGCCGAGTCCTTAAATCGGAAATTGGCTTCGATCCGACTGATGATGATCCGAAGGCCGGCGTAGACTCGCAGTGATTACCGCAGCGCACACGGGAGGACGTGATCTCACGAAATGCGAGTCCCCAGCTTCACGGAGGAGAAAGCGAGGCTCAATCAGGGCTCTGTCCCTCCCACACGGCCCCGGGGTGACCCCCCCCCGCTGTCACTGCTGCAGCTCAAGGGAGGGGGGATCAGGGGTACAGTGACTGGGGGATTATCTTCCGACAAGCACCGGCTCAGACTGCGACCTCCTCCGTGCACTTCAGCGCATCTTGCGCCGTGGCAGCACTGAAAGCGCCACATTTGGGGCTCAGTGCACCATCATTTACAGCTGGAGAGTAGCGCCGCAGATAGTTTCGTATCGGTGCATACGAAAGTGTAGCAAATTACCGGCGTATCTACGTCTATCTTTCTAAATCCATTAAATCACCAATAGCATTAATGTAACGAAGAAATCACGGCCGTCATTCAAATTAATAAATCGATATGTTTTTGACTTCGCAACACAATATTTGCATGCCTTTATGTGATTATAATCTACGACTAATATAAACGATCGTGTCAAGAGCGTAGACGTATTTGTAATAATGAGAAGTTAGTGTTAACCACGACAATAAGTATACTAGATATTATATCTAGTCTTTCTTGGAATAATAAGATGTTTATGCATATAGATAAATTAAATTCACTATTTATCAGATTTGTTGATTACAAGTAAAAATAAAACGAAATACTTAATTGTATCCTGTTTTATAGCGGCTGCGTCTGAAATGCAATCTAAAACATTATAGACTACAAATATTAACAGGAGACTGGCTGTTAAGCATAAGCAAAAAAGAAATAAAATAATAAATGTAGCTTCCAACTACCACCACTACTACTGATCAAACAAATAAACAATAAATGTTTCCTCGGCAAACTGCAATTCCGAAGCTATAAAAAGTTATCCCTAATCAGCATGACTAACTGAGAGTTCCTCCTAGGAGCAGCTGTCGCCTTTTCAACAGAAAAATTTAGCCCAACTAATTCAGCTTGCGCTCTGGTTCTGGGCGTTTCTCAGCACCGTTAGCACCTAGTTAACACACCCAGGAGCTGACCATGGTTCTCCGGACGCTGCTCCTTGCGGATCTCCCAGCGGCAATATCGTTCATTAGCAAATACTTCTTGACTGGCACAATTTGCGGCTCGTTGCTGCTTATTGGGCTGATGAAATTCTGGAGGTTACATCTCTTTTGTTTCTTTCCTTTCGCGGAGATTGACATAGTCAGCCGGTGTTCTTTCTGAAGTTATAGAAGTGATCGAATCGGCCTAATTCTACACGCTCCTGGAAATACTTGTTGGCTGATTTTTACTGTTTATTATTCATTCACACTCAATGCATCCTTACATCTTCCAATTGCTAACCCAGTACGGGGTCTCAGGGCAAAAAAGGTTGATATTACAGTCCATTGAGCTGCTGTAATGACGTGATGTGTATGCGCGTGTACATATATAATATATAACCCTTTAAATAAAAACGTTAACCAGCAGTTTCAATTTCTTATATTAATATCCTGTACCTTTGCCTTAGTTTGACTCGCTTCACATTCATCCTTTGCTTCTGAGAATATAAACTTTATCTATTTTTTGAACATTTGTGGAATGATAGTCAGCTGGCCTATCGTCTTCCAACAGCCTATCCTGAGCTACATCACCTGGAGCCCATTACGGGCAGCACAGCAAAGCCTTCAAACAAAGGGAGAAGTTGTAAAATCCACCCATGCATGGCTGAGGCAGGATTTCAACCCCCCAGCCATGGAAATTTGTGGCCACAGCGCTGTCCATATAAAAATCCCCCAATGATTAAATGTCATTGTTAATTATGAATGACAATAAATACTGCTCCGAACGTCACACACAAAAGCTACCTCCCTTTTGAATTTAAAATGGAAGATAACCGCTCTCGACACTGACCAAATAGTCTTTTTGCTGAACCAAAAAAGGTGTGAGAGGAAGTATGATTTAAGTAAAATTGTTCAGAATAATTATCTGCAACAGTGTATATTACAAAAAACAACAAAATTGTTTTTATCTTGCTGTCCATGTAAAGGGAAGAGTCCACTATTGTAACCAACAACAATGACCGAGCGAGATGTAATTTCATCATATTTCTTCCTGCTTTCTCTTTGAGGTTCCTTTTTTTCAGCTTTTGCCACAATTTTGTGCAGCTTTTCCTGTTTATATATGAATATTGTTTCCCTTTTCTATATTTGAATGCAAAAAGTATTACAATAATATGATGTTATGACTGTTTATGCCTTTTCAAAGCAGGCTCATTGTCTAACCTTTTGTACTCTTTGAAAAATACAAATTAGCTGCTTGGATTGTAAGTAAACAAAAAGGTATATTTAGTATGATATCAAGTGGTGAAGCTTGCATTACCTTCCTGTTACTTGAGTTAAAAATGTTACAGCAATAGTAAAAAGCATTTAAATAATACTAAGACTTACTAGTTATTTTACAGAATATGTGGTTATAATAACCATATACCCTACATGTGAAGGGAGGAAACAGGCATGTTTAGAGAGCCACACTTCCTTCATACGTTTATGCTTACCATGCCAGACTCATTGCCCCCCTCAGAGTAGAAAAACAGAGGCAAGAGCAACTGAGTGAAACTGGCACTGTTTGGGTGGCAGAAGTAGTTCAGTTTCACAAAGCATTGATCGAGACCAGCCACTACGCTAATTAAATCCGATGTCAGCCTCAATAAACATGACACTGCTTTGAGCAGGGGGAAGAAAGCCTGTTTGCATAATCAAGCTTGCATACAGCATTATCCCAGTTCAATTGCCCATTACATAGGAATTAATCACAAGCCACTCTTATTGTCTCTGCTTGTAAGCTTAATTATAGCTATAGCAAAACTCAGGGAAGCTGAAAACATTTGATTACAATGAGATCAATTATGAGCTTGATCTTTTGGGTGAAAAAAATGAAGAAATGTGTATGGTGAAATACATCACTGTTGTCTCTATGGAATATAGCAGGTATGACAGAGACAGTTATGGAAAAGCACAAACCATGTACCTTGTGAATAAAAACTCTCGCCTGTAGTGTAGGTATTTAGGGGCCAAGACTTTAATAGGAAGTAGAATTAAATCAATTGTGTTTTAAACTGAACTGCATGTCACCTTAATCTTCAAAAGGCAAATATTTGTAAAAGGGTTCTGATTTAAAAATTTGATTAAAAAGACTCTAGTTGACAGACCGAAAAAAAAAGGTTTTACTTCAACATTTCTGAGTCTTTAGATGGAACAGTGACTCAGTGGGGAGCAGTATTGCCTCATAACTCCAAGGTAATAATTGTGTGGAGTTTGCATTTGGCTTCCTCAGGGTACTCTGGTTTGCTCATGCAGTTAGGTTACCAACTTATGTGTGTGTGCGTGTGTGTATCATGTGATGGTCTGGCAACCTGTCCAGGTTGTACCCTAGGCTTGTACTCTATGCTGCTTGGGATACACTTCAGATGAACTTAACCCTAAGCAGTTAGAAAATCGATGGATGGATGGATGGAATTATGGACCTTTTGGCCCCTGCAAGGCACATTAAATCAAACCATGAGCACAGCAGTGAGCCTTGCACATAAACAGAGCTTGGGGAGGCTTTCTTTAATAAAAGCCCCCCTGTATGGAAAAGAGCTCCATCCACAGTGCATCTGTGTGACGACATGGCATGTCCCAGCCACCGTGCTCATTGTACAGTGAAACTGCAACAACTTCACTATGATAAAACCACAAAGCTAATCCGTCTCTCACTGCTAAATAACGAAATGAAGGATGAAGTTGAGATCACCAGTGCAACCAAACTAAGGTTCAGTTCAAATGCTAGCCTCATCACAAACTATGACACCTGTAACGGGAACCGAAAGCATTCAGGCAGCATAACGCCACGAGGCCAAGCCAGCCAAATAAGACCCAGGGCTCTTTTGCAACAAAGAAGAAAGCGCCGGTTTCGACAACAAAGCCACATTTGGCTTTCTGCCCTCATCGGGGCTAAATAAATGCTGTTGCCACTCAACACAAACAAAACATTTCCTCTCAACAGACTCCAAACACCCCAGTGTTCCGCTGACAACAATGTTGGCCTGCTCTTTTTCCAGCACAACTATTGGCGTCGTGCGAGTATTTTTTTACGAAAAATTTCCAGATTATTGTAGGGGCATTGCAGTACCATAGCTCTTAGCCAATCAGACGTATGAATCTGTTTTCGTGAACGTTATCAGCTCCACGCAGACTGTACCCATCCCCCACTTCCTGTCTCAGTGCCAGGAAGTCAGTGGTTAAGACTGGACACAGCTAACTTCCAGCCCGGTCTGGCTATGCCATGTACCTGCAGATTACCACGTCGAAGCAGAAACGAGCCCAAGCGTTGCTACCGTCCTTCTGCGCGAATGCTATAAAAAGTGATCCGCATATCAATTGGGAAACAAACAAAAAGGGTTTGCAAAATATATCGAGGCACTAAATGTCCAACCACAGCAAACAGCAGCAGTACGTTTTCTGCTCTATTTCTGACACCTAGATAATATAAAGACACAGTTTTTCATCACTATGAGAAAAAAAATCTCACATAGCTACACTTCAGGAGATATTTCCCGGCACCAATTCAAATCCAGGTTAAAGTTACAGGTTACAGACTTTACCTAAAAAAAATCTCCATTGAAAAAAATATTTGCAGAGAAGATGTATTTAACTTACGCGCGTTTCTCTTCATGAGATCTTCAGCAGGCAAAGCAGAAGCTGGGCCAGGAAGTGGTGACAGCTTAGAGTATCACAAACGAAACCCAACACTGAAAATGTTACAGCCATCCACCTTCTCTACAACCTCAGCAAAAGACGGAAAAAAAACATGAAACCCATCTGCATTTACTCATCTGGAGCTTCAGTGATGGAATATTTCTGCCATCATTGTTTTATCAGGTTATTTGGGTCATAATGCAGTGTTCGTGCTGCCTTTACGACATGTACCATCTGTCAACAATCAGTAGAAATATAAGTATAAACAGAATTTAATCTAAATTAAACTAATATCTTAAAACAAATACCAGGAACTCAGACTCCATTGGCTACCTTTAGGCAGTCCAGGATGACAGTGAGTGCCCTTATATATTTATTATGGTGTCCTGTGAAATCTGTTTCTTCACAGTAGCTGTAGGTGCTCGTTAGGTTCACCCTTGACCAGCACAGAACCCAGGCATACTTCCAACTCTTTATCTAATAATCTAATGACTACAACCTAACATATAAAGGAAGCATTCTTTTGGATTCATTGATCACTAGAACTGTATTCCCCAACCCGGTTCTTGGGGACCCACAGACAGTCCATATTTTTACATCCCTTCCAGCTCCCTACTGGGAAAAATGTGGACCATCTGTGCATCCCCAAGGACCCGGTTGGGAAACGTTGCTCTAGAACCTTCCATCTGGTACATTTATTGCCGTCTTCAGAATGACATGATCATAGATGTAGGATGTGATGTCAGACTCTGTTTAGATTATAAGGAAATTAAGTAACTGGTTCTGAACCAATGGTGAAGTAAGAACAACAGAGCTGGCAATAAAGCTAACCAGGGGAAGCATCCTTGGTCAGTTCATACTGCTTAACCTGCATTTTTGGCCCTGAAAGGCCTGAGCCAACCTCAGTTCCTCTGGTTGACACTCCTGTTGTAGCATCGGAGTCGCAAATCTTAGTCACATTTTTTTTTTTTTAAGAAAGCATTTGTGTTTCTGACCCAGTTGAAATCGGAGAGATCAACAGTTAATGTTTTGGTAACCAAAAAAGAAGAGTGTGACTGCATGTTTCAGAAGTAGGCCAGCAGTTCTAATCTAATTTCACAAGCTCAGAGGATGAAAGGCGACGGAGGGAGTTCAGGGCTGAATCTAGAGCAGAGCGCAGGTCGTTCGGAGCTACAGGCACACTGCTGCTCTTCTGCATCCCCTCATGTCCTGACCTCCAGCTCACTGGCTCTGCACCTGTACACAAGCCAGTCTCTTCTCAGAGTGCTGCTAATGTACCCGACACTGCATGAGGTCCCAGCAGTGCTCCGGTGAGGACAGGCCAGCCAGAGATAATCTGATGTGATTCTAAAGCAATTCAACGGCACTCAAATGAAACCATAACCTTCAAATGTTTGTTTGGTTGTATTCTACTTCAGCTCATTTAATGAAAAATATTACCAAATTTAGGCTTTGTACAGATATGAAACACAAAACCTAAACAACTTAAAATCTATACATAATCTGTAAACGATCCAGCCACCTCAGTAACCATTATGACATCAAATTGTGATATCAGATTTCAACATTTTTCAATGAATAAAACTAAAAACATTGTTCTTCAATCTCTAAGAAAAAAACTTTTTTCCTCTTTTACAGAGCTCCATCACATCTTCAACGTGATCAAACAAAAAACTTGTAATTACAAATCTGCAAATATTTGGCTGCAGCTCATATCCTCTTCGCACAAAAAGCATCGTTTACCGGAGGTGGTATTCTCTTCACGAAAATAAACGGTTCGGGAAAGACTCTCACCATACATCACATACATCTAACACAAAACAGGCTCTTTGCGTGAGCATCGGAGTGGAGACTAACATGAAACGGTCAGCCAGCAGGGCAGAGCCCAAGAAACGTGCTCCTGGCGTGAATCCACGTGTCTCCATTAGCTGCCACAGCAATCAGTTAAGAGGCTCTTAGCACAGCTTAGTTACAGAGTGTGAGCGACAATAATCCAATAAATATTTCAGCGATAACATGCATGGCACTGACAAGGACCCGGAGATAAGGTCTGTAGCGAATAATATTCTGAATTATTGGGTGACGCGGTATACTGGTTTAGGAAATAACAAAAGAACAAACAGGTTTAAATCTCAAAAGAGTGTCCTTGTATGTGAAGTATTCGGTTGCATAAATATCTAAATCTGTGTAAATAAAGCATTTCTGTGTAATGACCCTCATAGCTTCGGTGTCTTGTAAATTTTTGTTCAATTGTCATTTTTTTCTTTTTCTCAGCGTGGAAAAAAAAACATCAATGTAGCAGTAGTTCAGAATAAAAACCACACAGACTCCTTCACAACTGGCTTCAAGTAACATGGAAGCTTGAAGGAGGTCCAGTAAAAAAATTCTACTGCGATCGGGAATGAACACACACACACACACACACACACACAAGCACACACACACACACACACACACCCACACAAGCACACGCACAGTTGCCCAGCCTCCGTGACGACTCTGAAACACATTAGTATTTTTCTCAAAGCAGCATGTTTGAGTCGTGTTTTTTCCGCAGAAATAGATTAATTTCCCATGAAAACATTAAACAGTTGCAAAAACAAAAGAAGACAAGATAGACAGTTCATTTAGGCAGAAGTCATTGATGACAAAAACTTGCAGTTTCAAAACAAGTTTATAGGACCACTGAGTAAACAGTATCTTGTGTTTTCTTACTATTTGAGAGGATTGTAATATTCAAGTGATCCTGCTGTGTGGCTCTGCGATGTGCATTCAGATATCCGCTTAACCAATGCATAATACGCATCAATGCTAAATAAAAATCAATGCTAATAAAATTCAACCCACTAGCAGGATACAGTGGATGCAGTCTGTTCATCCGGTAATAACTGCAATTTACAGTACTGTCTGCCATGAGGCTGTGCACTGGGCAGGAAACGTACAGCTACAGCTTCTCAGAACCATCGTATCGGATTTTCTTTAAAGGGATTGGGGGAAAAGAAAAAAAAAAAATATCATTAAAGGCTTTATTTTAAAGTTACAGAGGACAGCCCATCCAGTCTGAAATATTTCTGATCAATAACAATTCATTATTAATGAGGCCATTGCCTCATCGGCAGGAAGTTAGAGTCCATTAAAGTCGTCATCCTGGGTGCCGCTTCCGGCCGTCATCATGCCCCCTAAATAAACTCCATCATCTTCTCCTCAGGCCTTCTCGCCTGACTCTGACAGCCAAGCATTGACCTACATAGGCCAGACAATGGTAATACTCCATTGCATAAAATATCATATTATTCCTGTGAGCAGGCCAGTACAGAGTGCCTTAGAAATATAGCAAATTCAAATGGAGCTCCGCCCTCAGAGAGGGCATACCCCTGTGCTCAACTCAGAGTGGGACTGATGACATCTAAGTGGCCCACTTTCTCTTTGGTCTGCTTGCCTATATGACACTCTAGGAAGGAAAAGTATTGGTTCCTATACGGCATCAGTGTTAGGGACAAGTCTGACCTTGATCTCGCCTACCAAAACCACATCCCTTGGGTCCAGTTACAGTCCTGCCATTAAAACCGATCTCATTAGGCGCCGAGCTAAACACTGTCTTCCTAGCACCTCCTTGTGGAATTCTTCCAGTGTAGCCATGACGACGGCGGCATGCTGTACGTGCTGCAGTGGGCTCCCTCGGGAAGGACACTTGCATCTGCAGACGACGCACTTCGCCATGCGACAAGCCGTCACCGCAGAATGTCAGAGCCGGAACTGAGATTTTGTCCCGCGTACAATAAGGGTTTGTGGCCTGGCGGGGGAAATACAGAGGGGGCCTTTGTGTGGTTTTGGCAGGGATGACTTTGCAGAGAGGCAGACAATAGGAAATGTATAATACATAATTACAAAATTAATAAATGCATATTTCTAAAGGCAACCCAAGCCGTAGAAGAAATTCTGTAGCACAAAGAGAGGCTAAGGATATGTATTTACATTACATAAACAAAAAAAATAAAACAGAAATACATGCATCATGAAGATACCCGGTGCAGCCGTCAGTCACACTTTAACTCTCTTGCTGAGCTCCTCGTCCCAGTCCACCTCCAGCTCAGCATCATCTATCGCTGAGCAGCTGAACATGGACCGGCCCGGGAAGACTGCCTTTGACGTGCTCGGCCCGAACTCGAAACACTTCCTCTTCCTGGGGTTCCCAGCATGCTCCTCTGCGGAGCTGCCTTGCCCACTCTTTCCGGCGGGCGCGGCGCCCCTGGCTGCCGGCTCGGTTCGCTTGTCCGCTGAGGCCGTGAAGGAGAAGCGGGACAGTCTGGCCAGGGTGCAGCTGGAGACTGTCCGAGGGGGGTCTGGGCGAGGGGGCCCGGCCTCCGGGGCTGTGATGTCACCCGTCTCCATGCTGCTCAGGCGCTGGAGCAGTCTCTGTCGCTTATGCTCCTGCCCGTCCTCTCCCTCTGCTGGGTCGGCAGGGCCCTCGCCCCTCTCCATGTGGTTATGAGGCTTTTCAGCCAGTCTGTGCTCTTTTCTGAGCTTTATGCTCGTGCTGCTTCTCTCCGGCCTCCGAGATCCCTCCGCCGCCCCCTCGGGCCTCCGCGATCCCTCCACTGCCCTCCGCGATCCCTCCGCCGCCCCCTCCAGCCTCCGCGATCCCTCTGCCGCCCTTTCTGGCCTCCGCGATCCCTCCACCGCTCTCTCTGACTCCGTCAGGGTGTCAGACATGCGAGACAGCTTTTTCCTGGGCCGGAAGATGAACCCTGAGAGTTTGGTGTGTGGGTCATCCCCGGTCTCCCCAGTCCCTGGTGCACTGTGGCCACCGAGTGATGGGACCTGCTCTGCATCTTTCTTACTCGTGGCCTGTTTCTTGTCAGCCGTGGGGGTGCTGTGGGAGGGCAGGGGCACGTGATCAAATGGCTCCCCACCAGCTTTAGCGTTTGGTCCCGGGGCCCCAGGCCGCAAGGGTGTGGAGGTCAGGGCCTGGAGCCTCCTGCCTCGGAGCTTCTCCGACAGCTTATCCATCACAGACGCTACCCCCTTTGCCGCATCCGGCGGGCCAGCTAGCTCATCTACTGTGGCCGTCGTCTGCCGCTCGCGCCTCTCTGTTGGGCTGCCGGGGGAGTCCGTGGGGACACAAGACAGAGCTGCCGAAATCGGCGAGACCTGTATCGGAGCGTCAGCCTCCACTGGGCCGGACAGCGAGCGGAACCACTCCAGAGCGGGATCTGAGCCATTCAGAGTCGGTGGAAGAGAATGGGCGTCCCGGGCAGTGCCAGAACTCGTGTTGTGACCGGGCTGCTCTTCTGAAGGATCCGCTGGACCCTCTGCTGGGCCACTGGACGTCCTGCATCTTTTAATCAACCTACAAGAGCAACAAGCAGGAACCAGCTATAGCAGTTCACTTTTAATATTACTACAAATTTGTATTCTGATGTAGTGTGCAAAGTGCCGCGTTTAAAATGGGTTAAACTGTGTGGATATTTATATTAAGCGCCATTTTTATGCCAAAATGCTCCAAAACGAGGCCCCAGAGAAGTTCCTCGTCTCGCTCTGCTCAGGTCGCCTTACTGTGACAGCCTCCCCAGCTCCTTTCTGAGAAGATGCTGCAATCCCAGCGCTTCCAGTATGACTTTGCACTGTTGCCGGTACTGCTCGCGGGGATCGTCGGGGAATGAGGTGTGCAGCGCGTTCACTTCACCCAGGAGGGCGCCCCCCTGAGGTGCAAACACACAATCGGTAGGAGAGCATGACGTTACCCCCGGCGAAGCGGATCGCCGAGAACGACGGACGCCCTACCTGCATGGAGCACTCCATGACGGAGACCACCACGACCGCATCCTCCACTGTGACCGTCTCCCTGAACATCAGCCGGGCATGTGCTGGAAATCGAGCAGGAAATAGAAGGAAAAGTGATGTCATTATCCTTATATGGAATTATACGGGCAGGGTTCATTTAGGGTCAGTTTAACGCTGCGGGCTGCTCTGCGTTTTCACCACACGCTGCCTCACGGGCAGGCAGCATCGCTGATGTCCCCCGCCTCCCCGCCTCCCCGCCCCCGCCACGTTTCTCCCACAAGGAAACACCGGCACTCAGACCTTAAGGCTACTCAAAAGCCGCTAATTACAACATACAGGGGCACTGGGGCATAAACAGCCAGTTATTTGCACACTGGTAATATTTAGTTACCAGTACTCTCATCTGCTATTTGTTTGCTGCGGTAGAGTTTTCTTTCACTGTCATTTGTTTGAACTTATTGCTGTCTGGGGGGCTAATTTGTTACACTTCATGCTGATGTTACCGCTAACTGACGGGCCACGGGAGTCATGTGACTATGCATCTCACTGAACCGAGTACACATGACAATAATGTTTCATAGTGAATCTATTTTCCCCATAGACCTAGGCTTATTATTTTATGTTCAGATTTACTATATTGTCTTGATTGTCCTTGTTTTTTTTTTTCGTGCGACACCCAAAGTATATTCTTTGTAGAAATAACATAAATGATTGGCAATAGATTAATGATTGATATCATTTGATATCATTGATATCATTGCCCTCATCTCTAATGATGCTGATACTACTAATAATAAACAACAACAACAACAACAAGGGTGACGATGATGTCGCATGTAAGCATGCAGGCCTGCCTTCGGCCAAACGTCCGAGGCTCTCCAGCATGCGCACGGTGGTGCGGGCGGCGCTGCGGCCCTCGCTCTGCCTCTGCATTTGGTAGTAGCGCGCCAGCACCGAGCTCGCCTCATCCGTCACGCGCGGCTGCAGCGCCTTGGCCAGGCAGAAGTAGGCCTTCATCTTCTCCAGGCCCCACAGGGAGTCGGCTGGGCCGTCGGTGCCAGGAGCTGTGTGGGTGGGGTTCATGTGCACACACATGCACACACACACACACACACACACACATGCACACGCACACGCACACACACACACACACACACAGTCACTTATCTGGACTAGAGCAATGCAAATTCCACATGCAAAACCAAACATCAACATTGATCCTCAATTTTCTATGAACATGCTTTAATGACCACTGGCAAGTTACCTGAGAAACCCCCAAAGTAACCCATCTATCACTCAGGAGACTCTGACGTCACAGGAAATGCTTCATGTAGGATGCAGACGCTCAGCAAACAGTGACATCGAGGGGCACCTCATTCTGCATACGATCCCACGCTTCACTTTGGATATTTACGCAAGCGAGACAGCGACACCCTCTGCCGAGGGCTGTAACAGCGCCATCTGCTCACTCTGGAACTTCACTAGCAGCCGAATTACTGAAACGTCCAAGACTTTAACCCAGGACAGACCTTTGTTCTGAAGGATGAAGGAGGAGATGATTCTGTCCCATTCGGGATTCTTGGTGTCCAGCAGGACCAGGACCAAGTCGAAGCGGCTCAGCAGTGGGCTGGCCAGCGCCACGTTCACAGAGACGGGGACGCTGGGGTCGTACTGGCCCTTGGGGTTGGTCGCTGCCAGGATGGTGGTCCTTGTGTTCAGCTTACACACCATGCTGCACACCAGACAGACAGACCTTCACCTTGGTGCTATAGGTACAATAAACGATGCCCCCGTTTGTGTGTTACTGGTAAGTTCCACCGGCCCCCGCCCCTGTATGTACTTTGGCGTTTCCCATTTTATTTCCCTCCGGTATCCCGGATACCAAATTTGATGCCAACGTCAGACCTATAACGCCCTCTCATGTAATCATTTCCTCCGCTCTGTCCTGAAACATCAATCCACTGTTTTCTTTCCCTTCAGCTCCTGTTCTCCTTTTGGGCTTTTGTAGGCCAAAGCCAACTCATCCCCAACCACACCCAAAAACAGGAAACTCTGCCACATGGTCGCAATGTTCAGTCAGTTGTCCTTCTGGGAGACACTTTCACAGCTGTGAGCGTTATGGAGTTGAGGGCGAGCAGGCGAGAAGGTGATGTGGCGATGTAATGTTGTGCACGGCGCCCCCTGCTGATGTCCTCACCCAGCCTTGGCAACGCTGATGGTCTGCTGCTCCATGGCCTCGTGGATGCTGGTGCGGTCCTGCTCCTTGATGCTGTTGAACTCGTCGATGCAACAGAGTCCCCCGTCGGACAGCACCAGCGCCCCTGCCTCCAGATGCCACTCCCCAGAATCTTTCACCGCTGCCACCGTTAGCCCTGGGGGGCGGGTGATGTCACAGATACGGCGGCACATGAATGCACCAAAAGGTTGCCAGAGCGAGATTCTACCTTCATACCCTTGAGCCAAAGTACCTCATTGCTCCAATATCACGTGCAGACATATATCATAAGGTAGAATCTGAACATCCTGAATTGACACATTGGACTGTCTGTCTGCATCCCAGAACGCACCGCTCACTGGCACAATCTACACCCATCCCAGAACGCACCGCTCACTGGCACAATCTACACCCATCCCAGAACGCACCGCTCACTGGCACAATCTACACCC
>JAODLC010000043.1:4822934-4859291 GCA_026781145.1 Hippopotamyrus pictus | reverse complement strand
ATCCCAGCAGGACCCTTTCAAACATACAACAGTAGGCAAATGTATCAGGGTCCAAAGCCGAGGTGACTGGCAAATGAAAAAAAAAAAAGAAAAAAAGAAAGAAAAAACACAACAGCATTGCTTTTGAAAATACCTACAGCATACTGCATACTGCTGGTGCAATACCTGGATGATATGTTGGCATGAAAAATTAAATACCAGCCAAACCTAGGTAGGGCAGGGAGGTTAGTCTGCTAAGGCAGCCCTGCCGTTGGAATATTTAATAAAGTATCTATTAGAACTATTAGAGAAATATCCAGCTGTTAATGAGCCGAGTGGTAGCCGCGTTATTCACTTCCTATATTCATAATTACGTAAAAGAGCTGACTGGTTAACAAGCCGAGGGCTCGGCGCGGGGGTTTATCGGCGGCGGGCAAACCTGCGTTAGTGGAGCCGATGCCGGCTGTGAGCACAGAGCGCGGCGTGATCTTGGCGGCGTATTTCAGGAACTGTGACTTCCCAGTGCCTGGATCACCCACCAGCAGCAGGTGGGACTCGCCTTACGGGAAACAGACCTCCGTTAGCAGGTTTGAAGGTTCGGGCTGATTTTACTGCGGAAGCTGTTGCCCATTTAGTTGGTTTGGTTGGTTTACTGATCCCTCGTTATAGTCAAACAGCCAGGTATAAGCCGAACATAGCAATAACTAAAATATACTACGGAGATTTTAAATAAAAAATGCTTTTGTTTGCTTACCCTACATACCCTGTGAATAATAATTAGTTCATCCTAAAGATCATACTTCTTACTAAAACTATTATTATTTTAATCTTTGGCCTGCTTCAGCCCTAGGAACGGTGGATTTCTCAGTGGACATACTGACCTCTGACCCTTGTTCCAGAAGCATCTATTCTTTGAACTCCACCTGACAATACCAAGGCAACAGCCAGCTTGACGACATACAGGCCGAACACCTGCGGACACAGGCTCATCAGAATCTTGTTCCTGCCTTCACAAAGACAAAACGCAACTGAAATATTTTTTATTGTCCAAATGGTCAATATTTCAAACATTAAGAGGGTAACATTTTTTGAAAAACGATGGACAAATTTTATTCCAATAGCAAGTGTTCTATTGGGTGCAGGTACTGGTAGCAAATGTACCATTCAGGTCTTTTAACTTTTAAAGATATTAAAGAAGTAGTTGAGAATGATAAAAGAGGAGTATTTATTACATACCCTCTAAAGGATTGTCCTGGTATTTTTCCCAGAATTCCTCAAACTCCTTCTGAACGTCTTCTAACACCAGTGCTGCAGTGGACTGCTCATTGTTAACCTCGACGAAATTTGCCTGGAGCACTATCTCCAGGTCACAGCGAGAGTCCTGGTACAGCGGCTTCCATCGCTGCCGAACCACGCCATACACCGTGATGTCATCCCCTGCGGGGCACACGAGCAGGCATCGGTGAGGTCATTTCCTGTGGACTGTAAGACCAAACAGCACTGGAGAGCAAGCGAAGCTGGTCTCCATTAGTGAATCCAGACAGTCTGGCAAGAAAGACACTGAGGAGAAGAATCTGATTCCAGATGTTTGTTAAATCCTGGCAAAGACAAAGAATTTCTACTACACAGAGTCGCAAAGAGGAGGTATCCTTAGAAACCTTACAGTACACAAAATGCTTCATAAGACCAAAGATTTGACACCCTTAGACACTTCAATATTTATCTGGGCCAACTCAAAAGGATTCAAGGAACATGTCCTTAACCTGATTTACAGCTGTCCACAAGGTCGTCCTCCAGGATCACCAGCATGGACCTCGGAATGCTGCCCACGGAGAGTCTCTGGGCCTGGGGAGGAAAACAGCAAATACAGGCCATGGAAGGCTGGCACAGACCTCAGCTACCCACGACAGCAGAACACATTACTGAACTGGTCATGCAATGGAAACTGGCTCTTTGCAGCCACCTAGTGTGCAAACTGTGAAATGACACAACATGGTTCCTCTCTGGAAATACAAATTTACACAGAAATTCCGGTTTAGCGATTCCCACTTGCTTAAACATTTCCGGCCTATACTGCAGGCTTTTCTGCAATTTCTTGATACTTTATATCACTGTTTCTTCTCTTGCTTTGCCATACATTGCATTATACTTACACACAATAAACAATATCAAGACAAACAATCAATCATACACCCCAGCACTAGATTACAAAACACGGGCAAAGAGCGACATCCCCTGAAGCCTTTGCTACCTGCTCCTGGATCTTGATCTCCTGGTAGTCCCTGCAGCCAGCGGGGGAGGACAGGCCGTCGGACAGGCAGGTGAACTTGAAGGAGCCACAGCCCTCCTCGTTGGGGCAGGAGGTGGGCGGCTTGAAGCTGTAGAACTGCTCCAGGTCGGCCTGGACGGAGAACACGTACTTGCACTGGTTGCACATGTAGTCCCTCTCGAACTCCAGCACCTTGGTGTTGCTGGTGCGGATGACGGTGCCAGTCACGGACAGGAAGTGGCCCACGTCACGTGACCTGGGGATGTGATCCAGTGTCAGCTCAGGGCAAACCGGCAGACCTAAGATGGAGGCCACGTCAATACCGACGGTCAATGATTATGTAGCAGAATCGACACCCACCAACAGAAAGAAACAAAGCATCAATAGCATACTGCCGCTGTAACTCCGAATGACCACTGGGTGGTACTCTTTCCCCATTTTTCTCATTGTTCATTATGACACTTGTCATGCTCTCGTACACCATCTTGGAACACATTAAGATACTGACATTTAGCTGTTAGTTTATTATTTATTCATTATGATAAACTAAAAGTCCAGAATAAGCTGTGGACCCCCCATGACCCTGGATAGGACAAGAGGTTTCAGAAGCTCAACATAAAATTTATATAATATTATATATATTTATAATAATTTAAATTATGCCAATTTTTGGTGCAATTTAACGGGAAACCAAAGTTTCCAGATCAGACCAAGACTTCACTGGCCCTGTTATACCAAACTCTGGCTTTTTTTTTCGTACACGTTGACTGACGCATTCACATTGGCCAACAGCTGCTCCTAATTGTGTTTGCAGTTTTAATAATTTCAAAACAAAAATCCCTGTGGTACTGAAACTGCACCGGACCGTGAACCTGGAATCCAGGTTTGTATCGAACCGTGAATTCTGTGTACTGTTACACTCCAACAATTTACAGATGCCAATTAGTCAAGCGACACATGTGGGACGGAACGACACATGTGAGAGGAATTCAGCGCGACAAGAGCCCTGGTCTCACACGCAAATGTCACAAACGCAGAAAAGAGGCGGGACTTAAAACCCCAACCCTAGAGTATGACACTGCAGCCAGTGCAGTGTCACCACACTGCCCCGCACTGCAATATACTATATTTATATTATTAAGTATCCCCGCCTTGTGCTGTGTGCTTGCTGTGATAGACGCCAGACTCACTGGTACCCTGTACTGGATAAATGGATGCGGGAAGTAGATGGATGAATGTGAAAAAATAACTTAATAAAAATAATAATAATACAGTTGTTCCAGTTGAAACCATGTAATTGGACCACATCCACCCCCAGGGATGAGGAATACGAGTAAAACACAAGGATATTCATCACTGCGTGTTCCGACACAACAGCCTACAGCAGCAAGCTAAAAACCCAAATCCCACAGCCTACTGGGAGATGCAGGCGTTTGGCCAGATTAGATTACGGCAACAAGCTGTTTTTCCTTAAGAACACAACCAAGGCTGAAGTTGCTCGCCAGCATAGACTTGTTAAATATAAACAGTCTTCATGTTGTGAACGTTTGGGGGGGGGGGGGAGCTACTGTACAAATGGAACGAGACAACATCTCCACTGGAGCTAGAAATAGATCCAGGGAATTACCGGAGCAGGAAATGCGTGCAGAGCATGGAGCTACGATCAGGTCACATGACTGGGGCTCAGCACACAGGGCTGATCGTGCTGCATTCGCCTAATCTGATTCCGAACCCGATTTCTATGGCGACAAACTGCCGAGAGCAACGTGAAACCACAAGACGTCAGAAAGAGATCAGAATGGTGAGAGACATGGAAGCTGTATTATCCAAAGCTAAAGCCACAAACAGCAGCTCTAATCAGAACTGCGAACCACGTCCAACGTCCAGACCAGTGCTCTCCAACCTCATTTACAGTGAGAGATACTTCAGCAAAATTAAATAATATAGGGAGTCACTATATATATATATTATACACACACACACACACAGTATAGTATATAGTATAGTATATATACATAGTGACAGTAAAAACAAAGCACTCTAATATTATTTTCATGGAGATCCTTTTTGTAACTTATTCTAACTCATCCTTAATTTGCTGTTCTGCTCTCACTCAGACAAGCTCTTTACAATTCCGCTCTTTCAGGTGAATTTTATCCCGCCTAAAGTCAATACTTTGCCCATCGAGAGTAGTTGGTAAATCATGCTCTCTCCTTTTGCAATTCATTGGAACTCCTATTATTTTTGGAGAAAAAAAAAATCAATCTAAATGGCAAAATGTGTCCTGGCGGGCAGCCCCAGCCCTCTGTAAAAGTCAGATTCCACTTTGCATTCAGGAGGTGCGCTAATTAGCATTCTGCACGCCGCAGCCCGGCCCTGCAAAGGCTCAGCCAGGGATTTGGCTCCTTTGTTTTGTGGGCCACACTGACGCGATGCTAATAATGTCCTCAGGCTGTCCTGGGAGACACATAAGGTCACCTTGAAGAGGCTGAGTCCCAAACCCCAGCTCTGCACCATCAGGGATTAGCTCTGCAGTGCTGGGTAGTAAAATACACACCATTCATTCAGATTCCATTATGAGATTTCAGCTACACCAAGAAATAAGGAGGCTTATTATCAGCTTATTACAGCTGATCATGGCTCCATTCAGAACCCAGAAACACTTCTCCATGTAACACGGGCTCGATGAACTCTTCACTTCCAATCCATTCCACCACAGAACTTCAATTTGATACCTCACTCTGCTCCAGCCAAATGTCTCCCAGCTGCACACGAGGAGGACAGACAGCATGAGGAGATAAGACAGGTCTTGTTGGTGTCCATGGAGATTTCAGTTCTCCCAAAGTCATATTTCTCCAAACTAACTTTTGCACAGGGACAGTTAGCCACGGAAAACGTCCACCAAACCTGAACATGCTGCAGACCTCCACAACTAAGACTTGATCCAGCAGCACAGGTTCCAGATGCTGTTCATGGCTGACTCATCTACTTAAGCAGTATAGACGATTGCTATCCAGCCGACCCCTAATCGGCTTAATTGACATCTTTTCTCCGTACTGAAGTTGCAATTAAGCAATAACCATTCCTCCCAGCAGGGGTACCTGTGTGCAGCACAGACGCCCACCTGAGATCCTGGCGTGCAGGTTCCGTTTGAGTCGGCACCCAGAGCCCTGGGGTAAGGACTGCAGGACTGCAGTGGCTGCCCTGTGCAGGGCGTGGTCGAAGACAGGCAGGACCTCGCTGGGGAAGGCGATGAAATACTCAGCAACCTCCATGCTGGCTTCAAACAGTGTCATGGCGTTCACCACCACGGGGTAGTGTGCGTCCTCCACGGCCTCCTGCAGGATCTGGACAAGATCACTCCGGTGGTGTTCCATCACAAACGCCTCAAACGCCTGTCCGACAAAGGCAGCCTGGTCTGGATGTATCGACATGGCAAAACTGCAAAAAACGGACATGTCAATCATATGAGAACAACAGGCTTTTTAATGCTTACTGTCTGTCACTGCAACAACAGCTACATATGTAAATTAATACTCGGATGTTACTCCAACCTCACATTATTTTATACAGCCAAAAATTACATCATGCTTATCCGTACATGGAGTCTACTATCAAAGACTTAACATGAAATGTAATTACAATGTACTGTACACGCTTGAGGAAGTTTACTGTACTGGATAATTAATCAAGGTTACGCCAGGAAGATAAATACACGATAAATAATGAGTTTACTTTTCTCCCCAAGAGAATAAGCATACTGTTTGTGGTTATTTTATTCCATTTTCTTACATTTCCCTTAAGTGACGGTACAAAATTAGATGCAGATTTAATATCCTCCGAGGTTTGGCTGTAGATATTAGTTTTTTGTCTTTCTCGGCAGAAATCACTAAAATAGATGTGCTACAAAACTTTATTAGAAGTTAGAACGGAGACAGTTTTATCGCTGTAATCTCATATATAATTACTGACACCTAATGACGGTGAAGATAATTGTAATAATCGTAATATTCGCCTAAGAATAATTTACCAAACGACAAAACTCCTTGTGAATAAGGCAGGAAGGTCGAATTACAGAACTTAGAAATTAAAGAAAGACATTCGCTCATAGTAATCAACAATTTCTCACATATATTTGCTGTTATACTGTAATCTTTGAACAGCGCTACATCGCGTGTCACTCCCCGGTGTTCTCCCCAAAAAGACGCACTAATGTCACCTTACCCCAGCAACTTCCAGCAGGTACTAGCAGAAAACGGTCACTCCTGCCTGCTTAGCTGAATGTTATCGATACATTTTGGCAACTAGAGAATAAACAACACTGCCGCTTTGCATTTTCAAATAACCATATATTTACGCATGTAATGCAATGCGGAAGAAGAACCTTCAGGTCCATTTCGGAATTGCCGCCAAACTGTACTATTTACGTTTTTCTATAAGGGTATCCATATTAAATAAATGAATAATAAATCTAGGATATGTTCGAATAGAATAACATTCTACGAGAAAACAATTATAATATAAAGTATTACCACTGTACATTATTCTCACATGCAGTTTAATCTACACAACAGGTGAAATTCATATCGCATAAGAATACTACCCTCCCCATTAATGGTACGCTCCTATAAGGTACGATGTGCGCATGTGCGGGCAAATGCCGCGTAATGCGTTACCACGGTACCCGCTGTCCGAAGTAGTAGTGTTGAAGGAAGTCGGCAATGCGTAGGTAGACTACCGCTATTACAAAAAAAAAAAAACTACGCTTACTGCTTATTGTGGTATAATTGATGAGTAATATTATCTAAACTTAATTGGAGTAATTTAGTTTATCATAATTTAGTTAATCACAAATGATCGAATGTGCACGCTAGACATTTAACTGGAATATTAAAAATTACTGCAAATATTACGTACTGAAACAATAAAAATGCTAGAGTAGTAGTTGTTAACTAATTTTTGATAAAATGTTACAAGTATAGCAAAACAAGTTACACTTTTCTTTTTATTACTATAGCGTCAGACTTCATGTAGTTTATGAAGCGTATACTCAGTGACTCGTTTTTTAAAAACACCTGTTTGCCAAAGCAAACGACGGCTACAAACTGCCTAAGCGCTTTTAAATGTGGTCTGTATCCAGTACTATCTAGTTATTAGCCACATGTGGCTAATAAACTGGTGTATATAGTCTATGAGTCCCTTTCTTCATGCAACATTGAGGCTGTGCAAACCTATACTGGACAAGTTGTTGAAATAAGGATAGATGGATGTATTTTGTAAATTTTTTTGTAAGTTTTTTTTTTTTACAATACATGTACTTCAGGTATACAAGCAGTTACTGTACAGCTCACACAGGGAATGTTTTGCCTGGCTCACCGTGACAGAGAATAAATTCCTTATTCAAAATTAACCATGATGTGTTAAATGACTAAAGAGAAAAAAATGAGACATTTCAAATGGGTTTTCAAAATATTTTTTATGTTTTCTACCCAAAAAGAATACATCCAATTAGGAGGAAAATCTGACTCTGTTTCTGTAACGGCAAGTTACAGAATGTATTTATCATGCTTGCTCTCGGAACAATGGAAAAAAACTACTTCTGTAAAGGCAACTGTTATGTATACTTACTGTCTAGACACATAGGGAACATTATTTTAATTATTGGCTTCTGACCTGATTTTCAGTATTTTCCCATCAACACATTTACAATTAAAGAATGTACAAGAAATTTTTGCATTAAATATCTGACAAATACACAATACATAGGTAAATGTCACAATTATTTATTTATAGCATACACCAATATAATATAAATATAAAATATACCATTTATTTTAAAATCAGCGAGACATTATTTTAAGATCAGTGTTGAGACAACCATACAAATAGTTTAATCCTACCAAAATGATGCAGAGGTGCAGCTTGTAACAAACTGTCATTACGGCGCCAATCTAAAATAAAGTACGGAGGACAGACGATACTGCATTTAACAGATAATATGTAGCAGCTTATCCACCACTCAGAAGATGCATCAAAGAAAATGCCAAATGTACTTTTGTCACTGTACAAACAAGAAATCCATTCACAGTGAATTAATAAACAGTATGTGACGATGTGTAGTTGAGTACATCGCTCTCATTTTTTTTTTCTTCGTTTTCTTTGACATGCTGTTCGGTTCCAAAAAGTCAGAAGCTGAAGTACTGGGCGAACCACTCCTGCCGCTGCGGGTCCGGAGAGGCTACAGGCGAGTCGTCCGTCTCAGGAGGGCTGCACAAAGGGACAGGCCAGAACAACAGCGGTTATGCCAAACGGCTCGGCCTTGGAGGCTGGCGCCCTCTAGTGGTGCCCTCAGTTTGCAGCAGAAGGCATTCAGTTAACTCTCTGTGGGTGCGTCTTTATACGTTTCCTTCAAATGGTTGCTTAGCAAACACCCTTCAGATGCTTTTCAACTGCTAACCTGCTGTCAAATAACCTTTCATCAGCACAGGCAAGATGTTTGTCTCTGACAGAAGCACCAGCTAAGTCTGGCTCGGTCATATTCTAATTACAGTTTTAAACATGGTGTTTTACTATGCATGTATTGTTTGTTTTACTGCTTCAGAGGGCTGGCATCCCCTCTGAGAGCCGGATATATGGGAGAGCAGATGACTCGGCTAATCTGAGTGGGGTGTACAGTTCGCTATAGCTGCCAGCCTCCAGTCAGGCACCCCAGCATTGCGTGGGGCCAGTAGGGACTGAATCCACATAATTATCAGGTTCAATTGCAACATCTCGCACATTCTTACTCATGCTTTATTTATCTGACACGTTTATGCAAAGTGACGTCTGACTGAGAAAGCGGGGTCAGCCAGTTCCTGGAGAAATGAGGATTAAGGGCCTCAGCAGTGAAATCACACTGCTATTACTCAAGCAACTTTCCAATCAAGGTGACAGTGTTCTAACTTGCTGAGCTATACACTACTCCCATCCTCCAGGGGGCGCTACACAGGGAGAGTGGAAGCTCCTATAATCTCGTATAATGAACATGGCACCTGAATAAGGACAGATACACAAGAGTTAGCAAAAATCCAAAACTGGGCTTTGCTGCTGTACTATTGTCGGGTCCATAAACTGAATTGCACTGATAATAACTTACAGCAGTATACCCAAGTAAAAGGTTAGACAAGGATCCAGACCCATTAGAACCATGATGTCACCACTGTTGATGCTGGTGTTTGGTTTAATCCTAAGGAGAACACGCTTCTGATGCTTTTAATGATGAGAGAGTGTCACAGAGGGTGATGCAAATTTTGGCTTCACCTAACGAACTACAAGGGGATAAATTAAGGTCAGTGAGCTAAAGGTTTTCAAAAGGTAGATCCATTCATTTACCACATATGAATGCACCTCTGATAAATCCAGACCTATTTCTTTTCCGATGCAGGACATGCTAAGGGTTCATGTGACATAATTTTTTTTTTAAGTCAAAGTAAACAACTGTTGAGACATTTGCAGTGTTACTGTTGTCAGCACATCATCTAACTGGGTGGCTGATGATTAGCATATTTATTTCGTTAGCATTTCATTTTGCCTCTTTTGGTAGGTCCTGAGGGGGAATGTTCCCCCATTTAAACAAATGGTGGGAGAATCTATTACAGTCCTAAATGCCAGATGTGTCTGTTCTTTTTATGCGGCATTGGTTCTGAAAAGGCACTCGCATCCCCGAGGACAGAGAGCGAGAAGAATTATTAGGCTGCCAGTCAGGCTTTTACTTCCCTTTCCAGCTGCTTTATTTCATCACCCCATCCTAAATTTGAGTGCTTTTTTAGAACAGCTATTGGTTTATGTTTCTATATTTGCCGTTATGTTACATATTTTTCTATTACGGCATTTCTGGCAAAGATACTCAGTGCATCAGTGATGATAAATGCAACAAATGTTTATAAATGAAATTCAAATTAAAAATCAAAAGTAACTGCTCATCTATGGCCATCATGTTTCTACACAAATAATCATTTATTACTGATATTGCTCTTCTAACTAAGAATAATATAATTCAAATTTTGAAGTAGCTGTTGAACCACTGCATTGTCTTGCTCTTGACCGCTCCACTCTGCCTGCCTAAAATATACTAACAGCCCATTTTACAGACACTCTTATAATTATTTACAGGGGCGGGGCTACAGGGGCACTGACCCCAGCAGAAAGCTGATTGGCCCCCAGGGTACCACAGGGGTGTCACTCACAGATTTGAAACATTGTTTAAATCAGTAGTGTGGTTAAAGAAATTAAAAGAACCATAAGCGATTATCTTTATTGTTATTCTGAAATTTCGGTTGAAAATTTGGGCCTCACTCCAGTGAGTAAAACACATCTCTACCGTGTTACGTTTGTGGTAAGATGTCACAAACTGTATGTGCACATGTGTTTTTTTTTTTGTGAATCTTTCAGCGTTATCAGCCGCATGATCGTGAACTCTTACGGTAAGTGCTTCAGACCTGCAACCCCAAAGCTACATCACAGGGATTATGAACAAACACAGAGCGTGCCTAGCAAACTTGCCGTTTGTCCTTGCTCTGTGTTGACGCACACATGGGCTCCTGGCACTTTGCAGTTTCTTGCCTGAACGCGTACCTCTGACATTTTAGACTAGCCCCACCTTCTGTTTGGGGATTCTCTGGAAAAGACAAGACGTTCTACCACCTTTTAGAATCCCAGTCTCAGTACCAGTGGTGATCCTAATATTTTTTTCTAATAACAGAGGCCTAATCATTGGCCAATGATATGTTCTGAATCTGTGAGTGATAGTGGACTGGGAACTCCATGAGCCAATCAGCTTTCAGCTGGAGCCTGTGACCCCGCCCCTATATATTTCCCTTGTCAAGCACATTGATTCCCAGATGCTACCTTAATGGAATACTTAGAAATGAACTAATATGACCTTATAATACACTTCACTGTCAGCAAAGTCACACCCGGAGAAGCCTGAAAGAAGGCAAACCCACTTCTTGGACTTGAGCAGATATTCACCAGTGTGAGATTGTGAGTCCGATTTGTTGAGGCACTGTGGTAATACGCTTCCTATAAGAGAAGCGGGGGGTGTTCCACAAAACAGGATTTCTCAGGTAGGTGGACTAGCTTAAGCTGGAATGTTTGTCCAGTAGGAATATTCATGAATTCAAACTCAAGTTAACCCAGCTAAGTAAGAAATCTTGCTTTGTGGAACAGCCCCTAGGTCACTTTCCACTGTTGCTACACAGTTGTGATGACTCACTTGCCCGGTAGGGGGAGGCGCACCCCAGTGTGAGGAAGCTCTGTGTTCCAAGTCAGATTGTGTGAGGCTGGTGGAGGGAGAGTCCCATGACAATGGAGGATAGGCCGCGCCTAGCCTACTCATTCGCAATCAGCATGCAGAACAGCAAGACAGTGCACCCCGCCCATATTCATTTGCTCCTCCCATAGCCACACTGCCCCACCCTTACTCTGAATGCTCAAACATCCACCCCGTGTGCATCGGCAGCCCAGGAATGGAGCTCAGTGCATGCACGTGTAACAGCATCACACACGCCACCTGGAGGCAAATGACGGAACTGTATAAAACACCACAACACAAGCAGAGCAGTGTCGAGGCACGAGTCAACGACTTTATTGGCTGAATGAAGAAAAGGGTGCCACCCACTGAAAGACCCTCACACAGACATAGACACGTTGGCACACGGGGCAACAGGGGTCGGGGCACAAGGGCATGCATATCAGTTATAGTCTTTGAGTGCAATCCAGTCTACAGATGACAAATCAAGACAAACAAAATGGCGGACTTAGTGCAACGTCAACAGATCTTTTAAACATGGGGAGCAGAAAGCAAGCGTTCAAAAGGAAACAGGGAACAACAATCACCATCAAGTACTTTGATATTCCACCACAAAAAAAAAAAGTGTGACACAGGGACAGGACAGGGTAGAAGCAGGACAGAACCGGCATGCGTACAGTCGCGACAGCATGGGAGAGACGACCCTGACGCACCATGGTACCATTTGCATTCCAACGCCATTTTCAAAGCACATTTATGGGGCATTACCATTTGTGTAGAAAAACTGCAATATCCCTTTTTTTCCCCCATCATCTCATAAATAACTGAAAAGACAGCGAGCAGGTATAGGAGTGTTTAAAGATTCAGCACTCCCCATTCCTCTCTCCCAGGACACAATAAAATCCTGAAAGAGCTGCAGACGAACACAAAAAAAAAAAAAACAAAAAAACAAGCTGCCCTTC
Source organism: Hippopotamyrus pictus (assembly GCA_026781145.1). Taxonomy (NCBI): domain Eukaryota; kingdom Metazoa; phylum Chordata; class Actinopteri; order Osteoglossiformes; family Mormyridae; genus Hippopotamyrus; species Hippopotamyrus pictus. Next base: position 4,846,792 of record JAODLC010000043.1, on the reverse strand, counting down.
GAATGAAATTTCGATCAAGCGGGCAGTTAGGGTGAACCTAGCCAGGACCGGGAAAATTACCTTGTGAACGAAAATTCAGACAGTTTGAGGCTGTAACTTCTGATTTTGTGGCGGTTAACAGGAAAGGGACACAGAACAGTGAGCACAGGTGTCACCTGTCTGCAAAAGGGATACTACAACTGCTTCTACAGAGAGAGAGTGAGTAAAAGACAAGAGCACGGAAGTGCGGACTGGCCACGGGCACGGCAGAACGCCCGCCGCAGGCTCGACGGACGGCAACGTCAGCGGCGAGGTGCGGCTCACCTCATGACTTTCTTGGGCTCTGTCGGAGGGGTCGGTGGGGGCAGAGGTTTGCTCGTGTTGAGCTCAAGGTGGTGAATGGGGGAGTTGGGAATGGGTTCTAGACGGCTGGGCGGCGGGGGGGCACCCCCAGGGCCCCCGGCTTCCAGAGCCCTTAGATTTGGCGAACTGCTGAATCTGTTTGCCGATTTGTCATTCTTTCGCTTTTGCTACACAAACAGAACACAGACAGAAGAGCGGATTGGATGTTTAACGCTACGTAGCTTCATCACGTTCAAAAGCTACATCTGCCGAAAAGGTCAGCCTCGTGCAGCCCGGCTACGGACATGTAGTCGCTCCTGGCTACGTGAGATAGATAAATGAGGCACAAGAAAATGTATCAAAGTTAGAGGCTGCTAAGACTTCCGAAAAGTACAAAAGAATGGCTTGGAAAGCAAAATAGACTGGGATGGGCAACAGGTAAGAAACACGGACACAGGAAGACAGAGATCACACAGAGTCCAGAAGTGGAAGTTCCGCAGCACGGATGAGACACACGCTGATATGGAAGTCATGCAGGGTGGTCCATACCACTAGAACCAGGGTCCCTGCTTCTGCTTGGAAATGGGACATGGTGGATGTCGCACAGGCTGCCAAGTCGACAGGTTATTAAGTCGACAGAGAGACCTCACTGTTCTCACTGGCTTTCGCTTCTTCTTACGAGCGACTGTTGTAGCAAAGCCAACATGCTTACTGCAGAGGTCTGAATTCTGAGCCTGCTGGCAGTATCTGGCTACGTAAGAATCTCTGGATGAGAGAACTGGTCTCAGTGTTAATATTCATTATGAAATTTGGACTCAAAACAATCGATCTCCACAAGGGTTGTTAATAACTAGTGGTGTGTGATGTAGAGCATGGAGATGAAGCCAGAAAGCTCACCCAAAGCAACGTGCCGTGGAAAAGTGAGGAGCTGGCTCACCTTGATGAGGGGGTTGATGACACCAACGTTGGGGCTTGCATTGAACACCTTGTTGAAGTTGGTCTCTCGGTTTACCAGCTCCAACTGGTAGAACTTTTTGTCATCCTGTCCAAAAACATTAAATAGATTAGAGTGAATCTTGTTTACTGGAGTCACGGTGTGTTTCTCAAGGTGAAGGACTGCTCTGCTGTGCAGTCGTCTGCCATTAAAGAAGTACGTGCATCAAACATCAAGATAAGTGTTTAAAAGTTGCCCTTTCCGAGATTAAAAAAAAAACAACACAAATAACGTCTAAATATGTCTGATCTGTGCTTGAAGTCTGATGTGAAGTCTCTGTTTCCAGGGCCGTTTATGCAACATTCTGAAAATACACCCTGCATGTTCATTCCAGCTTTTTTTTTTTATTCATTTCATTCCTGTGTGTTGTCATAGTTACGGTGAAATCTGGTCTGAAATGCGTCAATGGAATAAAAAAAAAAAAAAAAAAAAACCTCCATGTCCGAAGTGCTCTTCCAATAATGCTTAACGATCCCTATGGTGTGGCGAAGCTCTCTATGGAGAGCAGGGTCTACTGCCTGGGGGAGATGGCACCCCGAAACACTTACCACCAGCTTCTTGACCAGTGCTTCTCTCTCTGCCACCATATCCTTCAGCTCAGCGATCACCTGCAGGTCTTCGGGGCGGCTCTCCCTGTTCCGGAACTTTTCCTCCGTTCCCTCCAAACTGGGTGAGGGAGCAAGCAGAGGTCAGGGAACACAAGCCTGTAGAACTGTAGGCTTTCCAGACTCACCCCATGTAACCCTTCCTACCCAAGGGTCTCGCAATACAGAACCACCACCCCCTCCTTCCCAGCAACAGGCTGTTAATTTTGGTTTGGCACAACGAAAATGCGGAGACTCCGAGGTGCTAGAATAGGGTAGGGAAGAAGGTTCTCAGTGATGCAGATGTTTCAAAGATTTCCAGCTCTTTAGCTTCATTCTCCTGCCAACATCATTTAATACCAAAGCTGCAAGATACATGGTGCTGGGACCTAGATTCTCCTACATTTCAGTTTCCCACTAAATCAAATCTCCTGTGACCATAAATTCACTCTGGTGGACATTGGATCATACAGTTAGTCACTGGCCAGAAACCAAATATGTGTTTGTGTGTTTTTACATAAACATTACATTTAAAGCTTTTTCAGAGGTGTCTGAAAAGAGCATGAATCATTTATGCTCTGTTTATGCTCTGTTGCTTTATTTTGTAGTTATTGCAAAAAAATAAAATACTATGGAACAAATGACACTTAAATGACTAATTGTACCGTAGTATATTTTAAGAAGCAGAAGCTAAAAAAAAAAAAATGATCAAAACAAACAAGGCAGTTTGAGCAAAGCTTTTCCATGCTTTTTGCAGCCTTGGTAGCATTAGAGTAAAACACCAGCTTCTCTCTCAGCAACAGGCGCCGCTCAGATGTGATTGGTCCGAGTGTCGGTCTATTGTAAAGGTACAGCTAACCTCAAGGGTGGCAAGACCGGCGACCAGGATCACCTTAATTCAGTCGAAACTAGGGGCTCTAGTAGCAAGAGAAAACAAGCAGCCGCCAGCACAGTGATGGGGCTCAGGAGGACAGCGCATCTGCTGAAAACCAACAAATAATTGAGCAGCTGCACAGAAATAAATACCCTGTGAAGTTTTAATAGAAGGAAAAGGCGAGGTGGTTGGGGAATGATTTCGGGGGTGCTTAGAGAGCACTGTGATTAATTGGGGAGAGGAAGGGGGAGCCGTTCTGAATACAGAATGGTGTCAAACTTCATTAGCAGGCAGAAAATGCATCCCACAGCGCAGGAAGCATCAGGACATTAGCCGCTAAGCTACCATGAGGCCATCTAAGGCAGATGAGCAGGACTAACCAGTCTTTGGCCAATCTGCAAATGAAAATCATTAACCTTCATGTTGTACGGTTTCAGAAATGCTCTGATCCACACCTGTCACCCCTCTGTGGAAAGCTAGATGATTGCTAGATGATAAACTGCCAAATGACCCATAGCCTCCGCAATGAGTGAAGGTGGCTTAATTACACGCTATGGCAGGTTTCCTGGCCAGCCGGGGAAATGCACCGCGACTTGATGGAAAGTGTGATGGAAAGTAGAAGGAATCCACAGTTTCCAGACCTGCCGCTAGATGGCGCTCACATTCGCGCAAGACTAAACTAGGTCATTCCCCAACATCCAAATCTCCGCTCCCAAGGCCCCGTCTGGGGCTTGTACATCAAATGCAGCCAACATGCATGAGAAAGCACAAAAATCAATGACAATTTACATCGGCTCGCGTGGAGTCCTGCCTACAGTCTTGCTCTCAGTGATGAAACGGCGTGATTTTCTTCACTTTGATTGGCCGCTCCGGCAGACCTCGTTCTCCAGCGTAACCCACTCCGCCTTCTCTGTCCGCAGAGGACCAAGGCCGCAGACGACTCGTATCCCATAAAGCAAGCTGCGGGAAGCCGTCATTGGCACAGAGGTCACGTTCTGCCAGAGCGGCCCAGAGGGAGCCGTGTCTGGGGGGGGGGCGGCCTGGCCTGGGGGCCACTGGGCTCTCCTCTAAAGGTCACCTTCCCCGGCCATGTCATCCGCCACCTCAGGCCACCATCCCTCTCTCTCCCTCACCCTCTTCTCTCAGTGTGTCCCTCCATCTGTGCCCCTTCTTGTGAGCAGGGGAGACATTTATATTAACGTACTCTTTCATAAACACACACTTGCAGTGGGGACACTGGACAATTTCTGGTTCTAGTGCAATCAATGATTCCGAATTTCATCAATCAACACTAATAACGAGCACATTTGGCATCATTAGTGCTAGAATATGGGGCGGCATGTTGGTGCATCGCTACCTCACATTCGGATCAGGACTCGAACCCTGGTCCCAACCCTGGTGTGTGGAATTTGCATGTTTTGCATGTTGTTATGGGGTTTCCTCCAGTTCATCTCTACAGTCCAAAAACAGACTAAGGTTGGAACTGCTGAATTGTGTGCCCTTGATGGGTTGTTGCCTCCTGGGTTATTCCCTGCGTTGCGCCTGAAGCTTCTGGGACCGGCCCCACAACTCTGCTCTGGACAAGCAAGGTAGGGCAGATGAATGGACAGTCTCAGAATTAGTGTGTCTGTCACTCCAAACGTCTGTTTTCAGATTATTCTTTTTCCAGATCTGCCCACACAACATCAGTAATGTCTTCATACAGTGACACGGGTCTCATATACACACACACACACACACACACACAGACACAGACGTACAGGATCTGCAGTGCGGAGATCTTGTCCTTCAGAAGCTCCTGGGCCTTGTTGAAGTCCGCCAGCATGTTCTGCGTGTCGCGGTTGTGGCTGGCGTTCATCTCCGTCATCTCCCTCTCGTGTTTCTTTATCAGGTCCTGCTCGTGGGCCCTGGAGAAACCAAACGCATACAATCCAAAATAGCTGCTTCCCACACCCAAACCCGGAGCTGAGCCTCGCTGAAAGGGGCTTGGGATTTGGTGACCGCGCACAATAAATAACACGTCGCTTTTCGTGATTTTCTACAGAACATAAAATTTTCATCCCCCTGTTTTGTTCGTACCTGATACTGTAATCCTTTCCAAGGGAGACATTGATAATTTAACACGCATCTCAGGGAGGCCATATCACCACCCCTCATAAGCGAAAGCGCTTTTCTCTGTTTATTTATTGATTTATTGTCATGCTGGTCAGGGATTTACTCTTGTGGGAATGCACTTAGGTCTGGGTAAGAGCATGTGCTCCGCGTCCAGAGAGAGGCCACAGCCCACTCAGATCACACAGAAGGGAGGGAGGAGTGTACTCTTCCGGAGTAAACCCCCCTCCCCCACCCCCTAAGGGATGGGCTTTATTTATTTATTTGATATTTTTATCTCTGGCCCGAGAATTCCGGAGCATATTACATAATTGGAAATGAAACATGCTCTAGGAAGGACTGAGGTCCTGGCTGACGGGGTGCTCCGTTCCTCTCAGACATCTCCGGTTTTGAGCCAGTATAATTTCAACAAACGCCACCTGTAACTCTAACGAGAAGCTTCTACCTGCATCAGTCATTAATGCAGCGCCTCAGAAATATTGACTTCGGCTCAATAGAGACATGCATGTGCGATTACATCACCAGAGAAATAATTGGATAAAAGGACAAACAGTGCTGCTTCCAGCAAACTATCAAAAAGGAGTTGAATGGAATCTTCCTAACTACAGAGTGCTCTTGAGCACCTGCCTACTTGTTTGGCGCTTCTGCACGTACATTCTGAGACAATCTGTAGTACAACATGCAGGAATGATTAAATGTCAGGAATTTCTCTAGCGAACATGAATGTACATGTTTGTCTAGTGGCTTTTGACAAAGTGGTTTTATTGACTTTAATTTTTAACTGGGCAGGTTTGTTGAAATCCTTGTTTGCAAAGAGGGTGGAGGTTGAGTGTGATATTCCTATATCTGAATCCAAGAGTGACTTAATGACCAAGAGTCATGTGACTAGAGCAGTCTCCCTGAGTGTTCCTCTAGAGAAGACCTAGCCGCCCCCCCGCCGCTACCTGATCTGCTGGTTGGCCTCGCTGCGGACCTTCAGCACCTCCTTGCCCTTGAGCTCCAGCTCCTTGGTCAGGCTGCTGATGTTCTCATTCAGGGAGTGAATCTCATGGTCCAGGTCGGCGATGTGATTCTTCCTGCGGCTGACCTCCTCCTGCAGGTCCGAGATGCATCCCAGAAGCTTCTTCTCCTGTTTGGAGGAGACACGTACACATGCAGACACACACGCGCGCAGGGGTGAGCGATCCTCATTTTACTGTAGGCCAACAGCTGCATATCCTTTCCGTGGAAAAGAAGCCTTTAAGCTTTAATGAGAATGCGGACATTACCGCTCTGCTAACGTTCAACACTCACCGGCCACTAAACTATTTACGCTTGGCCAGGCACAACAGCATTAGGCTGAGCGTTTCAGATACTGATGCCAGAATGTTTCTCCAGCATTTCTTAGCTTTTGCTCTGCCTGCCTATCTAGTCCTGTGCTCACCTGGTACAATTAAACAAACGGCTACCTTTGATTATAAGAAGCAAACCCGAGAATACAGACAGCTTCGGCCCAAACAGTCAGGGGACGAGAACTCATAGTACAACCTCAAAGGTCTTCGACTTTTTTGGTGGTTAAATTTGCATGCTTGATGAGCAGATCCACCACAAACGCAGCTGGGCTCTGCTCTTCCACGCTGATGAGTTCCCACGCCCCCCCATGTGTTAAGCACGTCTTCTTCAGGCACAGACGGTCTTCCGAGAGAGACTCTCTGGAAGGTTCGGTCATCGTTCATTACAACTGTTCCCCTTGACAGTTTCATTAAAATCGTGGGCTCAATGCACGGTCATGACAACAAGCACCTCAAAGCGCACATTGGCTGCCAGTCTTAAAGCCGTGTCCTCGCACGACCGGCTCGTTGGGGCTGAATGTGACGGCTGGCTTTGCGTCACTCTGTAGCAGGTAACATCCCACTATCTCATCACCCCCCCCTATGGGCCCCCTGCTTTCCTACCCTCACTGCCTTGACTCCTACACTCACACCCCCAATGCTCACTTTCAAACTTGCACAACAGTATTTTTTTTTTTAACCAAACTATCACACTTCAGCAGTCAAACCCCAAACTGCCCCTCCAGCCTCCCCACTTGTGGACACACGCCTGTTTCCCTCCTTATGTTTCATTAAAACGTGGCTTTATCATGCTAACTTGTTCCAGGGATAATCTTTCCTTCCATTTTCTGGTGTTTATGGCCAGGGCTTAATGACTCCCACTGAGTATATCAAAGAAATTGCGCGTCTTATAAAGGTAATGGTTTCTGAAGAATCGGATTACTATATACTCCAAAAAATACAGTTTGAAACGGGGAAGATCACCATTAGGTCAAAAATAACCCTCAGCTTTACTGAGCCTCCCCGAGACAAAACCCCCGGCTCGGCTGCCAAATGGTACAGCCCTTCTTTCTCATTTTCGCCTTCTTCTTGAAGGACCAGCAGTTCACTTTTCACCTACTGAAATGTTTTTCTTGCAGTTAAGGCGGCGTGTCTGTCAGCTGAATTCATATATGCTCCTTTCAACTCAAAGTGGCGAAAACCTCATGAGACCTTAGAAAGAGACTTTGGACTTTTCTTCTTATTTAGTTTCTAAGAGTGTTCCACAGGGCCTTGTTTAATCGTGAGTACTGCATTATTAATGGACTGTGTGTCATCCATGTACTGCAATATCTCAGTTTAGTACTTTGCAACACACAACCCAGTTTTAACCTACTATTACTCTAACACACAGTAACAGACAGTAACTCCAGAGCTATGGCCTTAATCGACGATCCACATGACCCTGGCGCTAACAGGCAAGGTCTCCTGGGCGCTGACAGGTCAGTGGGTCCACTTAGCTGCAGCCAGTTGGCACTGACCTCCCAGTCACCAAAGCACAGGCCCCACTAGGGGATCCTGGTTATTACTGACACATGACCATGGTGGTGGGGGGGGGGGGGAGTCCTGTCAGACTTCTGGGTCTAGAGCAGCATTTCTCAAGCCATTCCACAGGGAGCCCCAGACAGTCCACATTTTCGCTCCCTCGCAGCTCCCAACACACCTGTAGCAGGTACTGGGTGTTACTGGGTGTCCTTGATTGTTTGGTTCAGGTTTGAAGGGAACTGGGAGGGAGCAAAAATGTGGACTGTCTGGGGGTCCCTGTGGACTGGGTTGAAAAACACTGGCCTAGAGCATAGTGCAGCACAGAAAGTTCCAGAACCAATAGGTCTACCAAGCAGGCTGGATTTTCTTATTCTGCAGATTGCTGTTAAGGGGTAAAACCGGACCATTAAGACAGAGAATGCTCACTTTGTCTCACTCGTGGTTTCAGGCAATCAGGACATCCATTTAACTGATCCAAAAACACACGCAATGTCAGTCTGCCAGCATCTGGTCAAGACTCGACCTCAGAATAACTGGTCTCAGTGCTACGAACTGGGGCCACATGATCACAGAGATGCCCTGGGCAAAGCCCTATCATTAGCACCCTAAATGGCCTCAGCATTTAGTCCCCTTGCTTGTGCAATTAACCCTTATTAACTCCACACTGAAGACGCAAGGCAGCGGGGCGAGCTTTTATTTCAGGCAGACGGAACTTTCCGAGTGATAAAACACTCGTGATCTCAGAAGAGCAGGAGACTATTGGAGCCACACCCCCAGTGAAGAAACACATCTGTTGAAATGCAAAAAAATACAAATGACTTGCACCACCCTAACTTTCATAATTTCACCTGGACATTCAACAGAACGAAGGACAGACCAACAGTTTTCATTGTGTGCCGTGGATGAAAGACACAGAAGCCGCCTTCTTCTGGAGACGCAGGTGGACGAGCCAGTTGAAAGTCTTTTTAGGCATGAAAGGAGAACCATCAGAAGGCATAAAATGTGTTCTGGCGAGACGTACGCTTGAAAGCCGCTGCTGCCCAGTGATTTTTGAAGAAGACCATTAGCCCAAAGTGTTGCGCACGCTCTCGATCAAAAACAGCGAAATGCATTTGATCATGAGCTGTCAAATTTTGAGAAAAAAGCTTATGAGAAAGCCACGTAAACGATGTTAAAAACATACACACAAGCTACTATTTACAAATGAACTAATTATGAGTCTGTACAGGTGTTTTTGACAGATAGTGGGTAAGCCTTGCGTAGCTCATTCTGCCGAGAGCTGCTGCCAAGCTTATTAACGTGAGGACAGAGACTTTGCTGAACACTACGTCCTGCTACAATAACCGAAGGAAATCCAGACAGACGCGGACCCACAATGAACACAGTGACAGAACCCAGAGTCACAGTTTACAGGCTAATTTCACTGGTCACCATGGAAAACCGGTCCCAAGAACCTGAGCCAGACTGGTGATTAGGCTTGTGTTTGGCTGTGGAATGAGGAACAGCTTACCAGACACGGTGACTGTGGTGGACCAGACGGCAAGCGGCCACTGTTGGAGATGGGGCCATGAAGCCATTCTAATTACTCTACATGAATCAAGGCTTTTATCATAGATTGCAAACAAATGTCCAGCCCCCCCGGGGTGAATAATGGAACGTTCCGGTTCAGGGTGCTTCGTCACACATTTATCGGACGCAAATGGAGCTGTTTTGCTTTTAATCACAGGAAATCCGTCCGTGAACAGGTGTCCAATGGGAGCCTGGTTCTCTTACGGCGTGGGGGGTGGGAGAGGTGGCACGTTGTCATACAAACAGAGAGGGTACACCGGAGTGACTGGAAAGCCAGACGCGACCAAGCCAACAGGGATTCTGGGAAATGCTTGGTCTTCTCCCAGTAGGAAGCGTCTCGCGAGGGTTTGTGTGGCTTCAGGAGACATGGTCTTGTTTGTTCGGGGTGGAGGAGGGCACCATATTCGGCAGGGTTAGGGAAGGCGAATCTCCTTTGATGGAACATGAAAAGGTGCTGAGAGATCAGAGGGACCCTCCATTACGTCTGGCTGGTGCTCTTAAAACATTTAAGAGGCAGTAACCTGTTTGGCGACTCTCAGCGGCTTTGATTAAAATAACCCTTTAATTAAGCCCTTAAAGGACATGTACATTTAGACTATTCTAGCTCTCAGCCTACACAGTTTACTGCATGAATAATGACACTGCGCAGGGGCGGGTTCGAGAGTTTATGTGTCATATGGAAGAGGGTATCAGAAGAAGGCTGCTGTAATCTGGGAGGGCGTTCAAGATCCCAGGAAGCCTCCTCGCCTCAGCGTGTCGCTCCTGGATGCGGCTTTTCAGACCGAGACACCAGGGACGGGTCAAGCATCTGCAGCTGCCTGGAGAGCAGTCACCCCCCGAAGCCTCCGGGAAGGCGTTTCATCTCCTGGATATCAAAACGCTCGAACGCCGGGGCTGAGTCATGTACTGTCCTACTCCGTCAGATTCAAGATGTGATGGACGGAAATAACTGCCTCGGTATCTTTATGACGAGATGCTTTTTTAGAAATTATATACATTAGCGGCAGAGGTGTCTTGCTTTGAAAGTATTTTTGGATTTATGTGTCGCCTTCCAGCGAATGCTGGTATTGTTATAAGCAACCGTTAGTCGGCTACAAAAGCACTGGAAAAAACCTTGGTTGGGGACTCACTGACGTGATTTATGAATGCCTTAAGATGGCCCCCGGCTGAGGCTGCTGGACGTCCTGACTTTCAGGCAGGCAGAGATCAGCGTCTGACATGAGTGATGTACCCGCAATATCTCTCAGTTCCATATGGCAAACACTCACTCTGCCTCAACTCCACCATTCACGTCCTGCCTTTGCTAAAGTTCCAAGAAATAGAAATCCTAGATGGATGACCTTCCATGGCAATCAAGTGCATGAGATCCACATTTGACTCTTCTGGGGTTTAAGGGTAGATTTTAAGGTTTGGAGGCTGACTGTGGTACATTTACACTACTGCTACTACTAAGTGTTTCAGCTGATTCAGGGATTCTTTGCAGCTTATTCTCATTCATACGGTTCTGCAGAACCCACTTACTTTCCACTGCCCTCTCACCTGTTGCCGGCTATCCTCCAGGGCGGTCTCCAGCTCCATTTTGGCGGCCGCTGTCTCCTGCTGATGTGTCTGGCGCAGGTTCTCGATGGCTGAGGCATGGAGGTGATTCAGCTCAGAGCGCAGGGACGCTGGGGTGGGGGAAGAATGGGTGGGTCAATGGAGGAGCATCCAGATCTTCTCAAGATGCATTGCCCGCAAGCTCTGCCCTGGGGATCGGGCTCCCTACCCAGCGTGACTCTGTTCTGGGGATCGGGCTCCCTACTCAGCGTGACTCTGCCCTAGGGATCGGGCTCCCTACCTGGTGAGGCTATGCAATGGGGTTCTGACTCCCTACCCAGAGTGACTCTGTTCTGGGGATCGAGCTCCCAACTCAGCATGACTCTGCCCTGGGGATCGGGCTCCCTACCCAGCGTGACTCTGTTCTGGAGATCGGGCTCCCTACCCAGCGTGACTCTGCCCTGGAGATCGGGCTCCCTACCCAGCGTGACTCTGTTCTGGGGATCGGGCTCCCTACCCAGCATGGCTTTGCCCTCATCCTCCAGCTCGAAGCGCAGCGTCTGCAGCTCCTGCTCCGACTGCTGCCGCAGCGTCTCGATGCTGTGCCTGTGGGCCTCCCGCAAGGACTGCAGCTCCATGTGGTGCTGATGCCGCAGGCGCTCCTCCAGCGCCTGCGTGCACAGAATGGACAGAGTGGAGGTTCGGGTAGCGGGCAGGTGGAAGGAGAGGTGTGGCTGATGTCTGGGTGAAGACAGCCAAGTGATGTGTGCGTCACAGAGGGACAGACTTATGAAACGTGCACCGTCACCAAGTACACAGAGGGCTGAGGAATTCAATAAAGAGTCGAGAAGCCGCTCGTGAAGGGAGTCACGGGAGTAAAGGCAACTTCACAAAGACCAAGCAGCACATCAGAGATTGACTATAGCATCAGTAAATGTGGACGAGTCATTATGGAAAATGTGTCTCACATAGCTCTAAATGTAGAAGATGTATTGCAGTTCTCGTAATGTTTGACAGGTAAGTGTTTAAGGAATAATCTATAGCCACGGTAAATATCGACTGGTCGTTCAATGACAAGAAAGCTAAATATACATCACATTAACGGGTCAGTCACCGAGCGGCGGATCTCAGATTCGGTGAGGATGCTGCAGCTGCAGCATGTGATACGGAGGAAATGGCCCCCGGTTGGAAATAAAGTCCCCTATTTACTGTATCTTGAGCAGGGGCAAAGACTGCAGGGTCAGGAGCGCCGGGCTGCAGATCCAGGGCCGAAGGGGACCACCAGCAATGGAGCCAGAGGCGTCTGGGGTCCGGGTGCACCTTCGTTAATCCCGCCCCTGAGCTCTTCAGCGTCAGCAGCCTGTCCCGGGATCGGGATCGGGGAGCTGCCTCGGCTTTTCAGTCATACCCAGAAAAGCAGTAAAAACAGCCCCTACCCGCTTCATGGTGCGCTCAGTTACAGTGTCAGCCAATCACCAGCAAGTTACCAGGGACACTGGAGGAGAATGCAGATCCCAAAAGGGACTTCATTGGCTGACTGACAGACTGAGGGGAAAAAAAATATCCAATGGGAATCCAGCAAGCCAGAAGCAGTCCAAAAAAATGGGCTTCACAGTACAGCGGATAGGCAATATGACAAGCCGTCACAAACAGGACAGGCCAGAGAAACAAAGTGACACGACACGGTTTCACAGAACTGCCTGATTAACACCGACCTGCTCTAAGGTTATTTCATGCTCTTCAAGCGTGGCATACAAATTAGAGATTCAAATGCAGCAAAACATCAAAAGAATGTTAGATATTTTCTACTGTCTTTTCTTTGCCCAAACACAGTAGACTGAAAACGCCCATAGCCTGAATAGTAATACAATTCCCTCTGGCTGGCAGAGCAGAGAACAGAGGCTCAGGGGCGACAAGTAACATTTTTTAAAATACAACATGACCAACGGCCATTCGTCTGTCGCAACATAGACTAATGTTCTAACAGCGCTGTCAACAGGACTTGAGGCAGCTCAAGCCATCCGCAAAGGCCAGTCATCTGCATTTCCATCATTCGTCTATCATGATCATGATCATCATCATCATCATCTACTTGGTTGACCATAAGAAACAGCCAGAGTTTATTTCAGTCCAAACTTGCTGCAGCTGAAGATGTCTGCTATGAATAAACGGACAACCAATTAAGTGCTAAATGGTAGATTCGGCTGATTGTGGAGAGGGAGTAATTGGTGTCTTACTTGAGACACTACGGCAGAGGAACAAAGGGGAACAAACCAGAGCAAAACAATCAGCATACAGGCCTGGCTATGGCCTTGTGGGTCGATGCCGTTTAACAGACACTGATCCAAAGCAGCTAGTAATAGCTTTTCTCAAAGGTACAACATCAGTGCCACTTGGGCCCAACCCAGTACCCTACCTGCTGAGATTTTCTATGAAGTCAGCATTGTAGCCCCTCCATGAGACGAGAAAAATCAGGGTGGGCAATTTTTAAATCTCAATATATCACGGAAAAAGGGTCAAGTTTGTTTTCCTGATACTTAGCTTTGGTTTTCTTCCTATAAAGTGCCCATACACAAAAGTCACACTTTATATACGTTTTTCCACAAGTATGTCTATTAGCAAATACGGACGTTCCCCTAGAGAGAAACCAGCCACGTGTAAAGACTGGGGGAAAAAACACCGGGCTAGAAATCCTTCCAGCTAGGAGGTTCTTGCTGCAACATCTGCCCAGCCACTGACGCAGCTCCGTGAACCGTCTATGAATCAAGCCAGCTGCTGCTCCTGGTCTGCTAGGGCAGCGGGGGGGCAGGGGGGGGGGGGGCTTATGGAAGTTTGTGCTACCAAAAAGCAGGGATCTCTGCAAAAAAATCCCCCTGAAGCACAGCAACTCAGAAATGTTAGTCATAGAAGACAATCATGTATGCTGTGGTGCAGAACTGACTGCTGTGGAGGGAATTATGCTACATTTCTATAGATTCCGGATCCCGGTAACGGTTAAGTCTCGTTGCAGCTGACGGAGAGACCACACCACAGGCATCTGCACCATGAACTAAACCAGCATGTGGTTATTTATTAAAGCACCCTTGAATAAGTCAACAGAGCCGGATTTTAATGAGACCTGGGCTCCGGCCCATTCGGCCTGAGCGGTACTTTGCAAACAATATCCCCTCGCCATGCAAACGACACTGAATCAGCTGAATCAGAAATCAAACTAAAGAGGAGAATGTGGGGAACGAGGCTTCGCTCCAGACAGAATCGAGAGCACAGATGGAGCGACCATCTCCACAGCTCCTGCCCAAAAACTCCTTGTGATACTTACACCTTTCCAACAAGCATTGCGTATGAATATAACATCGTGGTCCTGCATTATTTATTTCGCCGACCTTTTCTGGCATGGCGAGCTTCGCTCTGCATTTCAAACATGCTGACTTTAACACGATCACACATAGAGGTCCTGAGTCAGCCAAGGAAGGACACCAAGGAATCCAGCCCGGGCCCACAGATCAGCCCTGTTGATTTGCTACATTGTGCTGACTGATCTGTTGACCAGCTCGGTTTGATATACTGCAAAGTGGAGAAGTGATCAGTGCCAGATCTGCGTTATGTAAGGGTTAATGTATAACGAGGCCCCCCCTGTACGGATTTAAACACACGGCTGTAGAGGCAAATGGCCTAAAGTCTTTATTTTCACATTCATGAGCTGAAAAAGCATTATTTTATATTTTAAGTACTTTCTTCAGCCAATGATTAAACATTTACATTTAGTTTATGATAATTTTAAATTGTGATTTAAATAGCAGTAAGAATTAAAGATCATATAAAGATTGATTTACTACTGTGATTCGTTAGGCTGGCACTACATGTGCAGTTATAGGAAATGAATGAACATCCTGCTAACCAATCAAATTCGAGAACTTAACAGCACCGTGGTATAAAGAAACCAGTGCTTCCCATCCAGGGTCCATGGACGGTCCACGTTTTTGCTCCCTCCCAGCTCCCTGGCAGACAGTCCACATTTTTGCTCCCTCCCAGCTCCCTGGCAGACAGTCCACATTTTTGCTCCCTCCCAGCTCCCTGCCAGACAGTCCACATTTTTGCTCCCTCCCAGCTCCCTGCCAGACAGTCCACATTTTTGCTCCCTCCCAGCTCCCAGTAGGAGCAAAAATGTGGACCATCTGCAGGTCCCCAAGAACTGGATTGGGAAACACTGCAATAAATTATGGGGAGAATTAAGACAAAATGTAAGTTCGTCCTCCTTATTTCTATGACTACTGGTGACTTGGGAATGAGTGAGGAAGGCCGGCGCACCTTCAGGTCCTGCTGCCGCCCCTCCTCCAGGTCCTGCAGCGCGCAGCAATGTGCCTCCTGCAGCCGCTGCTCCCTGCGCTGGTGCTCCAGCTCCAACTCCTGTAGCTGCTGGCTCAGGTGCTCGCGCTCCTGGTTGAATTGCGCCTGCAGCTGCTGCAGGGAGTTCTGCGACTGCGACAGCTGCATCTCCAGGCTCTGCTTCAGCAGCGAGATCTGTAGGCCAGAAGGGGGCGGGGCGACGGGAGGGGGGCAGCCAGTTATATCGCGGGTCTGAGGGCAGGTGCGGCCTCCCTGCCACACCGAGGAGGTCTGGTCAGAGCGAGCTCTGCACCTACGATGACATACCCAAAATAAGTCCAGACAGCTGGAGTGAAAGCTACATAATGTACAATCCAGTCCAGGAGGGCCAGTCTGTGACACAGTTTGCAGATTTCCCTGCTCAAACACACCTTATTCAACTCACCAGTTAATTGCCAGGTTTAGTAGATGTTTGAGCACCTTGAAGTGTTTGTGTTGCAGACTGGCCCTCCAGGACCGGAACTGGGGAACCCTGGTAGAAGTATTTGACATTGACAGTAATTTGAAGCCCAAACTAAGCTACTGTGGACATTCGTTACAGCTTCTTCATAGGTACAGACGTACGTGAGAACAATAGGAGATGCAATAAACAAAGGGGCCTAATGATTAACTAGGAACTTGGGGCAATTTGTCTCTACAGCGCAAACCAAAACAGCAGCAAAAGAAAAAGATGTGACGCGTTGTAATATTCATAAAGTAAACCTCCTTCCCTCATCAGAATAATCAACCACCTTACGGACTTTTCATCTATATTGATGGCAAACACTGTGGATGCAACGCGCAATGTAAATCACAAACATGGACACCAAAAACCTCCCCCTACTGAAGGACAGGGCTAATGGACAGTCATAGATCAGAAGGAGAACACGGATCGAGGAGGAACTTCAGGTACGACTCCCCTAAACGTGTGTAATCTAACGCCCTGCCAGGGCTGCGGGAGACATGCCTCTTTCAGGTTCCACCCTCCTCAAAGTGAGCAGGGGTGCGATGAAGTTACACTACGTTTTGGCATTTGATGCAGGTGCCGAGTCAAACGCTCCGCAGGTAAACATTTCCGTGTTGCATTATTTAACAAGGGTGTCTGGCGCAGGTGCTGCTGCAATAGAAATCAAAATGGCGGCTCCAGTTCCTGTTTCAAAACAAACAAAGACGAAGGCGTAGGCAGAATCATAAGTAACACTGCTTCACCAGCCAAGGCCTCATAGTTCAAAACAAACAAACAAACAAACAAAACCCTTAATTCCCAAGCAAACGAAAACAAAAGGGCCCCAGCGGCGGCCATGACACCACATATCAAATAGAGGAAAAAAAAAAACCACACACCACCAAAGGCTGTATTCTCATCCAAAAGGAACAGAAAAATACACCAGTCACAAAGACAAGGAGGAGGAAAAAATCCCAGCGTGCACCAAGGTTCAACTCCGAGCACAGAAATGAATGTCGATGTTGAACTGAAGCCCGATGGCGGGTATGAACGTTCATGCACGTTGCTTGGGAACCGGATGATGTCGCTCAGGTCCACTACTCCCTTCCAGGCTTCTCCAAGAAGCAGGCTGAATGCACGACTGGGGGCTTCAGTCACGCACCCTCTCCCAGAAGGCTGACCAAAAAAAAAAAAAAAAAAAAAACAACCCCCCCCCCCCACAAAAAAATAAAGGTGGACACCAATGGATTCTCTTCATCATTTGTGCAAGCGAGAGCAAGTCCAAACCAAAGACAATTCAAAACAAAATTAAAGAGACTTGCAAGGCCAGCATGCGAGCCACACGTGACAAATATATATTTGGGATATATATTTCCGTAGAGTAAGTTTAAAAAAAAAGGGTAAACAGAGGCAGCAAGTGTGTAAGTGTGATTCACTTACATTACTGATTGATTTATGTAAAGCTTCACCAAGTGACTGCCGCTAAGGGGGGAAAAAAATCACAGGAATAAAGGGACACATTCAGGAATCGGCAACGCAAAGGAAGGTCAAAATAAAGGCCCTCTCTCGAAATGGGATCAGACGGGAGAGTGTATTTAGCTCAGGATAATTCTTTCAGATGAGAAAGATGGTGATCCAAGCCGTTTTCCCGCTCGGAACGGGCTCACGCCTCCTATTGCACGGCTGATAAAATCCTCCCTTGCCCACATCCGCCCCGATGAACGAGGGTCGTGGCGAGCAGCTCTAAAACGCCCTGCTGATACCCTCCTCTGCTGCTTTAATCGCTCCCTTTTCTTCCAGGCTTCGGCCGGCAGGACATACAATCCGAAGTGATCCAGAGAGATCCCCCAGGATTGACCCGCGTGACCGAGTGTGACGTGAGTTTTGGTCAGAGCACGGAAACGGTTGGGCCAGGAGGGAGCCCGTGTCAGAACCAGCTCTGGATGGTGCCAGAACCCCAGAACCAAGTCCTCACTACTGCTAGTACAGCTACACGTGACCTCACTACTGCTAGCTACACGTGACCTGAACTATAGGCGACTTGGGGTTTCAGATTATACAGTACTGTGTCTTAGGCGGTTAAAGAAAATAAATAAAGCTATTTATCTGGGAAATAAGTGTATATTTAACATCAGAACATATGCAAATTAACATGAGAAGGTATGCAAATTAGCATTAGAACATTAGTAAAACAAAACCAACTAAGAAGAGTTTCTTCTCTCTACAAAGTTACCGATATCTTGTTGGACGGCTAGATGAACACCACTTCAGTTCCCAAACATCTCCTCAGGGACACCTCAGCCATTCCATAGATTCATTAAATTTCATAACTGGGTCACTTAATTAAGTAATTAGTTAACAAGAAGTAAATCGGGTATTAATTAACCAAACATGGCGTGATAGTGGTTGAGTCAATAAATTCACAGATATATTGGGTGGATGGTTGCAAATATTGGGGTTACTGGTAGGGTTTTTGAAATGGCCAAGGAGATATATTTTGATAAACATAATATCAGTTTAGCATAACAAACAAAAGTTTTGCACTAAGATGAAATTCATCTTAGCATCATTTTCTTTGACTGCCTAAGACTTTCAAACAGTATGTCTAAATACTGTAACTGATCATGGGGGGAATGTTACCTTATGGCAGCTAAAACTGGTAATCTTCCAACTGCTGGGCTACAGACAGTGTTAACGCCTCAGCTTTGCACAAGCTGGCAGACTGATGAACATACGGCGAGCGCATTAATGCACGACTGTGCGGCCGCATGCATCTGCGGCCGTGCAGCCGGACGCCGCTCACCTGCTCCAGCAGGTCCTCCACCTTCCTCTGCCAGCCTTCCCTGGCGGCACCCATCTCCTGCTCCTTGCTCTGCGCCAGTTGCGTCAGGGCGCTGCGCTTGTCCTCATCGTGCTCCTCCCGCAGCTCCTCCCGCAGCTTCTTGCACTCCTGCCTGCGGAGAGAAGGCAGGCCAACGCGTCTCCTTAGTCGTCACAACAACTCAGCTATACGGCTGTAGACAGTGCCATTTTCCTGACGTGCACCTTCCTCATCCACTGTCTTACGATCCTTCGGCCGACCTGATTGGCTTCAAGGCTTCAATGACATCATCAGTGACCAGCGCAGAATGATATCATCAGTGACAGTGTAGAATGACATCATCAGTGACCAGCGCAGAATGATATCATCAGTGACAGTGTAGAATGACATCATCAGTGACCAGCACAGAATGGTGTCTGCATAACCAAATCAATAACAAACACGTTTGCAAGTCCTACCCCAAAGTACTAAACAAGTACTGGTACTTTGGTACTGGTAATTGACAGGACATCAATGGAAAGGGGCAGTACCAATTTTTTTATACCAATCAGTCTGTGCCTGGTGCAGTGGATAAGCGCCTTATGATAACCTTAACCTACGAGTCACAATAAAGACTTCCACTCAACATGTATTACTCACATACAATGAAAATGATTAAACATTAGCATACAGCAATAGTACTTAGAGATTCTTGCATCAATGCACACATTGTGAAGAGAGTAGTGGTGGAAATTTATCGCACTGTGATCTAATTCCACAAGACATGTGATTTAATTAAACTAGACGGTGCCATAAAAGTTTTAAATTTAAACGCATTTCAAAACACCGAAAACAGCATGAATAGCTCATCCCTAAAGCCCATTCATGGTGGTGTGCATTGGAACGACGGTACTTTGCTCAAAGGCAGGAGCGCAGATTCCGGCCTCTGTGCATATTTGATGAACGGAAACCTATTTCCAACGTAGCCACTAATCACGAAAGGATGAAAAAGTAAAAACGGAGGCCAACGGTGAACTCAGTGCATAATAAGAGTCGACTGAGATGTAGCGACGGCAGTGGGAGACAGAGGCCTTCTAAGAGGTTATTGCAGAGATTATTGCCCTGTGTGAACATTTCCAGCTTCCTGTCAGGGATTTGGGCGTCTGCTGTCAACATCGCTGAGCGTGGCAGAGGAGGGGAATTTCGTGCAGCTAGATCTGCTGGAATCCAGCTGTATGGCCTCAGATAAAATGTCTGGTGAATCATTTCTTGAGGGAAGTGTGCAGTGATATTTAACGATGAGGCGGTGGAGATTTTATCCGCAGAAACCGAATCACTGTCACACATCGAATGTGAACTAACATACGTGAGGATATTTTGGTTCTCTTACTGGCAAGGCAAAGTACCTGCTGACATATAATGGGGGGTAGACTCAACCCCACCCTGAGCCGCTGAACTGGATGAGTGGGTGGAAGATGGATGGATGGATAGATGGATGGAACGAACCCCAGGCGATTCTAATTAAATCCCCTGCTTAATTAACTGGAAAGGCAGGCAGTCAGTAGCAGACTTTTCGCAAAAGCTGGGCGCAAAACGAGTTCAAGTGTGTGTGTGCGTGTGTGTGTGTGTACGTGTGTGTGTGTGTGTGTGGGGTTACAGTAACAAAGGAGGATCCCGTGACCGTTCAGTGAGTCCCAGCTTCAGCTTAATGACCAGCATCGCAAGAAGATCCAGCAATATGGGAAAGCCCAAACACAGCATTGGTTAGGGGACACGTGATGTGATCCACAGGGACGGCTGCCGAACTCTCACCACCCAAAGGTGACCCACATGCTGGATGTTTTCGGTGTGGTCTCACAGTCGCCCCCTACTGACAGCAGAAAATGGCAAAGCCGCCGTCTTGCGTCGCGAACAGCGACCCTGTGTAGCATGAGCTGGAAGCTCGGCTTAGGAGTGAGACACAGTTCCAAAGGGGACTTGCTGCACAGTCTGCTGCACCTCTGGGTAAACAGCCAGGCTTGTCTTGTGGAAACAGACCCTTCCGCTGCTGTCATGAATGCCGGTCAAGGTGAAACCAAACGCCTTGATCTGGTGCAGCCTAGAGAAGAGACTTCCACAGAGGATAGAGATAAAGGGGGCCAGATCTATCTTTCCAGGGACCCCAGGGGGGAACGTAGACAGAAATAGATCTGGGGGGCATGGGGGGTCCCCTCAGTAGACTGGACCCCCTTTGGCTGGTATAGGTGGCTGCCTAATCGGACCCTGGAGAGGAAGGCTGCCTGATGTTAGCTCAGAGGTTCCTTAATTAGGGTGAATATTGGTGAAGTGGGACGAAGGGTAAACTGGGACACTTATATGTTTGATATCTTTGTGCCTCTTTGGTCTAATAACTTAAGCTCTTGAGCTTTCAATAACACTGTTGTTTTTTAATATTTATAATTAGGATCATATTTTTAAAGCGAGAGAGAAAGTAAAATTTCACACATTGTCCCAGTTTACCAATATCCACCTGACAGTCGGGAGCGGTATGAGAAAAACTTTTGTAGCTTGATGTCCCAAAAAGCTGAAATCATGAGACGTTCAGAGACATGGAACAGGAGTACGTGTTGTTCAGCGATTTCCGTACCACACGCACTCCAAGCTCAGTACTAATTCAAACAATTAGTCTGTGTTTCTAATTGTGGACGCAACACTCAAGCACAAAATAGCTATAGCTGAGTCAAGGATGAATCAATGTACACAATCACGCCCTTATTCTGAGACATGGTTTCTCCCTTGAGAGATTCTGCTAGCAAGTGCAGCAATTTTTTGTTGCAGACGAACCCAAACTGTCCACAACCAGCCAAACGACTGAACTCAGTATAAGTATAGAGATGCGTTTCAGTGGCTGCCTTTTCCCTCCATTTTCTCCTCCTGCTTTGACGCAGACCAGGTACAGTATGTTACCTACAAAACTTGAGGTACATGGCTTAGATAAGCCTCGATCATGGCATTAAATGTAATTTTCATCCTAAATTCCATAACGCTGAGCCTTTAAAGCAACCCGGGGGAGTCACATAAGACCTCAAATAAGAAGCTAGATAAAAATGATTCCCTTCTTCTGCATGTAACAATACAATTGTTTTCAAAGAAGAGATGTTAATGGCCATGTAGGTTTTCCAGTGAGAGGACGGGAGTGTGTACATTTAGACTTGCCTGCCCTCAGTCCTGGGTCTGCAAACCCAAGAAAGAGGGAAAGTTCACACTAAAGAGAAACAGTTGTTCGCAATAAATTTGTAGGTCTTAATTATCAACGTTATATCAAGAATATTAATTGACTCCAGTGAGACAGATGGCAAGTTCCTCTGATGTTCTAGAGATGTTCATTATTCCTCTTTGTCTAATTCTGCTTATGTTCTGTAAAGTCATCTCCATTCATATATGTTCTTGCTGTTCCTCCTGCAATTCACGAGCCGTCAGTGTTAAGCCCTTGACAGCTCCTGTTAAACTCACTATCGTTTTGTTCACTATGACCCCTTTGAGTAATTCACTGTGAAGAAACAAATGTAGTGCAAAATGCATACTCAAGTGAGGACCCTCTCCATCTCCATCTCCATCTCCACTCACACTTCCTACCAAAACTTTTCTCCTTTATTACCGTTATGGTATGAAGTACCCTCACGTGACCAAAACCAGGGTTCTCTGCTTCTCGATACTTAGCACGTGTACCTATAATATACTGTTTCTACAAGTGAGGAACCAGCGCTACTTCACTGTGAGCTTTCCCACAATACTAGCAGTCATAGCTGGCGACCCCAAAGACCAGGGCTGAATTTTAATCCCATTCCAGCCACGCTAGCAGTTAGAGATAGTAGCTATCCTTTTAGTGTTCCGTTCGGACGTTTCATTTTTAGGTCCTGCTCACTCCCCGATCATAAAAGGTGCCAGGGAGCACTGGAGGGTGCAGGAGAGGACGCGCACCTCAAGGTCTCGGTCCACTTCAGCTCCAGCTCCAGGGCCACTTTATCAATTTTCAGCTTCTCTTCTTCTTTGATGGAGACTAGCTTGGTCTCGTGCTGCTGCTTCTGGGTCTCCATTTCCCCCTGGTGGCGGGCGGAAGAAAGAGCGTCAGGGTGTGGCTTCGTCGGAAGGTGAGAAATGGCGAACGGGCAACCTGGGTGACCTTGCGGCAGTGATGCAGTCGGACGACCCGGGATAATGGGGGGAGCTGCAGCTTTACATGTAAGCTCATCCTTTTGCTGTGATTTGGAGGAACATAACTGACACTGAGAGCCAACAAGACAACGGACACAGTGAGAACGCAGGGGCCACCTGTGGGTTCTCTGTGCTGCTCATGCGGCGCTAAGGCGCAGTGCTGTGCGGCCCACATTGTGACAGAATGCCAATGACTGACAGGACAGACAGCCCTCGATGATGCCTGTCATATTATGTGGGGACGGGGGGCGCCTGCTATGTAGGGTACAATGTGAGATGACAAAATGTGTCAAAAATCGGGAGTGCTTCATTTTCTGACAAAACACGATGCGGCACGTACGATGACACACACACACATTCCTGATCCACTACCCGCGGCGAGATAAAAACAGGTGCAGCAGCTACAGGTCAGCGGTGCTAAGGGAAAGATGCTAACTAATGCTAACATGATATGGCGGTACAGGAGAATCGGCGGGGGGTCTGTCTCAGGTCCGGCCAGCTGTCCATTTCCCAGAGCTGGACCTCTAAATTCTATAATCCAGTATGTGGGTGCCATTGTGCAGCGCCAGGCTTATGCAATATGCGTCAAAACAGCAACGCATTTCAGCTAGCTCGGAAAGCAATCGACCTTGATATGATCTATAGCAAGGGCCTTTTAACTTGGATCCGTGCCCCCCCGGGGGCCCGGTAGAGCAGTGGCAGGGGGTCCGCAGGGACGTATCATAAATGATGAAATGTCAGTATAATCATCCGGTTTACTCAACGTGAAAAATTTTCAAGGAGCAAGAAATATCAAAGTCACCCCCCCCCCAGTCCCTGGTTTAAGAATCACAGAATCTGAATCAGGTTTATTCACACACACACACACACGCACAGAATATGACTCCGGTTGTCAGTGATTCTCATGCATACAATAGATATATACACAGTTAAGTAAGACAATAGTCACATACCATTAGGCTGGTGGATGTGGTGGATGTCGCGTTGATAAATGTATAAAAAGTGCAGGAGTGCATGTCAGAGCGAGGGATGTGGGCGTAAAAGCAATGTGTGCGATATGTACAAAACTATATAATATCAAGCTGATTTAGATAACTCTCTGTAATGGGGTGTGGTTATAGTGTAACTGAGGGGTAACAGGGTGTAATGTGGGGGTAAAGGTGGATGAGGGGTAACAGGGGGTAATGTGGGAGTAAAGGTGGATGAGGGGTAACAGGGGGTAATGTGGGG
>JAODLC010000043.1:4769198-4792056 GCA_026781145.1 Hippopotamyrus pictus | reverse complement strand
GGGGGGGGGGGGGGGGGGGGGGGGGTGGGGGGCCAGCAGATCAGGGAAGGACAGCGGGTGAACGAGAAAGAGGAGTGTAAAGAGAGTGAAAGGTAGTAGATGGATGAGTGAGGGGATTAGAATGAGAGATTGAGGGGTGCAGACAGATGAAGATCGAAAAGGAGAAAGGAGATGGAGGGGCATAGAGTCACTGGCCGGGGGCAGTACCATGCCATATTGGTGGGGTGGGGGGGGGCATTCTCAGCCTGTTCTCATTTAATCAAAAATAAAAATCTCTTTCTAAAGAAAACATCACTCTTAATTTACTAAAATATTTTATCTATTTTATTTATTTATACTCTACTTATTTGCTACAAGACCAAGTTGCAAGGCAGCTCTGACTGTCACTTGCGTAAATGAGTTTGCAGCAAGACAGACCAGAAACGGCAGTGTGTCACCGAAGGTGAGCTGTACGGAAAATCCCTGAGTGTGTGCCACCGTCAAACGGGACTTGCTGAGCGAAGCCGATGGCGCCGTTCTCGCTCCGTTTGTTTGCTTTGTCTTCCGCTTGCAGGCCCGGCGCCTTCTTCTCAAGCTGTCGGCGCGAAGATGGACCCTCCCCGCTTGGCTCGCCAGCTCTCTCCCTCTCTCTCTTTCTACTCGTCTGCACAGACACACACACAGCTGCGACCGGATGCAAAAAAAAAAAAAAAAAAAACGCAGGCCGTCTCATTGTAGCGTCGCCACCAGATGTGCCAAGGAGCGGCAGGCGGTTTTAGGTCTGCGGGGTCTGTAGCTCAGATAAGCATTCGGGATGACGCAAATGCACATTCTGCCGTGGGCATGACGGACCATTGCACTGGGAGCGGGAGACGGACCGGAGCATCGTCAGACACGCCCCTACGCCCTGCCACGCATCACCTCCCGCACGGCATGATCAATGGAATACTGCTCCACTGCTCTCCTGATCATCCAGCTGTGAAATTGCATGGGAGAAGCTAGTTAGCTGGGACCGGCCGCAAGGACGGCTCCGTCCTAAATCTCCAGTGTCTCCTCCATCTGATAGTGAATCCACGTATCTGGAGATGGATGGAGGCTACAGTTAATGCGCTCTATTATTTAGGGTGGAGGGTTGATGGCTGTGTGTCCTCCAGTCTTAACCCCAATCAACAAGAACGTAAAACTCCTTGTTCTTTCGGGTGGAGTGTGAGATCTAAAAATCTCGGTATGACTCTGTGAAATGAGGAAGTGGGAGGCTGTGGTGTGGAATCCCTTTTCTTCATCTGTAAAGACTTGCTGAGAGAGCAGAAATTCTCCTGGTGTAGACATCTTGAGTATTCGCTCTTGCGTTGGCGCGTATCCCAGAGGGCAATGGAGTCAGCGCTCATTACATGACTACATGGTATTCTCTTTCGGGATTCTGCCTCTACCAACACGCAGAGCCCGCAGCGGTGAAGCCGAGCTCCCCGGGTGCGAGACGTGTAGGGAAGCGAGGCTGCCCTTTATTGGCCGGGCTGAAACGCTGCACAAGCGAATGGGACGAGGGACTGTGACTGTGTGGTTCACGCTGGAATCCGGGGGGAGCGCAGAGCGGGGAGGCGTACAGCTGTGTCTCAGCTTTTCGTAAGACTGGGTAACGTGAGGAGACTCGGGGAAAAGGTAGGGCGGCGCCAGCGAGCAGGTGGCCCAGCAGGCCAGGCTGGGAGATAGATGCCGGAGGCCCAGCTGTGCATCCAGCTGTGTCCTTGAGGTTGCTCTTATCCTGTTCCAGGTGAATACCCTGGCCAGTGAAGCGTCGTAACTAAGCAGCTTTGGACAAAGCATCTTGTAACAATAACAACCAAACAATAATACCCAGCCTGTGGTTAGTATAACCATGTCTGATGTGCCCTGTTCGCAGTCAGGTCCGTAACGTGAACATAGAGCACATGGTCCTGGCTTTGGTCCATTCTTCCCAGCCAGCGAGACACCTTATCTCTAACAAACCGATACAAGCTCATCTAATCTTTCTTGGATCGGCTTTGGGCTTAAACGACAGCTTCCCTTTCGCCAGCTCGTTATCCACCCCGTAAAACAGGTGCCCGCATGGGTCAGGCCGACCGGCGCCGCGATGGTAAACTCACCTATCCGCTGGTGCCGCGCAGCCCGGCCATTTTTAATGAGACGTCTCTTTGATCACACGTCTCGCTGCGTTCTCCCGTCGGCATTGAGTCATATCTAGGGTACGAATTGCTCTCGGCATTTTAATCTTCACGGAGACAAGACAGCTACCGGTGCAGGGCAGGCATGGAACTGCGAGGACACAGCAGGAGAACCCGTACGGCATGCAAGGATCCCATAAAATCACAAAATGGGCCTTGAATGAATCAGTGTTCGTCCTGCGCACGTTACTGATGAAAATCGACAGCCAGGCGATGTCATGGGGGAGGACAGGAGAATTCAGAGGAGGTGTGGAGCACATCGTAGAAAATGAGAGCGGCCTAAATCAAGGAGAATGGACGGCTTCACGTCAGCTCAGTAACGAAGCAAAGCGCCACTAGCCCCGATGACATTCAGAACTTTCGGGATCTCGAACCTCTCTCATCTCGGTTCCGGAAAACAATGAGCTTTCCGTTATCGGCACTTCGCTAGCTCTGCGCAAGCACCTGTAAGATTCTAGGGAGCCTGACGACGGCATACCGACCGCTCCCCGCTGAGGGGGTTTCATCATAACGAAACAGCGAGCCGCCATGATCAGACGTTAAGCGACGCGCTCAGCCCAGGCGACAAATTGGAGGGACTTAAAAACAACACATCAGTATGTTTAGCCATAATTCCGCTAATGAACGCAGTGGCACTCGCTAGCTGTACCCGACAGGCTAAATCAACTAAAAGCCCGATCGGTGATTAAAATGTTTAAGACATAACTGTCATCTTCAGCATATATTTTATCTTATATGAGTCGTTACACAAAATAGCAACTAAGCAGAGTTAAATTGTGAGGGACATACTTAAAAGAGCAGTCTGTTTCCGCCTACTTCAGTAGGACATAGAGCGGTCCGCTACTTCACCACACTGAGCATAACTTTCTGTACAAAGTGGCTGCCCTACTTCTTTGTCCACAATTGTCATCCCTTTGACCACAGCCCTCTCGCCTCCATGTGCCTCAGTGTTAATACTGGGTCCTCGTCGGCTTTCAGAATGACTGACCACGTGAAAGCTTGGGAGGAGATCGAGAACTGTGTCCCGCGAGTCACTGCCAGCGGGGACACTGATTATACCTGGAAACAGCATTTTGTGATGGTGTATTCTACTGTCCTCCTTGCATTCTGAATTTGCACCACAACTGCCGAGTGTGAAAATGGCTTTTCCCCAGTGAGAAACTCTCCGAAAATGGAGCTGTATTTAACAGTTGAGATGAAATTGCGCCGAATTGGGGACCCAGGTGGGGTGGTCCATTTTGATGTGGGCGGGGGGGGGGGGGACGTGGCTGTAAGCACTGTTAAAATGGAACCCGGCTCTGCGACGAGATATTCGTGAATATTGACAGCAGTCAGCTCAGCCGATCCTTGCGATTCAATGCTGGAGAATGAAACTCAAGGCCAGGGTCTGTATAGCGATAAAGTGCATCAGTGCTGTGCTGGAACCACACCACTCATCTGAGCCGGGTTTCTGTCTATAGGGGGAAAGCAGTCTGTCAGCAGCAGAAGGCTGCAAAGTATGTGGGGTCAGGGTGGTATCTGTACAGGTAGTCAGCACACCCCCCAGAAAAGCGAAAAGCAGGAGTGACAGACTGCCTCAAGCCAGGGGGGGGAAAAACACAAGAAAACAACCACAAATTTACAGAGTAAAGAAGTGCACATACTTTTACACAAAAACACACATGTATCTTGTAGTATGCAGTTGACCCTTCTGCATCATAACTCTCCCAATCACGGGGTCGGTGTAAGAACGTAAAAGGGGATTTTTTTTTTTGCGAGTTTTGCAAAACCCGCAGACGGCACGCAAAAAGTTTATTAACTCATAAATGCATAAAATATAGGTATACAGAGTGCGGGTTGGGCGGGCGCCAAGCGTGTTTACGGCTGCCTCTCATGTGATGCCTCACTGCGAGGGACCTTTTAGCCTCACGTTTGTCGTTAACTTTTCGCTCCATATGCAGGGTTGCTTTGCTCACCAAGGGGACCAAATAATTGTGTGCGGTCATTCCGGATCGCGGGGAGGGGGCTGCACCCCTAGCCCCTGTGCTTTGGAAGGGTTGACCGAGCTTTTATGTAAAAGGGAATGAATCCTTTATTATAATCATACACGAAGATGCACTGCACATGGAGAAAGAGGCCTTCAAAAACGACGCCAGTGAGATTATCAGGGTTGGCTCAGTAGCTGTTCAGTAGAGCGTCAGCCTCACCCCAAATCTGCTTCAGGGAAGCTTCTACTCCCACGTACACTTAGTGGAGGCAGGATAGATATTTATTTATTTATGCTATCTTGTTTCACATGGTAATGCTTTTTCCATCCCGTCCCAAGTGGGAACATAATGTATGAAAACACCACGCGGCGTGACGGAGGAGAGCGGGGATTGTGTCGGACTCGTTCGGCTCGACTGAACGGAAATGTGCCCCATTTAACGACAATGTGGAGAACAAAACCACCATCCTGTTATTTGCCTGTTCCAGCTCTGACATCACAGACTGTGTACCATGAAGACCGAAGATCTGGTTCGGGGCCCTTGAAGATTTACGCTGCCTGGCTTCAGTGTTATATCCAGCTGTCTACACTGTATAAACCTAATTGGATTTGTGCAAAAGATTCAGCTATGCATCAAAATAATAACTTGCGGGAAAATAAGTGTATGATCTTCAGATTCATTGGTAAACCCACAAGGCAGCAGGTCATGTTGTGATTCCAAAAATAACGGTTCGCCGCTGCCCCTTGGGAGCTGTCACTAAGCTTAGCGGTGCCAGTAAAACATTCATCTGTAAATGAGTGAAGCTGTAAAATGCGTCCCGCGTCACCTCAAAGCACCCATATATTCACCCACATGAGGTTACAGATAATGGTCTGAAGGAGGAGACAGAGAAGCTCCAACCCCCCCCCCCCCTGCCGTGGGCTGGTAGATTTTCTGGGGGGGGTGCAGAGGAGGTTGGGAGCAGAGCGACACGGCAGCAAAGTTACAACCAACGCCGTCACGCTCCACGCTGAGCTCTCGCTCTCTCGTTCTCCCCCCATCTCTCTCTCACGCTCTTTCCCCAACTCCCTTCCCCTTCCTCTCTCTCTCCTCCTCCCTCCTTTCCTCTTCCTCTCTCTCCACCTCCCTCCCTCCCTTCTTCCCCTCCCTCTCTATGCGCCCTCTCCACCTTCCTCTTTTGCCCACTTTCTTTTTCTCCACCTCCCTCCCTTCCTCTTCTCTCTCTTCATGCATTCTCTCCACCTTTCTCTCTCTCTCTCTCTCTCACTCACTCACTTCCAGAATGTCAACGCTCTGAAGGGCTCCAGAATCACAAATCAGGTGAACCCAGCCGTGACAAATTCTTTTTAAAGACCACGGAGGATCCCCAAGTGCCAGTCGTTGGGCTGACTGAGCTAAAATGTTTGATTTTTTTTTTTTTAATGGTCATCAAAAATGCTTATCGGGATGAAATACTCAACAGAGGTGAGAATGAGCTGAAGTGCAGGGCGCCGTACGCTGGACGCCAGGGGAAAGGCGAGCGGAGTCAGCTGGTTGCCGCCTCTAACGATTCCCATCTGGCTTCCAGCTTGGGAAACACGGCTGTGAAAATCTGGACTGAAATAAGGGATGATAAGCGAATGCTGATAACCCAACCCGTCCACGTGACTGACGGTGGAAGACAACCAGCCATCAGAATCCGGTCAACTTTAACGGCGACGGTAGCTTCTGTTTCATGATGAGCAAAATCATTTCCATTATCGAATCCGTACTGGGGCCTAGACCCCACACACAAATTTGAGCCTCAAACCTATCTAACTTATAAGCAGCCTTTCATTTGGCAACATCACTCTTTTCTCTTACACGGCCGGTTAAATACTGATCCAGCCATGAGTAGTTACAACCCCCCACCTCAGTACCACAACACCCCCACTGTACTCTCCAATAGTACCTGCAGTCTACTCTGAGCAGTCTGCTAAGTGCAATCTTCCTTGCTGATAACATTTTCCCTTCCATCAGCCAGTTGTTCTGTACTTGTTTTTCTAGTACTTTGTACTAGACAAACAGTATTGTGTCTTCCGTGAGTACTTTGCCTGCTGCTCCAATTCATTATTTACAGTACAGTAATTTGTCCTCAGTGAGTACTTTGTTGACTAGTCCTACTAATTTTTTCCAAAACTTTGTCCTTGGCGAGTACGTTTATGCCTAGTCCTACTCATTTTTATTAATATTACTGTATTTTGTTTAATTATTTGTACTCCTGTACTTTGTCACTTGTTTGTTGTTTTGAACTAAAGAGTGTCCTAAATAAAAATTAAAGAACCGTAACAATCACAAAACTGGGTCAGCCAGTTTCCCTGAAGAAATTGGGATTAAGGACCATAATTTAAGGCCCAGTGGTGATATGACTACTCTCTCACCCATGGGATTTGAACCCACAACATCGCTTCAGGATTCATGAATTTGTTGGTGTTAAATGTTAGCAGACGGTGTCTTAAAATAACTGCGCTAACCAGTATGCATAAAAACTGATTATTTTTTTCTGGGCAAACCACATATGTTTTTGATTAAAAAATCATGCTCTGGAAAAAGTAATAATCAGAAGTAAAAGGCAGGTGTGATTCCCACGTCCTTATTACCCCATTTTCTTATGGAAATATTAGCAATCAAAAATAAAACACCTTAATTCTCACTGGAAAATGACATGCAGTGAACAATCACAGAAGGGCCAGTTGACCAGAGAGTTTAATTTTAAACTAAATGTAAACATCTGTAATGACACTTTGACTATTACTGAGCTTTTAATTTACTGCAACTACTAATACTAAGGGCTTTTGTAAGGGAACTACTTTTGACAAAAAAAATGAAAAAATATTTGCAATGAAGTGAACCTACAAACGCAAGAAACTTGGACAAAAGTAGGACGACTGACGTTACCCGATGCAGCCGCGGGCGACATGCATATCTAAATGAAAACTGAGATGCTACTGGAACATCTAGATAGTATTATAGCAATAGCAAATTCCTCACCTTCAACACATTATGCAAAAAACTTTACATAATATCTATTTTTAAGTTTTTGCACCTGGAAGGAATGTGTGTGTGGGGTCTTAACTGTCCCAATCCAGAGATTTTACTGCATTAGAATTATACTGTATATATACGGAATTATACTGTACAGTATGTGTATAGCTTTTAGCGACGCGTTTCCCTGGCGACAGACCATGTGACATGGCCGTTATAATCCCCTTTATTTGCATTCAGGAGAAAACCTTTTATTCTTTCCCGTTTCTGCTTCCACCCATCAGAGGCAGACTAGCCATATGCTAAAATGTGATTTTATGGGGTGTGCAGTGCCCTTTCTCTGCCTTATCAGAAGTCCGCTGGGTAAACGCAACATTTCCCCGGCGGTGCGTCGTTACCGTCCTCCCACAATGCACCGGGGGCCAAGCCTTGACGCTCCAGGCCTGACCATCTGCTCCATGGCACCACAGGGCCCCAGATAAGCTAAGAACTTGCGAACGGCAGCCTTAACGGTAGAAGCACTAAGAACAATATTAACAGTGGGATTAGGGCACACACTAATAACACACTTGGCCGGCCTTGTAAACTTGGCTGATGACAGATTTCAGGATGACATACCAGGGATACCCCCACCTACCACAGATAGGGGTGTGCAAAATGTCCCCCCCCACACCCTTTTGAAGGTCCTATTCTTTCCACTGCTGAGGTGCAGAGTGATTTAACGCCAGGGAACTTGTGCACTGAATGACTCTGATTACCTCACCAAGAAGGACAGATACAGTGATGTCATCATCATCCTTCACTCAGTATAAAAACACGCACTATGACATACACAGGTACTCAAAATCTATTAAAAAAAGACATAGATATGCATGATCTACATATGCATTTTTACTATAGAACTATATTACAAACACTGCGTTGTATTAAAAATGCAATCCACTGGATATGCAGTGAATATGCAGCATCAATGGGCAAATTGTTTTTGTAGGGTCATGTCACGATCTATGCAAAAGGCGTCCAGGGATTCGAGATGTGCTGCTTATGGGTTTCAAAAAAACGGAGCCCAAACACCCACCTGCCCAGCTGAGCCCTACCAGTGCGTTACCGGCTTCCCGCTTTAGTTACCACGGAGATGGAATAAACTTGGGCCCCACAAGTCTCCAGAGCAGGAACTTGGCAGCATTTCTGTATTTAACACAATAAAAAATACATGCAGCTCTGTGCCGTCTCTGCATTACTCACCATTGTAGGGAATGTGCTGCTATGGGACAGAGGCTTTGATCTGTGTTTCCCTCAATTGTGCTTCAAAACATTCTACCAAGAAAGAAGTAAGACCGCACTCTACGACAAGACAAGAATACAACTTCCTGAAAATTGTGTCACATATCACACAAGCGGAGTAGTGGTATACTGGGTAGGGATCCGGCAGGTGAGATCAGCTCCTGAGTATGCCATGCCGTTTTTTCAAGCATTTTAAAAGCTTTCAGACTTTCACATCCTTGCGGAATATATTCCTAGCACCACTATCCATCCTTGGAAGGCAAAGGTACAGGCTTATTTTGAATGAAAGGGCCGCATTTTGCATCAAGCTTCCCATATTGGAAGCAGGCTGTCGAGAAGATCCCTCCAGTCTCTGAATCTTATCAAGAGGGTACTGGAGAGGCACGGAATGCCGTCTGATTCACGGTCTTGTAAGTGTCCGTTCCCAAAGCTTACAAATGACATGAACAACCTCGTTCTGCGGTCAAGGGTCAAAACGCAGGCGTCAGACATGAGCTAAGTACACAGTGCCTGTGGTGCACTAAATGGCTTTTAAATATTTCCAGCCTAATGGGCTCTGTTTCACACAATAGATACAACACAGTTCCATGTATATGATTGCCGGTAAATCCATGCATCTATTTACTAAACTCTCATGCAGCACTGGGCAAGCTCTCTGCAAGTGCGTGCGCGCACACACACACACACACACACACACACACACACACAGTATGGGACATTTTAAAAAGCCAATTCAGCAAACTATATCTTTGGACCATGAGAGGAAATCGGGATAATCTGAAGGAAACCTGTACAACACGAACAGAACATGCAAACTCTGAATGGATGGGGGGATTTAAACCCACAGGCCTGGACCTGTGAGGCCACCATGCAGAACTTCAGATTGCTATTTACTGGATTAAGAACTTTTTAATATAAAATAAGTCGTCTAACATTTTTTATACTCCTCAGCAAAGACTATTTCAACGACCCAATTCTTGAACCTGCAACCTTTTGGTCATGAGCCACAGCTCAAGATCAGAAGGCAGCAGGTTAAAATAAGAGGCACCTGAAACCTTGAGAAACATCCCTCAGATCAGTAGTTCTCAACCTTTTTTTGTACCACAACCCAATTTTTACCATGCAACCCGAAATCAAACACAGATTTAAATGACATTAATGCTACAATCAAGCAAGCAGTGAGTGCTACAATTTACACCAATCAATGCCTATCGCACAAATCTGATTGGATGTGCCAGTGAATTTTAAATTAAGCATCTGTAGTTTGGCTTCTTGGATTGGGTGAGATTTCACTACTTTTACGCTAAGCATTTGCAGACCCAAGGCCCATTTATATAGGTTAATTCTAGGACTGGGGCTGGGAAATCTGATCGTGGATCAGCATGCGGATTGAGATTCGCTGCCTTTGATGAATCTGCCCTGACGAACACACAATCCTATAAAAGGCTCTCGAACATTGTTTCAGATAAAATAACCCAATGAATAAATTATAAAGAGCAAGCTGATTGGTCTTTCTTTTAGGCTGCTACATTTGACACATATCTAATATTTAGCCTTAAGAACATTCTCCTAATTGCCAGGAAATATCTCGCTGGTTTTAGCCGAGACGCGTCTCCACACCATCACAGCTTGCTCTCCATAACACTAATATATTAGCTAGCCGTCACTATCGCACGGGCTGTTGTTATGCTAGGTGTCTGGTCTTTCTATTCCAGAAAATTTCACCCCCACATCATTGTTTATAATACGCCTTGTGCCTCTTCTTACCGCCAAAACAATCTGTCTCACCTATCCTGCAGGGCCTGTATCACAAAGCTGAATTTCTTGCTTAGCCAGATAATTTACCATATTTAAGGTAAGCCAGTTTAAATGGACTTCATCTTCATTCACTTACATTTAGCACAGACTACCTTAAATCCAACAAGTTATCTGGATAAGCAAGAAATCCTTCTTCACGATACAGGGGTGGTGATAAAATTTTTGATGTTTAGATTTCAACATGACGTAGTTACATCTTTTTTCACAGTATTTGGCATCTCTCTCTCTCTCTCTCTCTCTCTCTCTCTCTCTCTCTCTCTCAGATAGCTCAATTTAACGATTATTATGCCCAAAATTAAATTTACCCAATATAATCTAAAGCATAACTCTATCCTGCCTGATGATTGGATTAATGGTCATAAACAAGTCCTTCTATTTGCACTTAATGTTCAATTGCACATGCTTCGATTATTAAATGCAATCACCTATCATAATCTATCAGATTAAGACCTCCTGACCACTGTTCAATTTCTTTCCACTGTTTTTCACCTCTCCAGTGCCGCACACGATTCTTCCAGCCATTAAGTCCATCTCATGCACCCTGGTCCTCAGATACACCCATACAGTACCAGCCTGCCAGACCACATCCTGCAGGGAGCCAGAGACTTAACAGAGGACTCACTGCCCACCGCTGGCATCCAGCGTGCTCACAGGACCAGGGTATGCCACCTGTCAAGATGCCCCTGCAGGTTTTACTGCATTTCAATTGGTCAAAATGATGCCCGATACTCCCCCCTACTGGACAGCTCCTGGTCACGTGGGGAGGATGTGAAGACCTTTCCCTCCTTCAGCCACGTGCTCTCCTACAGAGTGCCGATATTAATATTCCAATAGCTGGACCGTGGGAAAATTAAAACGATGAAATTTATATTCGGTAATTTCACTCAGAGGTCACAAATAATTACTGGACACAGGTATTTAAGACACCCTGGAAATATTCATGAACACAACCGTACTAGGAACACAATACATAACACTTGATGATGTCGCAGTACGTCTTTGCTGTTAGGACCACGCGTGCAGTGAAATGGCTCACCGAGTTCCCTACGAACGTTCAGTGAACGCTGTCTGATGAACATGATTATTCGCATTACTTGGGCTTAATGAAGAATCGTTGCGGGGATGGACACGGGAGAACTATACAATATGTTCATTACTCCAACGGGGATCCTCCGGAACAGAACACCTGTTGTAACCAGGAATTTAGGATTAGCAAAGCTTCCGTGGTTATAGTTTAATCAGACGTCTGTCACATAGGAGAAGCCCCCCGCTGTGTGCCCTCGTTGTCCCTATAGCAGGTCTCATTGCTTAAATGTGTATTCAAAGGTCATAGAAACACAATACAACGAAGAAAAGGCAACGGTAATATCTAGGCAATACGTAGGTTTAACGTCGGAAGTATTGTCTGAACTCAAACGTAACGGTGTTACTTCTCAATAATGAGGTCGATCACCAAGGTTTGGGCAAAAGGAAATTAATTTCAAGACGTCCAGGCAATTCTCACATTAGATATTGGATCTGTATGGCGTCCCATCTATTTAACACCACAGTGGGATTACATCTGACTATCAAGACAGAGTGTTGGGTGTGAAAAGCGGTATTGTATCGTAAGGTGTACTAAAGCGATTAGGCAAATAACTATCGCGTATCTGTGCCGAAAATAGGGTTGCAAAATTCTGGGAATTCCCATTGGAAACTTTCCATGGGAAATAATGGGAATATATAGGAATTAATGGGAGTAAACTGGAAATATGCAATATTGCAGGTTAGCCCATAACAGGGAACTTAAATGTGGTTGGAAAAAAAACATCGTAACTGCATTAATACTAATATTATCGTGTAACCAAGTGCTTGCGAGTAATTATGAGTGCGTAAAAACACCCCAAAATGAGCATCTGCATCAAAACGCACCGCTTATAAGTCATATTCTATATGTTGATTTGTCCATAGAGTTTGCTTTATTTGCCGTATCTGACAGCTCGCGCGGAGTTCCACGGGTTCAATGCTTCCAAAATTCCACAGCTTAACTTCCCATGGAAAGTTTCTGGAAATTTACTAGAAGTTTCCCGCCGGTGTGCGACCCTGGTTGAGAATCAAGTCCTGACTGTGCATAGAGACACCCAACTATAATGTTTGAAGGTAATGACCCAGCTCAAAGTTATTTTAAGATACACATCTCAAGGGGAAAATGCAGAAGACTAACTAAAATAATTGTTTATAGGATATATATCGCAATACACTAAACTGATTGATTACATAACTAGTGGCAATAAATGTAGTTTGCATTTCACGGCGTTACGTATACATACTGAAACGAAAAAATATGCACGGAACTGGTAACGTTAAGCTATTTCAGCATTACTGAACAGAAGATAGTAAACTGGTATAAATAGGAAAACAGCTAGGGAGTGAGTCATAGCACTAAAGAGAGAATTCTAGAGGTTACTTAACACATATATAGTAGATACAGGCGGTAGTGATTAACATATTTAATTCATTAACACAAACAGGCTACTACAGGTCAAATCTCAGAAGTGCGACTGATAAGGTTTGGAACTTCAATCACTTTAATAATTGGGTAGCTGTTCACGCATAAACAGCTTATAAGTTGAACTATTTTAGATAAAACAAAACTCTAAAGGCAAAACATATTGTGCCAGCGGTGTTCTATCAGTCTGCATGTTCATCCATACAAACTAAAGTGTAATGCAAATATCTCATGTCATTTTAGCATTTCAGACCATTGTAGCTGAATTTTAGGCAAATTCCATCAAACAGAATAAACACATTTCACGAATTATATTTAAAATAAGCCAATTAAATGCAAGCATAGACACGCTTATGTTTTTTTGAGCACTGGCAGTTTCAGTTACGAAGAACCTGAAAAGGGACAACGAAGAACCAATAAAATGCACGAGCGTTATACGATAATTAATGATTAAAGGGAATTTAAGGTTGCTAAATAACATTATCTGGACATACCAGAGATCCCTCTTTACAGAACTCGGTTTTCACAGTTCTGCTGAATCTGAATATTTATTTAATATACTGTATTTCAACAGATTATTCATTTGTTGAAGTACCGGTCTAGGCCAATGGCATACTTAGGCACCAGATGTGTAATCGGTGTTCCTGTCCTCCTGCAGGTACTGAGCAAAACGTGGTGGGGACGGGGGGGTCGGGGGCGGTAATTTGAATACTGCTGTCATACTGAATATCTTCTATTTGTTTGCACTAACAATACCATCACACCCAACTAGATATTTACACACAGTCGCACAGCTCATACATAAATACATGAGAAGTGCTATAAGACGGCATTGTACTTGCGTTGAAAAGCAGGTAAGCGTCGTGCCGAATCATAATTACCGGCAATTTAAAACAGAAACTGATCTTTGTATATAGGGGGGCAGACACGTAACAGCATAGAAAAGGTCTTTCTGGTGAGTGGTGTGGAGGGTCAAAAATCGAAGGTCCATGGACTGTTTTGAAGTCATGACCTAGAGCCGGTCTCCGTCCACGACAGAGGCGGAATTAAGAGTTGTATGTATAAAGGGCTCCTTTCATTGGACCGGGACGGTTTTGGGGAAAAGCGCATTGCCACGTCCGAAGCCATGCACTTCATTTGCACTGACATGTGCGGGAGCGACAGCATCTCCATCCCGGCTGCTGTACCGATGTGCCTGACTGCAAGGAGATCCATTCATAACGTAGCCATGGCTTTCGCGCTGCAAGCGTGGGCAATCGCGACTTACCTTCGTGAGCTGTGCTATTTTCTTACTCATTTTCAAGTGTAAATCTTGGGTGTATTCCAGGGTGATGCCCGACTGGTAGGACATGGTCGATGTACCAGTAGTGTATTTCCCTGCTCCGGTGGATGCGCTGCCAGCAGGGCTGTAGTACTGCTGCCAACTCGCTCCTGTCGCCATCTTCACGATCCTTCAAACGTTCTTTCTATATGATTTTATCGTACAAATGTACAAGCCGCTAAGAAACCGGCAAAGAGATTTTGTCAAATAATGCTCTTCTCTTAATAGCCCGTGAGAGCAAAACGCATCAAGAAAACCGGCTGGTATGTAAATGAGCCATTTTTTTGCGCGAAGCTGAATTAAACCTAATGAAATACCTAGATTAGACCGAATATTACCTATATTATACTGTGACCAGAGAGATCAGACTTTTATGTCCTCGACCCCACGGCACGACAATAGCAAGCCATAATGTTTATTCTTGCGGCTGTAATTTTTGTGTTTTCACAATGGTACCTTTAACTACGTGCATAACACACCGAAAGTATTCTTTTGGCATTCAGATTCCTGTAACTAAAATACAAACTGAAATTAACAACAACAAAAAAAAAACACGAATCCACCAGCCAGCTTCAAAAAGTCATCCAGTCTATGCGACTGCCTGAAGAAAAGCACGCGCGGCGCAAAGCTTGCCGACGGGCTACATTTAATCGCCGTTTGGGCCAGAAGAGGCGAGCGGCGTCCAGCGGCTCTTTCGGCTCTCTGGAGCGCGCGACGGGCTGCTGGGTGCTGCACTGCCGCACGCTCTGTTACCATGGATCCTTGACAGTTTACATT
The DNA here is from genome assembly GCA_026781145.1 of Hippopotamyrus pictus. Taxonomy (NCBI): domain Eukaryota; kingdom Metazoa; phylum Chordata; class Actinopteri; order Osteoglossiformes; family Mormyridae; genus Hippopotamyrus; species Hippopotamyrus pictus. Next base: position 4,777,218 of record JAODLC010000043.1, on the reverse strand, counting down.
ACCGCTCGTGACGTCACTTCCGCCTCGCTCCACGCTTCTTTTCCCTCGTAGTCGTCCTCGGGTCTTTTTTATCTCCTGCGCTTAAAAATAACACATGACGCCATGCAGGATTTTTTTCCATGCTGACACCTGTCGCAGACATATCCCGCAGAGCTGGATTATCCGATCAATATATCAGACTCTGCAGTATCCAGTGTGTTTATGAGGGAGAAGTACAAAATGAGACACGAAGAGAAATAAATAAAATGTTTTAGTGTGTCCTGTGCTAGATGGGTGTCTAGTGATATGATATGTTATGATATAGACATATTACTAAAGATGTATGTCATTGCGGCGAATCATTGAGCAAATATTATATTTGATATCAGACTTAATCAATCATACGCTAATTAATGTAGCAGCTTCATGTGAGCTAAAAGCATTTTAACGACTCTAATCTGCAGATTCACCTGTTTACCCCAGTTCTGTTGGAATGGAAACTCTTTCATCCAGACTGCAGAACAAAGAGTAAATGTGTGAAATTGAGCAATGGAGCCAATTAGTAATCCCACTTATCTTTCTGAACTCTGCAACATGGACCACATGTGCACTAAAGTCAGATACCGTACAAGGTCAGAGGCCCCTGGGCTACTTGAGATTGCCCCCCAGGGCAAACTTCACTGAGCAATTTCACCCAATTCTGGGGCGGCCGGGTCCACTTGAGTCACTTATTGGCAAATAGCAACATTGAAAACTTAATTAAACAAGTTTATTGAAGCCCCTAATTAGGGGCTTCCCCTGGTAATCCTGTGCTTTAAATCGCATCTGTTCTTGACACATCAGGAAAGTGAGTTACATCACAGGATGTGCAAAACACCAGCTGCTGTTGCTCTCACTCCGTGTGACACTAAGGAGTGGCATTACTGTCACCTAATTTGCCATTATCCAGGATATTGTCATGGTGTCTATCCTAGGGAGCACAGGACACAAAGCCGAGGGGCCACATTATACATTTGCTTTATTCTGCTGGCTCTCAACTAGCTTAAAACCAGCCTAAATGTCCATTGTGTGCAAATACAACAGTGAAGTTATTAGCTCTCTGTAGGGCGTTTCAAGCACGAGCAAACACTCCTTCTTTTCCAGTCAATTTGATCTTACTTTCCTTCTGAGGTTTGAAAACCCCGTCCCATTGTCCTTTAGCTGAGAGCTAGTTTAAAGCGCCTCGTGTCATTAGCAGAGGAGTTCAGAGCCAAAACATAACTGGAAATAGGCTACGTCGTCTAACTATTTTGAATCCCAGATAGCACCAGGGACAGAAGAACAAGGGAAGGAAGGTAAGGATGCAGAAAAGGATGAGGCAGGAGGTGAAGTAGTGAAACAATGGAAGGTTGTTCCTTGGTGACAGAATGCATTATGGGTAATGTGCTCCATGTAGGGTCAGATTATATTGTGCATAGATATTGGGTAATGAAGCACACTCTTTGGAATGATTCGTATATAGGACACATCCTGATTTAAGTCACTGTAGATGAATTATATATCACATAGTGTTGACTGAAGTCCCTCTTGTGGAACTTCATCCAGGGACATGGGGGCTGGGCTGTTACATTAGCACGCCCTGGGAGACTGCCTCAGATCTGGGCCAAAAGAGGCGGGAACCCCTCCTGTCAGTCCTATAGTCACCACCGGACCATGCAGTTCTGACACCGCGCCTGGTACTCAGTACCAAAGGAGGTAACGGCCTGTGTGTTGTTCAAAAAGAGCGAGTGGGTAGATAGTGACCTATAAGCATAAAGTGATTCTCCAATATGGGGAAAAAAAAATCTCATTTGTAAAGTCGAGGGTGCTGACAGTGGTGCTATGAAGGTGGGAGAATTTAGGGAAATTCAGGCCCCCAAAAATTTAAAGCATAATTGGATTGGCTAGAGTTGGGGGCCCAAAATCTCTAATGACACCCCTGGGAGTTGCATGAGATGAACATATGCAAATATATACAGATATATAACATATATTCATCCATATATTTGCTACATATAAGTAGATGATTTTCACCCCCCAGTGACAGGATAAATTGACAGTTCATTCATCCTGGTAGATAAAAACGCAGGAGCGAGGCAGTGAGGGTTAGGTTAGGATTGTGTTAAGTGTGATGCCATCTTCACCTAAGAAGCAGGCAGCTGGCATGTCTGTGGGGACCACCCAGGAACGGCGGTGATGGTCCTGCTTCCTGCAGCAGGGGACAAGGCGAGCAGGTCTGCAGAATGTCTGGACACATCCGGCCCAGAACAGCTTATCGGAGGGTGAGGCCATTTGGCCCTTTTCTGTTTAGTGGAGAATTAGAATTAGAATCAGAACTAGAGTTCAACATCGCAAAGAGTCATTCATATTTCAATTATTCATACTGAAGAGGATGCACGATTTATGTGTAAGGTATCTGAATAGTAGCCATACTGGCTGGGACCTTCACATTAAATATGTCATACATATAATCTGTAATATGTTAGAGTTTTGGCAAGACACAAGGTATTTTATTTGGCTTTACTTGCGCTACAGCTAACAAACTTGCATTTTTTTCTGACATTTGTACACAGATGCCTATTTTGGCTCACGCTATCTGTAAGGGGATTTAATGAGGGAGGAAGCTTTTATGGGGGGCGGCCTCACTACATCTAACACTTACATTACCCGTAATGTCAGCTCACACCAAGGCAGCGTAACGGTCTGAAGCTCACTGCATAATGATGAAGATATATGAGATGCTTCAAACGGTTCCCCAGTTCTTCTCCATGTGTTCTGCAAAGTCTGCTACTGGTTTCAGATTGTCTGGTCCAATGCAGGGTTAGGCAATGAGTCGAACACAAAAGCTGTAAGACATCATGCCTGGGCTTGAACCATCTGCTCTACCTTGTGCACTAAAAATAGATCAAATGAAGAAAATAAGTCATTTATGTTTAATTATTCAAATGAAGTTGCTGATGGAGTTAAAACAAGTTTGTTTCGTCCAGGAAATTCCCTGTAATTCTGTGATTTCCTTGAATCAAAAATGCCATTATTCATCATGCAGGACATGTAGACTGACTGGCTTTTATATTTGCAAAACAATCATTTGTAGATTAAAGAAGCAAATGTTCCGCATATCCACGTTAATGACAGCCGTTAAAGCTCAGTTCAATCTGTGGGGAAGAAAGACATTTTTCAGCTATTTGTTTGTTTTAATGGAAGCAAATGACTCTTATCGCTAATTGCAAACGTAGACCTGCTGTGATATGCAGACACTGCATCGTACATGTTGGAAAGGCCGTCATAAAGGACTCGGCCCTGCCCCTTGGTGGGTAATTGTTTTTTTTAATGTGTTGTGCTCTGGTGTGAGTTGCTAAGCATTGGCAGCTCAGTAGGGAGGACGTGAATGGGCGCTAAACAAATAAACAAGGTGCAAGTCAAAAGTTTGGACATACCCACCCATAGGAAGGTTTATTTGTCCGATTATCTACATTTTACAATAATTATAGACTTTAAAATAGCAACATTGAAAAACTATAGATGTATATGGAATTATGCACTGACCAAAATAGTATTAAACAAAAAATTTGTTGGAGGGTGCAGCTCTGTGGGTTGGGACTCAGAAGGTTGCTGGTTCAAATCCCGTCGTTGGTAGAATAATGTCATCAATGAGCCTTTGACCGAGGCCCTTAACCCTAATTGCTCCAGCGACTGGCTGACCCCACTGTCGTCTCCACACCAGTTTCACGTGGTGGCCTCCTGGGATGCTTCTCCAGCAAGGAGGTCCCACATATGCTGAGCCCTCATTGGCTGCTTTTCCTTCATTCTCTCGCCAAACTCCTCCCAAACCATGTCTACTGTGTTTAGGTCAGGTGGCCAGGTCATGTGACGCCAAACCATATCACTCTTCTTTGTGGGCGGCTTGGTGACTCCAAAGTATTGACAGGTACTGTATAGTATCATTTGCAGCACAGCAGTAAAAGACAAGGAGGCCCTGGTGATAAAGGTGGTCAGGGGAGATCTGAGCCGTCCCCTCTGTGCCAGCCCAATGTGAGAATCATCATCACCTACAAGCTACCTTAAAACCTCAAACATGGCACCTCCTGTCCCTCAGTTATCAATATGCATATTTTTCATGCAATAACATGCATCCTACCACATTTCTTCTGTCCATCTCCGAGATTCACTGAATTCCCCTGGTCTTGTGTGGGCTTGTTCCATTGGACTCTGTGACGTCTATTTGTTAAGAACACTGCTGCTAATAGACTTAGTGTGGCACAGTGGTAATGATATTTGACTTGAATTTTTTTGCTCATTTAATTTCATTTCATTTCCCCATGGTTTCGTTTATTAGAGCGAAATTAACTGCCTTAAAAAGCTGGGTTTGGCATAAGCAAACAGGAAATCAACAAAAGGAACATGTTTTTCCTTACATAGATTATATAACACATTTAGATGAAATTCACATGAAGGCTAAATATGATCTTGACTCGAATCCCTATTATGAGTCGAACAGTCTGTCCTCCAAATATAGAGACTGACCCCATATTCACTTTGTACCTAAAATAGCTACTAGTGACTGAGGGACCACACAGGTGGCAGGATGACCACCTGGATCAGCTCCAGCTCAGGATTGGCTGTTCGCACTTTCAAAATGGCCACCTGTCACAGAGGGTCTGTCCCCATTGACAACCTTTGCTTCTTTTGTTAAACAGCCCCTGGGCCCACTGTGGGGGCGGGTTAATTCAACACGTGCAGATTTCGCCATCATGACAACGCCAAAAAAAGACGGAATAACTGAAGCATTTAATTCCGAGACTTTCTGCTGAGGCGATGTTTTTCCTCAAGAGAGAAATGCGCATTGTAAAATAGGCAGATTTTCTGACTGTGAAATAAGCCATGACCCCCCCGAGATTTAAATCACGTCTACATTTACAATACGCTCTAAGTCACCCAATGAAAGGGCCTCTCATGGCGTGAGAGAATCTGCACCGCCGAATGCCAAGGGCATAATTTATCAGTTATAGAGGATGCTATAGATCTTCAATAAAATCACAAGTCTAAATTGTGCAGGGCCACTATGGGCCGTAAGGTACAACTCAGAGCCAAATGATTCATTGTACTGTCATCGAGAAGGGAAACTTTTTTCCATTCTAGTTCAAATTATCGAGGAACAGTTTTTATTCATTAAAAAACAGCACGGCTACAAGCGAAGTGTCCGTGCATCATCTGAGGGGATTTAGGGGGTGTGGCACAGAGGACTGCATTGTTCTAAGGTCATGAGACTGAAAGATGCCCCTCCTCTCTCTGTCGAAAGCGGGGGTTCCACGCTTCCACTGTCTGACAGCATGCTGGAATGTTCCGAGCAATTATCCATGGCCAGCGTGGTTACAGGGAAGTCCGCCGTGTCAGAAGGCCTGACATCATGGCCAGCCCTGGTACAGATGGTACTGGACCCCATCAAGCCAACAGGTACAGGTCAATGAAAACGAAATTCACGTCACCCTCATATCACCCCTGTGATAGTTTTTATGTAGTTAAATGCGAAATAGCATCCCTGACAATTTGTTTCAAATATGAACGTCATGACATATGGTATCACAATATCCCAATTCCCTGCGTGACCCCAGTTTGTCTCTCGGTCCCTGGGCATTCAGGCTCAGGCAGTCCCGCCTTGGATAACACGCTAGGGCAGAACGGAGGCATCGTCTTGCTGTGACGTGCGCCGGGACGCCTGGGGAGACGCCTTTACGCTCCCTCTCAGCCCTCCTGCAGTCTCTTTCTGGGGGGTGAGCACTGAACAGCCTCACAGGAGATGGCGTTCGCTGGCTTTTGGGCCGGAAAACCAGGGGATGCTGGATCTGCTTGCTGTGAGGGTCTCGCCTGTCTCTCTCCATGCTTTAGACAAGATATTTCTAGCCCAGGTACCCAAATGCCAGCATCCTGCGACTTCGAGGGGCTACAATGTCATTAGCACCTGATTAACACCTCATTATAATAATCTCCAAGAGCATTGTGGGGCTTCTCAGCGCTGGTGATATCTCCCTGGTCCCATTTATTTAGCAGTATGGTGACGAGAGCTTGTGGTCAAAGATTAGAATCAGCCAGCATCCAGCACCCCTAGAGAAGCTGGGGCTGAGGGATATGCTCAAGGAATGTGATAAAATTACTTTGGTGGCCATGGGATTAGAACACACAACCTTCTGGACCGCCACACAGACCCCTAGTCCACTAAAGCTAAATATCACTCCTGCTTTAAAGCACAACAGCTTTATAAAATAAGGTAGAATTGACCACACATATGATGAAATTCCTTGACTTGCTTCAGTGCAATGTTGGATTTAAGATGGTACACAAAGGTCCCTCTTGGTTAACATTAAATTGTATCTTGCTGCCTTGGTTCTGTCGGGCTGAATCGGGAACAATTTAAACACAGACAATAGAAATCTGCATCATGGGTTTTGGTGACGAACGTAATTATTTGTCCTCAAGAGGAAATGACATCATCTCTCATGGGGCACCCCACAAGCTACTTACCGAAAGGATGTAAACAGAACCATCCCATCCAGGTTGCGTCCTGGGACAGTGTCTGGGTTCACTGCATTAAATAAGCGCATGGATGCCTATATTACAGAGTGATTTACACTTGTACCTGTCTACTGCAGCATGTCACATTAAGACTGTAAGGGTCTGTAATTGCTCTTGTACAGCAGTATTTGGACTGCATCCATTCACGAGGAAAGAATCCCAGACTGCGCCCCTGGAGAGGGGTGTCTGCAATTAAAGAAAGTATCAGGGTTTAAGTTATTTTTATAAAATATAGATACATCTATGGGAAAATCAGGAAAATTGGGAGGCTTCCAGAAGGGTGGAAAATTTATGTTATTTTAAAGACAGATCTTGGGTCTCAATCTGAGAGACAGGCTGTTCCTCTCCTACCTTCAGTACAATCTGTTGATCTCATGGTCTTTCAGGTCTATTTTGTTCCAATCTGCATTTCAGCTGTGACTAGACCCTCTGTTCTTTGTGATCTTGTAAACAAAGTCTGCTGCTGCTCTGGATATATATTATATGGACAAAAGTATTCGGACACCTGGCCATTACACCTACAGGAACTTCTATGACATCACATTCAAAATCCATAGGCATCAGTATGGAGCTGGTCCCCCCTTTGCAGCTATAACAGCTTCCACTCTTCTGGGGAGGCTTTCCACAAGATTTTTATAGCGTGTCTGTGGGACTTTTTGCTCATTCATCCAGAAGAGCATTTGTGAGGTCGGGCACTGATGTTGGATGTGAAGTCCTGGCTCACAATCTCCATTCTAGTTCATCCCAAAGGTGTTCCATCGGGTTGAGGTCTGGGCTCTGTGTGGACCAGTCAAGTTCTGCCACACCAAACTCAACCAACCATGTCTTTATGGACCTTGCTTTGTGCACTGGGGCACAGTCATGCTGGAACAGAAAAGGGCCTTCCCCAAACTGTTCCCACAATGTTGGAAGCATAGATTTGTCCAAAATATCTTGGTATGCTGAAGCATTAAGAGTTCCCTTTACTAGAACTTAGGGGCCTAGCCCAACCCCTGAAAAACAACCCCACACCATTATCACTCCTCCACCAAACTTTACAGTTGTCACAATGCAGTCAGGCAGGAAATGTTCTCCTGGCATCTGCCAAACCCACACTCGTCCATCACACTGTCAGACAGAGAAGCGTGCTTCAGCACTCCACAGAACACATTTCCACTGCTCCACAGCCCAAGGGTGCCATGCTTTAGACTGCCCCAGAGTCCAGTGGCACCATGCTTTACACTGCCCCAGAGTCCAGTGGCACTATGCTTTACACTGCCCCAGAGTCCAGTGGCGCCATGCTTTACACTGCTCCAGAGTCCAGTGGAGCCATGCTTTACACTGCTCCAGAGTCCAGTGGCGCCATGCTTTACACTGCTCCAGAGTCCAGTGGCGCCATGCTTTACACTGCTCCATTTGACACTTGACATTGCGCTTGGTGACTTGAGGCTTGCATGCAGCTGCTCGGCCATGG
>JAODLC010000043.1:4752796-4769098 GCA_026781145.1 Hippopotamyrus pictus | reverse complement strand
CAGGGTTGTTCCCTGCCTTGTGCCCGTTGCTTCCGGGATAGGCTCCGGACCCCCCCGCGACCCATTAAGGATAAAGCAGGTTGGAAAATGGATGGATGGATGTTTGTAAACCTGACTGTATGTCTAGGTGCTTGATTTTATACACCTAAGGCAATGGGTCTGAATGAAACACCTGAATTCAATGGTTAAGAGGTATGTCCCAATACTTTTGTCCAGATAGTGTATTCTTGTTTTGTAGTGGTATAGACTTACATCTCTAAAAGTCCTACATAAGCAGATCCTGTAGTGTCATTATGAACTGTCAGTCATCCCATTGCCTACTAGCTAATTTCAGGGTGAATATGAATAGAAATTAGCCCAAACTCACAAGCCTGATCTGAAATGCAGAGTCTTAGACAGTCTGGGTGTAATTATGGTTGCTTTTGCAATCAGGTTCAGGATCAAGCTTCAGAATCAGCTCGATCTCACAGCCGGTTCATGCGCCACAAAGCTTTTAATCAAAGTACAGAGGGAGTATGTGTTAAAAAATGAACCACTTTACAAAAACAAGAGCAGAAGTGTTTTTATCTGACGATGACTTTCCAAAGCTAATTAAAAACGATGCCCCTCTCCGCTGTTTAAAAAAAGACCGTGAATGTCAAAGGTCGAATGCAAAGCAGCACAACCATTGGGCGCTGTTTCTCATCCCATCCAAAATCTAAACAGGCTCATTTGATGCAAGAACCATTTACTGCCCCCCGTGGGCAGATGCAAATTAGATCGCTGGCATATTTTTTAAGCCTGAGAGAAGTGCGAGAGGAGTGTGTGTTTCCAGGGCTCATGTGACTGGGGGTGGACAAGCAGCTGTGGAAATGGATGGATGGATGGATGAAATGATGATACTATACTGATCCCCGTGGGGAAGCTCCTCTTTCACCAACCTCATCTCGCTCTCCATGACACACAGACACATATGTAGGTGACAGCAAGCTTGGCAATGAAGAGCAGCCACCGGTAGCAGCGTCCATGGAACTGGGGGGTGGGGCTTGCTAAAAGGCCCACAGGTGTGACTAATCTGACGAGGCTGGACTGGCACTGGCAGCCTTCCAATCACAGACATGGAGGCTTATTCCACTGAGCCACACACTGTCCCATGGATGGATGGATGGATGGATGGATGGATGGATCCAGGTGTGCCATAAAGGGGGGAAAGTTAGGATGATTCCAAGGGCCCCTGAGTGACAGGAGCCCTAAAAAAATTTGGAACATAACTGGATTGGTCTGGATTTTGGGGCGCAATATGATATACTTTCATGGGGCCCAAAATCTCTAGCAACGCCCCTGGATGGAAGGAATCAAGGAATCAATCAATCAGTTCTCGTTTTGCAAAACAGAAATGAATCAAATAGACAGATAATGGAGGAATGATGGGTTTAGCTGTTTCCCTGATTGGAAACTGAGGGATTTTAGCAGGGAGATGTGTATATGTGTGTGTGTGTGTGTGTGTGTGTGTGTGTGTGTGTGTGTGAGAGAGCCTCGCAAACCTCCCTGCTGTTCTGTATGTGTGGAAGTGAGCTGCGGCAGAAGAACTGCATACTGTGCTTAAATATACACACAGCGACCTCAAATAGAAGGTATCGGTGAAAAGAGGACAACAAAGCAGGAGCCCAGAATATAAACGCGCCGCTTAACGTAACGGGAACTGGATCGGGACTTCGCAGTGACACAAGCCCAGAACTCAGTGCAGTTTAGTCAATTAAAGGACAGAAGCTTCTCTGCAGCCCTATCACAGAGACTATACATGCCTACTCTGTGCATTTCTGCTAACGGCACAGGCCTGCAGTGCTGGTGAGCAGGAACGCTTCATACGACTTAAGCACTGGAGAGCTGTCTACCACTGTATGTTATTAAACGACAGTGTTCAGGGAGCAGGGACCTCAAGCAAGGTTAGGAGACTGTGCCTTTAAACTAGCAACTTCAGCGTCTGTGTATGAGGCCCCTTCGGCATCTGCATCCATAGATACTGTGACAAGGGCGACGTGGGGTGGGGGCAGAGTGGATTAGGGCTGAAAATTCAAGGGAGGGCGGTGGGTTCACCCAGAAAATAGTCACACACACACACAAAAAAAAACACAATAGCAGCAAGATCTAGTGGGATTTTCGGATAAGATGAAAACAGGCGCACAGGCTTTTCCATTAATTCCCGAGGTTAATATCACAGGTCAGGTTTAATGCAACACTTGTTTTAACATAATACACAGCTCTCCCTCTTGGATACCTTGCACGAGGCTGCCTTTCTGTGCCTGCGTCGCGCGCCGTTGACTGCCCATGTTCGGTCTATCAAGTAACCCCCCCCCCCCCCCCCCCCCCCACATTAAGCCGCCACATTATTTCGCAAAATGCGAACGCCCATTAATCCACCATAATGCCTCAGAAATCCTTATCTATCCTACAGCTGTGCGTTGCCGTTACTCAGATTAGAGGGCTACCGATTTCGTATCGACATGGCGAAGTAGCCCGCCCTCTACTGGCTGAGAGGGTCGCAAGTCTGAAGTCGGATACCGCCCCCACCCACCCCGAACATTGACAAGGGTGCTTCCAAAAGAAGGAAGCAGAGCAAAAGAGCAACCTTTTCAACTTTTACTCCTGGAAATCCAGCTTCCAATAAAAGTCATTTAAGGAAACGTCACGTCTGATTTTCATACGGCATCCAGTCTCCAATCTTATCACAATAGTATTCGCAGAAATCCGATAAACATAAAGTATTATAATTACTTTTATGACTTCATAACTTAGCAACACAATTCCAAATATGACTGACATAACCGAATATTTACAGTCTAATCTTTAATCGTATCCGACCTCCATTGAACATTTAATCGGAGAATTATTCTACCGTGCACATTCCCCATGACAACTGAAATATTAATGCAGTTATTATTTCCTGTAGCTACTGCGTTCAATAATGACAACAATATTTAAAAGGCCCGTTCAAATGTTACCAAACGGCCTGGTTTCGGAATATTTTAATTTACTGCCGTGCAAGATCGACCATCTGTAAAATCAGGAATAAAAGGTTGCTTCTAATGTTATAATTTTACTTGGTGTAACAGAAGAGATCGGTTTGGCTGATGCGTTTGATGTTCCCTCGCCGAAGGCTGACTTGTGACATTGACAGATCAAAGCTCACTCATGTCTGTCGCTGACGCGAGAAGTGATTTAAACAGGAAATGTGATTGAAATGATAAAAGTTTAGCTTACCTGTGTCTTTTTTGGTCTATGAGTTTTTAAAACCAGGACATACTAAATAGGTACACGGGAGACACAGTAAAAATGGGGCATGTATACATGCAAATCCAGAGATGTCCAAATCATGTTATGTAACGAGGCTGAATTGCAATCACCGTGAAACAGGATTATATATCCTAGAAAGATTTCTATAGCATAACATATCACCTTCGTCCAGCCGTTTTGCTTTCCATTAATATATGAGAGCCTTGTGTGCGAAAATGTATAATGAAGGGGACATCACAACATGTTTTAGAAATAGGAACGAAAACGACCAGAAAATGACCAGTCCGCTACGGTCTGTGCCTAAAGGTGTCTTCATTTCGCTTTTAACCTCAAAAAGGGGTTAAGGGGGCCATGACGGGGGAGTCGGTCCCCTGGATCAGCCATACTGATGATGCCCAGTATCCTCATTCAGCAGGAGAAAACGTTTCAGGCCATCTGATTTTTTTCTGAGCAACAGAGTCATCGATTTGTAATTTCAAGTTGTAATTTCAGGTTGTAATTTCTGAACCCGACATTCATTGGACTTTTGGGATGCGCTTAAGCAGCAGGCTAACGGACCACATGCCCACACGCCATTAAGATCGACGGTACGGCGTCGTAATATTTTAAAACGACGGCATCCAAAGAATCGCACAAAATAAATGAAGAGCGTCAGCTTCCTGCAGGCGTGAACTGGTGTCGTACTGCCATCGTGTGGCATGTTTGTATATTTAAGGTCCTCTGCACACATCCATTCACCTTCCCACCTTCTAATTCCGATCAGGCTCACGGGGGGGTGGGGGGTTGGAGTCTAAAACACAGGCAGCATAATGCATAATTTAGAGAAAAACCGATTAATCCGACTGCATGTCACTGGAGGGGATTCCGGTTCATATGGCAGAATTGCACAGATCTACATACCAGCATATCGTGGTCAGTGATTCCATTCCCAGCTATGAGATTCGAGGCACAGAGCCAATGCGCCTCAAATACACTTATAAAAGTCGCTAATGTCATGTTTACGTCAGCAATCACAGTGATATGTGAAATCGTGCGCGTTATTAACCATTGGGAAAAACAATAATAAATAATTACAAGGTTTCACATTTTAAAAAGAGATATTCTTTGTCGACCGAGGTTGGAGAATTTACTAATTGTACGTCTGTACACTAACACCAATCTTGACAGGTGAAATTTTGTAATCGCCGGAGTAACACTCGCTTAACATTAATTCACCGGCGAAGAATGTGGCAATTCTAAAACCAGGAAAACAGGACTAATACATTAACATTTTAAAGTGTTTTACTCACGTCATGCATTTTTCACAAACAGTAGCAAAATAGAAAATTTTAGCTTGAATTAACTTACTCATGCGTCAAATTCCATCCCCCGTAGGGAGCCGTTTTAATTTTGGTTGAGCTCTTAATTAAACTTTCTCTTTGACTTAGCTGTTGACTGAATGGATCACACGATGTTAATAATGTTATTATTCAATATAATTTTTCAAGTGTGCAACACGTAATTATTTTTGGAAATTTGCTATAGATGCAGTTATCTTAAATTACCAGTTAAATAGTAGGCATATTCTATTCTCTATAACACTTAAACTGGAATACATTTAGGGCTAAACGTAACTTTAATCCAGATTATCATTAACAGCGTCCTGCAGTCGTGGAAACTGGTTTGTTGTGCTGCCCGTGAAGCAGCTCAAGTGTGGACGGCAATTTTATATGTTAATAGTTTTGTCAGTATAAGTAAGCTACTTAATTAAGCTTTCTGAATAATAAATTGGATATGAAATTACATGACTTAAAATTTACATAATAATAAATAATATATTTAACAGTGATGAGTTTGAAAATTGGAATAATACTTGGAGTTATTTATAAAGCTGTTTTTTTTATCACTTCTTGAGAAGACCGGGCTGAGTAGTGAGCAGCAAATTGGGGATGTAGCCTAGTCCAGACGCACTGCGACCCCGTGTGGAAGATGGATGGAACAGCTAAATAAAGCATAACTAGATAGGCTGCGTTTATGCTATTTATGGTAGATCAAATATATTCACATTAAGGGGGAAAAAAACGCAGCAAAATTTCCATCTCTTGAAATGTCAGCTTTACCTCTGCGGTCAACCGTGTTGATTAAAATCTGGTGGGTTTAATGTCCAAAATGTGTTCACTCGGTAGGTATTTTCCCCCATATAATTTATTGCAGTCAGCTAGAAATGGGTGGTTCCATCAAATTTAGTATTTTTCCTGTCGTGTGAATGCACGGCGCCTGAAATGGCGATGCCCTTTATGAGAGCTTTCAGCTTAACTGCGCAGGAACCCTTTTTACTCAACCTCATTTCAGTTATTAATAGGAACATTTTTGGAATCAATAGCGGTGTTTTGTTTCCCTTCGAGTTTGGGAATAGGAAGTGGATTTAAGCTTAATTGGTTTAGGCTCTGGATGCATCACAGGCTGTAATGCATGTTGTGTATACCTGTAAAATGTGTGGACGTACCTATATGGTATTTCCTCTGCTGCAAAACGGCTAATTTGCCCCCCACAGTCTAAGGCCAAATAGGATAAAAGGTTTAGCATCTCGCGCTCAACGGCTCGCGGAATCCCAGCTGTTGCTTCCCCGTATTCCCAGTAAGGGTGCAATCATTGTAGAGATGCGAGAAGACATGCAGGAAAGGAGCCCAACTACCAGACATCACTCCCTTCCGGACAGCTCGGCAACTGGAATATTTTACATGTGTTACAAATAAAATACAATAAATATACAAACAAAAAGAAATTGATCAACATGAAGGGCCTATACAGAGTTTATAGAGCCCCTCATGGTAAAGCAAACATGTCTGACACAGCAGTGCATTCAGACAATTATTCTGCTTGCTATAGCTGCCGGACAGGACACATTAAAAAAAAAAAAACTATCAGACATCAGTCTCTTTTAGGGATTTCACTTTTCCATAGTGTGGTGACATTACACCTGTTAAACCAGGAAATATGATGTACATTGATCCCAGCGATGGATAGATTTTTCTAAATCAGTGTCTAATGTCTTTGGTTTCATTTTTTGAGTCCTGACTGTTGTAGATTAGGGTTGACAAAAACTGTGAAAGACAGGCTTATGTGAATTTGATTATGTGATTATTATTTACATCATCGACAAACAGTTCTGGTTATTAGTGGAAGAAATTCAGATTAGGTGCATCGTTCAAGAACAGACACGCATCATTTTTTTCTTTAACCACTTTGAATGTCTTTGTTTTCGTGGCACTGATAGGATACGACAGCTTCATCCGTGCATATAACCCATTTATACAATATTTAGTGTAGTGGCTATTAGTGGCCAATCCCAAACCTCAGGGCCCCCTTCACAAATGCCTGGTTTCAGTGTCGTTAACCGGCACCACTGCTTAAACATCAAAATACAATTAAGCTTTTAAAATGTAGTCAGTTCTGTTTTACTTACAGGTAAAGGTTTGATTCGGAAATTGAACTACGGACATAATTTATCTGGAAAATTCCTCTAGACTAGCGCAGAATCCAGATGACTTATTTTGATATTATTCTTTTAGCTCGCAACTGTGGGGACTGTGGGGAGTCCATCACAAAAACCGTGAAACAGATGCACCAAATCCAGTGAAGACTACACACTGTATTATTTATTAAATATGTAGTGTCACACAAATATGATTCCATTTTCAAGGTCCGCAGACTGCACTGCAGAGAGACTCCAAAATTGAGTTTCATCAGCCACCCCAGGTCATTGCCTGAAGTTATCCGATTAAATAAAGGTGTCCTTTTTAATTCATCTAAATGCGTTTTCCAGTTTACCAACTCGACCCGCTTCAGAGGGAGCGGCTTCGTAACTGGTGCTTCACATTTTAGTTCCCACCCCCAGAAATATCAGATGGTACATCCTACAGCGGCGGAAGGCTTTTCTATAAAAGTCCCAATTTAAAAATCGCTTCAGGGCATTGACGTCGGCATACGCGGCTGGGAGATTAAATTGGATTTTAAAGGAATTATTCTTTCCATCGTAGAAAATGTGTTTTCTTCTTTAAGAGATTACTGTGACAAACGATTGCTTTCAACCTGACAGATTTTCACACGCTGGCTATCTTCTGGATGTCGGCCGAAATCTCAAAATGCCAAACTTTCATCCTGTGACTTGCTGTACTTGTTTGTCAGCAGATATGATTCCTATTTATCCACCAACTCAATTTTCTGTTTCAGATAATGAAACAATTGATTCTTCAGCGTTTTAAGATAAGTACCAAAGACATGAAAAGCAATGAATAAAAACTCTACTAAAGACATATAGAAATTTGTTTTTATTCCCAATAGAAGTGTAACAAATATAATTTATTAAAAATTTTGCTGCTCATTAATCATTTATTCCATAAGTTCTTAGATTTATATAAATGTAGAGAATGGCATACTTGCCATACTGAATATTTACATTTTAAAATCACAAAACAAAGTCTCCCAATAAAATTAATTGCATAAAATTGAAAATAAAATATGTGCAATGGAATGATTATCTACAGTAAAGTACAGTCACTTCTTGAGGTTTCTTATCCCAACAAATCCAACGACAAGAGTGTCACGGGTAAAAGGCATTGGAACGCAAGATCGTCAGCACATTTGCGGATCTTCTAGTCTGCAGACTGGAAGGACGCAAGGAAAGGACAGGCCGTTGTACGCGTCACACTTTTAGAATCCCCAGTATTACACTTAAAACTGGCTCCTCATTCGGCTGAGGCCTGTCAGCCTCCACAAAAGTAAACGTCACAGCTCCTGAACGCAGGAACGCCGCCGCTAACGGATTAGCAAAGGTAGATCGGCTGGTCGACCAGTGGGTCAGTTTCTCTCAGTCCGAGTCGCTTGTGGTTCCTCCCCTAATGCATCAATACAGCATAGCAGGTGAGGGACCTCAACACTAATGTCATGTTAATCAAGCTCTGCTGTCCAAACAAATAATTATTCGGCATTAGCGTTTATTATTTATTCTTTTGTAACTTCGGGAGCACGCACAGTCTTATGGAATTGCCCGTAAATCCCATGGGCGCCTGGCCTCCTGTCAGGGCTTACGACGAAGAGGACGCGGCTCGCGGTTCGCCCGTGTCTGCTAACGACAAAAGGGCCGTCGCTCCGTTTCCGACGACGGGAGGTCCAGGACTGGCCGTGCGCGTCACGCCTGGGAAAGTAGAGCCGCAGTGTACCCCCCATGAGGATTAAAGAAAACCAATTAAAACCAAATAATTATATAATTATAACAAGTATGATGTGTACATTATCCAGTGCAAAGGGGGTGAGCGGCCCTGCAGGAAATCCCGGCCAGATTCCAATGTTCTTGCATCTTTTCTTTTATGCCCACGGGGGAGGGCCTCCCCTTCCCTTGCAGATCTACACGGACGTGCCGTTTCATCGCTTTGTGCTTTCCAGGAAAAAAAAAAAGAGGACAAAAAGTAAAGCATGGAGGGCAAATTAGCTTCACATTTGGTGGTACATTCAGAGGACTCGTTCGCCGATGGACTCAGTCACTCATCAGCAACAAGCAAGTGCTGTGTGGTTTCCGTGGAGATCACCGTGGGAACCTCCCGGGCCGAGAAAAGCCATTTGGTTTAAAATAATAATATATAACAACAAATCACAAAATTTACCTGTTCCACAAACCCTGCGATATTTATCTACTACTCTAAACAGAGAAAAAAAAAAACAAAAACACAAAAAGGTACAAGACCCAAGACCAAATAAAAGAAAGGTCTTAAATGCGTTTGGTCAATTTAATGGGAAGTTGACACAGGTCCACTCAATCCGTTTTTTACGGGGAGACATTGATCAAATATGCCTAGAGCCTGTATACCCGCCACTTGACGGCGGAACCACACGACTGCCACCAGCAGATGGCAGTGTGGACTAGGCGATGGCGGCGGCAAACTCAAAAGCATCGATTACACGTACATAAACTCTGCCAGAAATAAATTAAAATGCTCATGATTTGTATAACTGCTTATTTTACACACCGTTTTAGACTAAAGGCACTATCTTAATCTGACTGGATATAACAGCTGAACATTAAATATCGGTATTAAAACAGATCTCCATGTTGCCTTAGCAAACAAGACCTTTCTAAGATGACCCAGTAACATCTACATGAGCAGAACAGACAGAGCACACACTGACAGACGAGCCTGGTCTCTGAATATGGTAAAGCTTTGTCTTCACTTCTGTATGGCTTTTCTGTGACGGTGAATCTTTACAGCGAAAAAGCATCCAGTTCTCCTCACAGAGGAGGGTTATCCACTGTGCCCCCCCCTGGAGGGGAGGGCGGGCGGGGGGCGCACAGGCCCACGAGGATTCGGCTCACTGGATGCACTCTCGCAAACCCTTACAAACGCTCCCAGTGTGGAATGGCGGAGCCGTTCCGGGTCACTTCCAGGCTCGGTCGCGCCGATCTGGGTGGGATCCGGGAATCCGTGCGAATCAGAGGCTGCGCAACATCGGGGGCTTTGTCACGCAGACCGCCGGAAAGCGACGGCGTAGCGTTCGCAGCAGCTGCCGTGGGACCTAATGAACAACGGGGCCAAGGGCAAGAGGCTTTTATAGGCTCGTCACGAGTCACCTGGTGAAAGTCGCAGATTGACGGGGGGGGGGGGGGGGGGGGGGGGGGAGGGGCACTGGGCAGATGTAAGCCTGGCTATCAAAAGGACACCCCTGTGCTTAAACTGCAAGGCTTTAAATTACCATTAACATGGGGGAGGATTTGCACATCCCTCCCAAAGGTAAGAAGCCAGCATTTAGATGATGGATGTGCCAAAGGCCCGTAAAGCGGCCCGCTGGATGCAGGGAAGGTGCCGGAGGAGCCAGCAGGACCGCGGCCAAGTAAAAGGTCGCTGGGACTCAGAAGGTGAACCGGCACCTGATGGTATCCAACCCAGTGGCCGTGGAGGGATGACAGGGCCATAAACGCCCTGGCCATTTCTTACTGGGACTGCAGCTCAAACAGGAATCCTCAGATTGGCACATGCTAGGAGTCCACAGCGTCTCCTGGGCTGGGACTGACAGAACCACAGCCGTGATACGTTCCTTTATGGCGCTTAGCTTAGTTCCCCGTCCTGGATTCTGCTCAGGTCACATGTAGAGGAAAAAAAAACTTTGATTTATCACTAAGATAAGAAAACATGCAGCACCTCTGGGACTCAGACAGATCCACTGATTTAACAAACATAAAATAATTCCCAGTAGGAACACAAACGCGCAAAGATAAACCAGAGGACCTAAATTAGCTCTTAAAAATGACACATCCTTGTGATGAACAAAGCTTTACGGTCTGTCATAACGAGAGGAGCACTGCCGAACTACAGGCTGAGATTGGGATAGTGATTCTTAAGTCATGGAAGCAGGCATCAAGCTGGGCATTTGATAAAAGCAGGAATATGGCTGGATCCGAGGACAGAAATAGCCCCGTACACAGTGAACATCTGGGCACTAACTGGAGGAGACATGGTCACCTGACAAGTTGCTGCCCAAAGGGATGGATCACTGTCACACAGGACCTCTGGACAGAAAGGCTGCCTGGTCTGAACCGCCGGTTTGCGAAAGCCTTGCCCCATCTGTCATTGATCTGTGCCGTGTACACGCTGACTTGGGGGGGGGGCGCGGAGGTATTCGCTCACCTCCAGGGGCAGGCATGCTTAGGGGTCATCGCTGTGCTCGCCAGACACAGGTGCACTGCAGAAATCAGCCAGGTCGCGGTCGGCTCCGAGTCCAGCAGGGAGGCTAAGGTGCCCTCTGGAATAACCCCGACAGGCTAAAACACTTAAATCCATCAAACTCTCTGCCCCCAAATCTGCCCAACATGCAAAATCTGAGGACCGCATTTGCTAGAAATAATGGCACTCCCCGCAATCCTGAGATTACTCACTAGAGGGCGAATATCACGCGTGACGTCTGGCTCTCTCCAGTACAGAAAAAGCAGCACCAAGGCGACTTGCCGTAAATCACAACACAGATTAATACAACTGCTTAACAGAACAACATAGGGGCTGTGATTGGCCTCAGCTTTCCGGACTCTTCCGCTAGCGAGGCTTGCCCTATAAGGTGCCGGTCACTGTGGTTTGAGGGCCTCGAGTCCTGACCTTCGAACGCTCAGATTTCACCATGAAAACGTACGTGCTCAAAAAAGACACGCTTACCACGTAAAGCTCGAATGCTTTATATTTAGCAGAGGCTTTAGTCCACAGAGATGCAGGCCATACATCACAGGCACACAGCTGACAAGGAGCCAGCTTAAGTACAAGAGCTTCCAGTGATGGACTAGCTGCAAGTGACAGTTAGCGTAGGCGCTATGCGACGCAGCCATCAGAAAGCAAAGGCAAGCTGGGCACCTACAGAAGCATCCAGCGCTGTTAAGGGAACGTGATCCCCACAGGGAAACAGCCCATCAGCATGGAGAACGACACGTCTCAGAGCAGACTGATCCGGCCTCAGCTGGGTGGAAAGTTGGTGACTATGCAAGAACGAGGGGCGTCAGATATTCTGAAAAATGGCAGGAGGAAGCAAAGCCATAATTCAGATAGGACGTCTACATAAGAAAAGGAGACAATTTTACAGCCCGGAGCGGAAAATATATCCGCAGCTCCCGTCAATATGGACTCCCGTTCGAATTTACGCCGGAAAGTCAGTTTGGGCCGGGGGCAGTGATTTAGCTGCTCGGCGCTTAAAGTGCGTTTCTGTGTATCACCTAACGCTCGTAAACATGGAGCGCAAAGACCTTAATGATGCACCTCCATCACGCTGACTCAGCACGGGACGCGGGGAGGACATTACTACACCAGAACGGGGACTTTCACAGATGGAGACTTCATGGTCATTTGGGGGGGGGGGGGGGCATTCGGATGTCCAGGACAAAAATGAGAGATATTAAAAGCAATTAAAAGAACATTTTTTTTTTTTTTTTTTAAAGAGTGAGTTCTGCTTTGTTGGAGTTGCTTATTCCTAAAGTCAAATAGGTAACGGACCAAAACTCCACATAGACAGCACAGAGAATTACCTAATGGGTAATTCGTGATTAATTAGTGATTAAGAAGAAAACACAAACACCATTCAGGCCCCGCCTAATAAATCGATCGATAGCCGTAATGTCCTGCTCCTTTCTCTCTGCTGGGAACATAAAAACCAGATTTAAGGACTACACTGAAACACCGGGATGCAGCAATGCACCATGGGTAAAAACAAACAACCCGGACGGGTGATTAAGCCTTGTCAGCAGAGGGAGGATGAGCCAAGCACAGAGTAAACAAGCGTATGCTTCGGGGAGGGTCTAAAAGAGGAGGAGGGTTAGCTAATCGATACATCATCTGCGTTACCCAAACAGACCAGTGGGACTCCAGAGAGTTTTAGGGAGAAAATGTCACATCATGATGAGTCTCTCTTCAAGACGAAAAATCTGTAGGGATGTGGGATCAAGCTCGCAGTGCATGCTGGGATGGGTAGCAAGGACAGAGCCACCGTAAAACAAACAAATTAGCGTATGAATATGCACAGAGAGAGACAGCACACTGACCTTTCTCACTGCCCTGCTTTGACATTAACTTCTTGCTGCTTGACTGTTATCTGTGTAGGGACTGTCACCAGGAGGCCCCCGCTTAACCTGACCAGGCTGACCAGGCCACAGAACGCAGGAGAGGCTCATGAGAAGGTGCCACACGCGCCACTAGATACTCAAAACAGTGAACATACCAGAGTGTGAGAGCTTCCCTGTAAGCGGTCTGCGACTGTCTCCCATGAAAACGCTGCAGCGCACTCTGGTGTCCGGCTGGTAAATCTACCGTCGCTGGGAGATTCACAGTACAGGAAATGTATGTGTGTGTGTGTGTGTGTGTGTGTGGGGGGCGGGGGGTGTAGCGTACCAGGAGAGAGAGATGTCCACCTTGCCCTTTATGTGGATTTCCCGTTGGGGTCCTTTGTGGAGCAGAGTCCCACCCCACGTCCATTTTCACACTTTGGTGTCTTTCCGCAGCACCCGCTTGTCAGCCACACCACTAGCCATACGCTTAAACTTCCAACTCCTGCTGGAGGAGGTTACCATGGTACCCAGGAGGGCCTGCCACCTTCCAGAGCCAGGCGGCCTGCAGTGTGCTTTAGCCCCGCCCACAGCACACATCACACCTCCCGGGGGACCCACATCGTCACTTTGTCCTCAACTTCAAATGTTCTGTCGCACTCCTGCTTTTCTTACCTGATCTAATATTTGTCTTAAGGACTGTCTAAAGGAAATCAATGGGGATTCCTCCCGACCCAGAACTTAACAGGCAGACATCACGGGCCCGTTCGGAGACAAATAGGCCCGTTTGAGGGTGGCATCAATTTTTGTGAAGCCCCGCTCTTCCATTTATCTGTCACACTCATCCCTCACCCGCAGCCCAGCTGCTCATCCCCCCCCCCACAGAACCGCATCAGCACATCCTGTGAGGTCAACAGCGGAATAACAATGAGGGACAGCGACCTTTTCAAACACAGAGTCTCACACCGACGACACTGAGAGCCAGAAGATGGGATTTCTACTCAGATATCTAAACACTGCACCCCCCCCGGAGCCAGGTCACGTGATTCCAGACTCAGAAGCCGATAGGATAGAAGCTTAAATTTAATGTCTTCATATAAGACTGATTTTTTTTCTGCCCTATGCATCTGCCTACATTCCAACTGGTCTGGGGTGATTTTAAAGCATGATTTGTAAACTGCTCATCGCTATGGCAATCTGTAGGCCACAGCCACAATGTGTGGTGCAATGTAAAGCCCTATCAGTGACTTTACACATGGAAGCCTCTGGATCCTGGGGCGGGTGGGGGGGACTGTTAAGCCACGGGATATTCTGTTATTTTTTTCATGTACTTGTGTAAAACGGAGTGAAAATCTCAGCTGGGGACTCTGGGACAGCTACAGCTCTTCTGTATTCCTGACAGCATCCAGCATCGTCGTCTTGTTCGATCACAGGAGAGTAATCCCAGAAAACACCCCCCCCCACCACACGCCTGTCAAGAAGAGTGCCCCCCCCCAAACAGAGGTCCACTGCACAGCGCACACGTAAAAAAAAAATCAATACACAATCCTGCTCGTTTGTGGAAGAATCTTACAGAAATTCATGCCTGTAGAAGCATATTTATATACACATCTCCACTACAGAGAAGACGCCATACACATCTCCACGCTTTGCCAACGATCCGATACATTAAAGATAAAGCAATTACCATTGCAATATTATACAATTAATCCCTATCGCGGTGCAGTGTGTTTCGACATGATACGATGCATGACCAGACACGACTTCAACTCGCGAGATACTTGGCCGACAGACAGGTAGAGAAGCGGCGACTGACGGCAGCGGCGAAATGGAGCCGCGCCATGAAACGGCACGCTTATGAAAGCGTAGAGGGGGAAATTTATCTAAATATAAAATGAATGGTCAGAAATTATTGGTCACATTTCTAAATAATAAAGGCGTAGGGCCACCATTAATAATTTCATATTAACGTAACCCTGGCCGTGTGCTGCGTCCCACTCGATAGCTCCAGTGGCCGGAACACCGGCACCCTCCCGTCGGGATACTGCAAAATAATGGCAGAGGAGGGTGATGCTGAATACGGTCTGGAGGTGAACGTGAATTAAACTAAGTCTTAATACTAAATCTTAATAGAACGTTTTTAAAGAAAAAATAGCAAAGCAAAAAAACTTTGGACTGTATTAAATTGGACGGTATTTTCTCCGATTAAACTTTTCAACGTGCATAAAAGATACCAGACTGCCAAATACCAGTTACCGGCTTCCTTAACTTTCGCATAGCGGATTAAATGCTAAACATGTTACATTTGATCAAAATCTTTTAAAATTAACCAAATGAACTTCCTCCCGGCTCAGTACCAAATACGCTTCAACAATTAAACAGACAGATGGCTCCGTTTATTGAGCCCTATCTTACCTTCCCAAACACAGACACAAAGGAGAGAGCTTGTTTTTCCCGCAACAACTTACAAACACAAGCAGGTTCGCCATGTTAGACATTCCCTCCTGTGATCTGAAAGCATGATGGCCCAGAAAACATTAATAACGCCAGTTGTGAGCTAAATAAATAAAACGAAATCAACAAAGCATAATGATATAACTCGCTGTTCTAAATCGGATTTTGCCGATGCAAATATATTAGAAACGTTGCATCCCGAGTTCATCCCAAATTGCATCCGGTGCACACTTATTTAATTGGGACAGTCGCCTCGTGAACTTTCATGCGAATCGGTGCAGTATCCTACCATCCCTAATATTTTTACCCCGGTGAGGAAACTGACCCATTTGACCGCAAGTTTTGCCCTGTAAAGTAACCCTTCATGAATAAGCCAGCAGTTTGATAGACCTTAGACGCTCCACGTCTCAGCTGACTAGACTGATTGGTCAGAGGCTTCACACCTGACTGACACGTAAACGAAGACTGGAAAACCAGCAGTGCTCGGACCTCGAGGACCGTGATTTGAATAACCCGGCTGTAGGACATCGATTCTGGTTGCAACACTACAGAACAGCCACTAGATGGCAGCAGCTCCCAATATAAACACAGATACTTGGACCCAGGTTGACAGCCTGTTATGCCCTCCTCCCGCCACGATCACATGCAGAGGACGCCCAAGTGCACAACGGTGCCTTGGGGTGGGGGGGGGGGATGTGCTATAGGATCAAAGCGTTTCCAAATGGTCCATACATTTACATTAGAGACTGACTCTAATTGACAGCAAATGCCTAATTTGCACACCATTCACTGGCTACAAACTGCCCAGAAATGAAACCAGATTATAGCATGTTTCAGATATTTCCCCCTGGGCACCTGCCCCCCTCCCTCCCCGAAGTGGGGGCTTTCTGAGATCACTTCTTGGACTGAAGCTTAGACTCACGACACCTTCGCTCTCAAAGCAGGATCAAGCAGATAGATTTACGCATCTGGGCACAAGAGCAGCATTTCAATAACGAGCACCTGAACCCCCCCCCCACCCCCCCCCC
>JAODLC010000043.1:4720564-4736082 GCA_026781145.1 Hippopotamyrus pictus | reverse complement strand
GATCTGAAGAGGGAGAAAATGGGGGCACATTAATATATACCCCCCCACAAAAACACACACACACACACACACACACACACACACACACACACACACAAAGTTCACTCCTCCTAAAAAGATTATTCCTGTGCAAGGTTGCTATGACCCCCTTCTCACAGAGGGTGGTGCTATACTCCCCCTTGCCGAGTGATGTTCTACTAATGCCAACAAAGCAATTGGTTTGAGGGGAGCTCAGGCAGCTATTAAGCAAGGATGACCTGTTGAGGCCCTGGTCTAAGATCCCATCTGCAACGTGTACCTTGATTTCTCCAGGCGCTTGTAAATATAGAAATGGCCAGACTGAGCAGACAACTAGGCAATGGCTTCTCACTGCCCGCTAAACGTAGAGCTAAGAAGCTCACTGGAGCTGGACGACAAACCATGTGAATCACTGGAGAAAATCAGGCATGTATCGCAGATCATCTGCTATTCAAAGCCGCCATTTTTCAGTGACTCCTGTGTGCTCATAACCATGTGACCTGCGAGCTGTGGGTATAAGCGGCACCTGCCGCTCAGACCGGCGTGTCATGTGACATCACCCCCACGCCCACGAAAAGCGAGAGGAGCCTCATAAGGAGGGATTCTCCTGGGATTCCGGATTTAAGATGTCATCAACCACAAGGGTAACTTTACCTCCTCTTTTACAACGGTGGGTGAAATATGAGGAAACCTGTCAAGAGGCAAAGAACATGTGCTTCATAATGCAGGAGGAGGCGAGAACATCATCAGCAGCCTGAAGCAGCATCCCATACCGTGTACCTGTTTCCAGTTACATAATTCTAGCGATAAACTTGTCAATTATTTCTTCCTGTTACAAGACACAAAAGAAATGCCTGGCATTAAACTCGCACTTATTCAACTCTATTTACAACTGTTTTTAAAAAAACAGTTTTAAAAATTTAGTTTCTTGTTATTTTGTCTGCTTGTTCCTCCTGAAAAGGCGGGACAGGCAGACTGATCCTGGGTCTGTGAAGCACGTTGCACGCCAGCTCTGCAGTTACATCACTGTCAGCCGGGTCCCACAGAGGCACGGAGGGCCTGGGGCTGTTAGCAGGAGGAAAATGGGGGAACGGCAGCAGTGCCACGAGGAGGGCGGTGGGAGCAAAGGACGTCCCCTCCCGAAGGTCGATCCACAGGCAACATGCGAGGAAGGGAGGGGATGGTTCACGTCACGCATGAGTGCATGTGTGTCATCACGCCCAGGGAATATCTGACAAACCAGTTACCCAGAAGCAGGGGTGTACCTGGAAATTCTGGGCTCCCTGACAAAATATCGCTCATGGGAGTTTTACTGATACAATAATGTTCTGAGGATACAATGAAAAATGATTCGTTCAGAAAGATAACCCAACCAGATTGTAGAGGAGGTGGGTACAAGCAGCTAGAGGAGAAGGGACCAGCCAATCAGATGTCCTGGTCCCACCTCCTCTGGTTGCTTGGAACCACCTCCTCCACAAACTGATTGGTTCTCTCTCTGAACCAATCACTTCTTTTTGTTCTGTCCTCAGAACATTTTTATGCAAGTACAAGTCCCATAAGCCAAAACCAAGAGCAAAGTGATACGGTCACGTTCTACATTCAGGTGTGATTATTCCACTGCTGCTTAATTCCAGGGTTACAGAAGCATGTTTGGGAGTCAACTAAACGGTAAAAAATTGTCTCTGAATAAGACTTTACATCTATCTAATACAACCATGCACCCATAATCACGCAGCTAGTGAACATGATTCCAGCATACAAAGGCTGTGCTGATTATTCTATTTCTTGGGTATAATCTGCCTTGGAGAGACTTCATGGCCGTCTATTTAAATGCCTGACAAAGTCACGCTGGGTCCTTGGGAGGAGCAGAGGTGGACATTTCAGGTCCAGAAACTAAACATCCAAACCAGGGTTTTGTTTCAACCAACCAGTTGAGCATAAAAAGTCACAGTCACAGAGTACTTAACTGGTTGGTTGAAACAAAATCCTGGTTTGGAATTTTACTTTCTGGACCTGAAATGTCCACCTCTGGGGAGGAGAGGCGGTGTCATCGACTGCATCATAATCGGCACTGAACCTTGTTCTGACGGCGGCCCAAAACTCAGAAACACAACTGGCAAAAGCATGTTGGCGGGAAACGCGGGAGGACATGTGCCCAGCGGGGGGGGGGGCTCCACATGCACTCTGCGCCGGGGCGATGGGGGGGCAAACACTGTCTCTTCCTTTTCCCCCTAAAGCTGGCAGCTCTGATTTTAACAATGGTGCTTGGATTTCAAACACCAGAGCGAAGAGAGCCATGAATCCCTGTGGAGACCCCCCCGCCCTCACCCACACACCCCTCCCAAGTGGCATGTGCACAGCAGCCCCCCCGGTGAGGCAGCAGACCAGGCTCGCTGATGAGAGCTGGCACGCTGGGCCACAGTCTGCCTGTTACTGGGAATTTTTGCTTGTTTTTTTTGTTATCCGGTGACTCAGGGCTCTGCAGCCAGGCGGCAGGAAAGGCTGGAAGCGGAGAAGGTGCCATTTCTCTGCAGGACTGATAGACAGCAGCGGAGCAGTGCAGCTAGGGGGCAGCGTCGGGTGCTACTGACCTCTTCATGTTCAGGAGCGCCCAGGGGATGCCAGTGGGGGTCTTGAAGGCTGGCAGAAGTTTCTCTCCCAGCTCTACTGCCTTCTTCCTGTATACCTGATGAGAGAGACGAGTGTCTTTAGCAAGGTAGCCTCACCCACCCCCAGTCCCCGCCCACTGACAGCTGGTAGCCCCGCCCACCCCTGCTCAGCCCACTGACAGCCGGCGGGAAGGTCCTAATGACCCCGCCCACTCTCAGCCCCACCACTCACAGTCTCACGTGGAACAATCCCGCCTGTCTGATAAGGAGACAAATAGGGACTCGATCAGCTGTTGGTACCTGGCCTGCCCAGAAACTCACACTCAGGCACACTGCAGAGTAATCTCAGTACTTAGAGTACAGTATTACACTGTGTGTGGGCTGTTTCTCAGATACACACAGCCGGCACTGGATAGGATCCACTTCGGCCTCCAGTTAAAAAAAGTTTTGCCTTCAGAGAAGCCGTTCTGCAGGCAGCCGCTGTCCAGAGTCGTTAGCTTTAACGAGTCTCCTCTGACCTCGCTCAATAACAAGGTGTTTTCAGCCACAGAAATACCATTAACTGGATGTTGTTGGATCATCACGCCGATCTCCGTAAACTCTGCGCACAGCAGCATGTGAGAATTCCAGGTGGGTGGCCTCGTTTCCGAAGATGCCGGAAGCATCCGACCAGACCCCAGGGTGAGCAAGGAGTCTGGCTTAGGCCGACACTGTGAACCGGATGAAAAGCTCTCGGAGAAACCGGCGGGACGGAGCCCCTCACTGGCCCACGAGGCGAGGGAAGGGGCCTGTTTAAAAAAAGATAACCTGTCAAATAACTAAGGAATGAGGTGCCAGTCACTCAGAAATAATTAAATCCCTCTTTTTTACAGGGCTGGGTAAAAGCGATAAAGCCAGACCAACTGGAAGGTGAGTTCAGCAGAGCATTCAGGAGAGGAGTCTGCATTAAGCAGGCTCTGAACAGAAGCAGACCCCCCCGACCAGCTCATTGTATCGACACTGTATTTCAGGTCAGCGCCCACTTTGAGGTGACTGGCTGCCGCATCGACGCTTTGGGATGACGCGGCCCGCTTTTGCCGTCCTTGACAGCTCGGAAAGAGGTCGGTCACCGGCCCCCCCAGGGAATCCCAGGCAGACGGCTTCCCCCATGCCTGCTAAGACATAGAAGCCCCCTCCCCATCGGTCACTAATCGCTACAACCCACCGCAAGGTCAGCCTGAGACCGTTACATTCCCGAGCGGGACTGTCCCTTCCAATTTATATGATAAATGTTTTTAATAAAACTGGAAAGCAAATCGAATAAGTCCCCCCCCGCTCCACATTTTCAAAGCAGGCAGTGAACCTTCGCCGGGGTTTAATGCGCGATTAAACGGGCACTTTGAGCAGCTGGAGACGCAGGGTGACACGGTTGCCGGAAAGGGCCGGCGACGACCGTCTTCCTTCGCCGGCGACGACCGACCGGCGGGTGGCAGTAAATGCGTAAGAGGAGCACCGGTGCGCGGCTGCCGAATTCAACCGTCAGCCTTTTGCAGAAGAGGGGTCGCTGTCACCCCCGTGCCCCTGCGAGGGCGTGGCACAGCACCCCCCCGCGCTCGCTCTCCGGGGCCTCTGAGGGTGCCGGGCTGATCCGCCACTGCTGAGCGGGCGGACAGGTCTATCCCGGGTGTGTGTGACACGGCTCCCCCCACGCCGTCCTGCTGTCAGGGAGCAGCGGCTAACAGCCCACGGCAGGTGTGGAGAACCGGCAGCTAAGAAAGATGAATGGCTGCATCGCTTCTTAGAGGACGGGGCCAGACGGCCCAGCCGGAGGGAAGAGGGGCCGAAACAGCAGGCGCGTGCGTAAAGGCGCTCCCCCCCCCCCCCCAGCGACTCCCGCCCGGGGTAACGCGCAGAAACGGACACCCTCCAGAGGACAGAACGTGGATGCGGAAGCGTATCGCCAGCTGCACTGCCAGTGGGCCGACGTCACGCCGCCCGGGAAGCCGTCCAATCGCGAGCGGTCCGGCTTGCTGCAGTGAGACCGAATTAATGGCATGCACTGGGGGAGGCGTCGTCGTCGGCGCAGCTAGGAGGCACGCTGGTGCAGCCTTAACGATGCAGCGCAGCATTGCCGCCTCTGTCACACCTCCCCGTTGGGGGGGGGGGGGGGCACACTGTGGCAGAAGGGCACTTGGAGGCAATTACAGCAGTCATTTGCAGGGATTTATATCTAGTCAGCACAGAGAGCTGGCAATACAACCACAACTACCCCCCCCCACCCCCCACGCAGAAGCCCCCAGCGGGTAATTTACTGGGAACACTCTGGAGAGATGGTGTGAGCAAAAATTGAGGGGGAGAGAGAGGAGGTGAGTGGGTGCAGGAATTCTCCCCAAAACACCCAGGCGGGAAGCACAGGACGCCCTCACACTAGGCGACCCGAACCGAGCATGTTTGACCCCCCAAGTCCAGTTTGTTTGGCTAGTCTGATCGCTCCGTGCCGGGCTCGGGCCCGCTTCAAGAGGTGGGCCCCGGCACGGTTCAGTTGGACTCGGATACGGAACATAGACATGCCATCGCACACGCACACAGATACAGTACACGTGAACTGGACCTGGAAGGAGTGGATCGGGTCGGCTGTACAGATCGGGAAATGACATTTATCAAATCGTGGCAAAGGGCCGGAAATCTGAGCTTCTTACACGTGCGGCATGATTAAGTGAAAATTGCTGTGTTCTGTACTCGATAAATCTATGAGGGCTGTGTGTCATCACGCCCAAAATGACTCCACAAAATAAGGACATTAAATAATGAACTCCAATGTGCTGTGCGATAGCGCTATTCTTTCTATGACTGCCTCTAAACAGAAAGTCGCACGATAATGAGGGAAGCGTGCTCAGGCCCGGAACGTTAAGCGCGATGTGAGCACAGCGCAGCGGGGGAGCGGAGAGGAGGGACAGTCGTGCTTGAGCACGGTAGAAGGCAACTGGGCCAAGTGTGAGCATGCTGTCAAACACCCAGACCCGGGTTCTGCTCCGGGACTGTTGGAGCAGGATCCTTCATGCAGATGACCATCGGCTCAGTGGTTCCCAGATAACCTTACTCCGTTACCGGCGTCTGACGGCACCCCGGGGTCCCGTGCTGACTGAGCATCTGATTAGTGATTAAGGCCCCGCCCCGAGACACATCCAGAGGCGTAAGGGGCATGATAACACAGGCAACATAGGACACGAGAAGTCCGCTTCCTCAAATCGCGCCACGCCCAGGGGAGGGGTCGTCTGGCACATCGCGGCGGGATTCTCCGCCCCACAAACAGATCCGCCACTGAGTCGCTCATCAATTACAGGAGTTGCGAAATAAGGGGGGGGGGGGTGGCACTAAAATACCACAACAAAGAGCTCATTACCGGCTTGCGCGCGCCAGCGTGTATCGATCGGAAAACGTGGCAGCGAAGGCGCTGCTGCTCGCCGTGATAACTGTGTCTCGGCTGTCAGCGCAGACGCTGCGATGAATCTCTTCTGCGCTGTCGATGGCGCTGCGGTCCTTCTTAAAGAACGACGCCCCTGCGCGGCCATTGATCGGCAGCGAATCGGAGCGGATGTCCTTATCGCAGCCTGGACGCCATGAAGGACGCGTGGGCCAGCCGGGGGGGCGCTCCGCTGCACGCGGGACACGAGGCGGGCTGCTAATAGAAAAACAGTCATTGCTGGCACTTTGATCCGACGCCGCAGAAGCATCAGCTAAACAAACGGAATGATAAGCATGAGCTTGCGCTCTAATGACCCGTTTCCGCGGTCGAAATCGACAGATCCAGTGCACACTGTGGCGGGATTCAGAGGCTCCTCCGATTTCTCCCAAGTGGACATCTGTCAGGGACCACGAAGTGGCCCTGGGTCTTCGGAACCAAAACCGGTACGGGCCACCAGGACACAGTACCAGGGTATCATCCCGGCCCGAACACTTTTGTAACCAAGCAGCTGACGTTCAGGCCCAAGATCCCTCACCAATCGCCCGTTTGCGGAATCTCACACGCAAGGCGTCCTGTCACACGGGCGATATGAAACACAGCCCCATAAAGGTGGGGGGAGGGGAGACACCAATAAGGCATAAGGGCGATATGAGCGTGAGAGCAGAACAGCCTGCGCTCCTCCCAGAGATGAAAACCCCCCTCAGTGCAAACATTATACAGCCCAAAGGGACAAGCACATGCAATACCAGCTGCGGTTTCAGCCACGATGAATGTTTTTGTTTTGCAGAACGAAATATTGAAAATTAAAGATACAGGCACCCAATTTTGTACCTTTTCCAGTTAGTAAACTGGGAGCTGATCTGATACATGTCAAGCCCCTACCGCGACACCGCCCCCACCCCCGCTGCGGAGCCTGCGAGACTGATCTGGCCAGAAATGTCAGGTGAAGGGTCGGGGGCTGAGGGCACCTCCAGATCGCTGGCTGGTCGGCCTGCTCAGTGCCCTCAGGGTCAAGACCTTGGGGGCGATCGCACCCCTAAACCCAGGGGCACATGGGAGCCACTGAATAGCTGCTGGCTGCCGGCAGCCCGTGAGACATGAATGGTGATAAATGATAATTACAGCCTTTAAAACAGGCAGGGAGGAGAGCCTTTCAGCTCCCAAAGGATCATAATTTCATGCAAATCCTTTAAATGCTCGAGAGCACTAGAACGGGACAATCGCGAAACCGCACCTCGCATCTCAGCCGCCGGAGCGCCTCACCTGGGCTTCTCTCAGCCGGAGCCGTAAGCCGGACGGCGAGATTCACACACGAGGCTGCATCAGCTGCGAGAAGCCGTGTGACAAAGAGCGGGGGAGCCGAGAGCCTCCCGCTCCGCTGTGCTTTCTAACCGCCACTGGGGAGGGAGGCGTACTGCAAAGCCCAATCAGGGAGAAATGCAAACATCCATCCATCCATGTACCCAAAGATATAAACATACCTCCATATATCCAAGCATCCATCCATGCATAATAATAATAATAATAATAGTAATCATTATTATAGTATTATTTTTTATATTATTATTATTGTATTATTTTTTATATTATTATTATTATTATTATTAATATTATTATTATTATCATTATTATTAATAATAATAATAAAAATAACTGATATTTCATTGATCTCCATGGGGAAATTCTGTCTGTAGGCGAGAGCAAGCTGGCCATGAAGGGCAGCCACCTGAGGTGTTCGGGGAGGTGGGGGGGGGGCCCTGCTGATCACAAGTGCAGTGGCTTAGATCACTGAGCCACACACTGCCCCCAATCCATCCATCCATCCATCCATCCATCCGGGCTGCAGTCCATCAGCACATCTCATTCTAATAACACTTCCGAAGCTCACTCAGGGACGCGTTCACGTCAATTGCCACCCGGGTGACAAGAAGGCAGCTTAAAAGCAGAGTGACTTTTCAGGGTCATACCCATCCCATACGAGCATGAGGCTGTTCCAGCTCCAACTCTGATAAAGACCCACGGCGACCTTAAAGAACAGGCTGACGAAGAAGAAAGAGTTCGGGGGTGTAAGGTCCTGGAAGGGAACTGCAAAACAAAGGAGGCTGTCAGAGCAGAAGCCCTCAGATCTCATGCGGCCCTGTCCTTTTAAAGACCTTGCAAAAGTAACTTTTAAAGAAGCGGCACGGCGAGGCGGCGCAGGTCGTGGGGCACCATTAGGCTCCGACATGCTGATATAATGTGCATCTACGCAGCTAAGCTGATGTAAGCGGGATGCAACCCGACATTTTGGTAAACAGACCAAGCTGGCAATAAATATTAACGAGGCTCCCTGGAGGAGATGTGGACTTCAGGCCACTCCTTTCCCGTGGGGGCCCAAATCCCAGCATCACCACCCTTTATTCCCTCCCCCCATCCAGCAGAGTCCCACTCGGCATTCCGCCCTCAGGATGTGGTTCTTATGATCCACCGTGAAGTTGGGGCGAGATCAGAAACCTCTCCGCCACCCTTACTGGTTCACCGCGTCTACTGGGGGCGAAGGGGGGAATATAGGAGGCTTCACCTCAACGCCTGGCATGACGGGCAAACGGGATGGCGCTGCCCCCCCAGGTGTTTCACAGGAAACGGGGCGGTGTTGACGGAACGTCGGGCTTCGTGTGGGAAAAGGCCTGCGGGGCTGCAAACAAGAATGCCAGAACAGTCCGGAATATAATCCCCTCCAGTGAAAAAATAGAAAGGATGAGGGCAAAAAGAAGTGCAGGATACATTCAGAAAGAACACAATGGGAAATGGGGGGAGAAACCATCAGAAATAAGTTGAGGAGAGACCGCCAGGCTCTACAGCAAAGTGTTAATTCATTGAGGGGGTGGATTCTGGGAGGAGGATGATGACATGGTGCGACCTGCCAAGTCACCCCGGATAGTCTGCCAGTAGCGTGTGATAGTCTGCAGTGGGCCGGCCACCTGCTCCGCACGGCCGACACCCCTAACTGCGCACTGTACAGCACACTGGCGCGGAGCGGGACACTGATGGCGTCCGAAAGGCCAGGATGAAGAGGGATAACTGGGACTCGCCGGGCAGCGTGGCTGCGGGGCGCCGAAATATGAAACAAACGGGCGTGTCGGGAGGGCGCCCCAATATCAGTAATGACCTGCTGCCGGACACCCGGAAGAGAGGTTTTGCTCTCATTCCCTGAATCAATAAGCCCAACCAAAGCAGAAGGTGTATGCAGACGCTCAGAAACTCGGTAGGCCACGCCCACTGGTAATCACGAATTAAAATGTGTAGCGATTTTCCGTCTCTCGGCATGACTCCCGGCCAAACGCACAGCCTCGTTTGTGCGGGTCGAGCCCGGCCACATCCTTCTGTCCGCCACGGAAACGGATGTTACTCGATGTTGTGGGGTGGCAAAACAAAAACGAAAGAAAAACGAAAGGTCACCGATTCAGACTGGGGCTGCTGGGGCCTTGATTCCAAAGGCTGACAAACGTTCTGTGTACATAGTAAAGCCTCTGCCTGACATCAGGCGATTGCTGGTTTGAGGCCCAGACTTGGCAGATGTCACATGTCCCTTAGCAAGGCCCTTAACCTGGCGAAAAGCCCCAGGGGTACCGGGTAAATGGCTGACCATGTGCTCGGTCCCCAAAGTCCCCACACTGAACTGTGTGTGTGTCTCTCAATGAAGAGCAAGACGGAAAAAAAAAGCACAGTGTACTTGTACAAATGGCAAATAAAGCATCATTTCATCTTTCATTTCAATAGAATGTGCAATTCATATGCAGGCACCTTAGCATTTTTTACTAACACTTACATACATCGTATATTTCAAATACAAAAGAGCAAATGGCTCTTTAATCCACAAACTATCAAGCACCAGGCTATTGCTGAGGACACTGAAATGGTTCTCTTTTTGTGCGTCTCTCTCTTTGTATATTGTGATGTTCTGTAATATGTTTTTATATAAAGCAACCATCCACTATGCCCCAGCCACATTTCCCCATGGGGACAAGAAAGCTTAATCTAAAAATCTAAATTTAAATCTAAAATGAAAAATGCAATGAGGCTTTATTTGCCATTTCACATACAGCATAGTACATGCTTTTGGTTCTAGACCAAAGCCTCTATGACTTTGTTCTAAGCTGGCTGTATGAGCAAACTGCAGAGCTGTGAGTCACACAAGGCGCTGTGAACTCCTGCCCACAAGGGCGCCCAAGGGTACAACAGCAGCCCCTCAGCCGCTCCCAATCGTCATGTACGCTGGCTGGGTAACAGCGGCAGCATGGATACCCGGAAGGAGATTCCGGCACGATGGGGTCACAAGGGGCAGACTGAATGGGCTCTGGAGGAGCGAGCCACTCGAGGCACAGATGGACGACAGTGGTGTGTGAAGACCTCTTGATTACCAATGAAAGCTTGGCAATTCAGGCCTGAGTGGGAATCGTCAAAGACTGTTTACCCGCTTTCACGACGACGGTACTCATGGAAACAAGGACCAGCTGTACCATCCACATATGGGGGGTGGTTTACAAGCTGAGGGTCGTACTCTACAGAACACCTTAAACTGTAATCCCCCTCAGAATAAATTATGGTATGGCCGACCCATTCCGGGCTCCTGGTTATCTGAAACGCAATGGGAGTGCTATGGCGTTTAGTCGGAATGAGTCTTGCCATTCCCATCATCCCACCGTAGATCCTGGACCTGACCCCAGAGCAGCTTCTCGCTTGCTTCCAATGCATCACCACCTAACTTGCGTGACCTCCACGACCCCCCCCCCCGAACATGCACTCACAGGTGCTGCAACTGCGCTCACATACATAGGATAGATTAAGGATAGATTTTATCAGAAAAACCACATACAAAACTCAGATTCATATTATGCATCACACTCATATTCCTACGGATCATAAACGTGGGATTATTACACCCAGGTCCAGCAACAAAGTCCAGCCTTCCATGGCGACACCTTCCGCGCAGACAGTATCAACGAGGACAATCTCAGGCTTATCCAATAAAGGCATCGTGTGCCCAGAGGTGCTGACGGTGACCCCTGTCACCCCCACCCTGGCAAACTTGTGATTGAAAGCACTTTACTTAATGTGTTTCCATGCAGCGGGTTCGGGGCGGGGGGGGCTATTTCCCTGAACTGAAAACCACCAGCCAAAAAAAAAAAAACAACAAAGGGATTGCTGTCATAAAAATGGCTGTACATTAGTGCGGGTCAGCCTCCGCGGACAAAATAAAACCCTGATGAAAGGAATGTGCCCAATATGGCTGAGGGGGAAATCAAAGGGAGCCACAGGGAGAGGAGCTAAAAAAATCAAATTAATAAAAAAGCCATGAAACCAGCTAGCAGTAGCTTCATATTGTTATTATTATTAGTATTAGTATTATTGTTTTCTGATTACGCGGATTAGCGATCAGCCAAAGCCACACACAGAGACACAGTAACAGATCGGCCACGCTCAGGATAATATGCAGAACCAGTTGTTTCAAGAAGCTATCCAGTAGGCTGCGGCCATATTATGGTAATACAGTGTACTGCGGTGTTTTGAAACCTTAGCCAAATTTTGGGCCCCCGCGAGAAAATATGCTGTTTGGCAAATTGTACCACCCCGAGATTTGAAAATACCCGAATAGTGATGCTTTTGAAAATATAAATGTATGCATAAAAAAAAATGTCGGTATAACGTCTAGACGTCATGGTCTACAATCTAGCCTACTATCCAGCGACGGACATAGAACTGGGAGCCGTGTCTGGCACTCATTGGGTTAAATATTTTGGTGATGCAGTCCGGTCGTGTGAGGAGCTAAATGAAGGTTGTGGGTACAGGTTCCCAAAGGAGTGCTTGGTCCTCCCAGTAAAGGAAGTCCAGATCCGAAGCGTTTCATTACAGCAGCAGCTGAAGCGGCGTTCTGCTAAACGGAGAGTGGCTAACTCAATTTAGCTAAAAGCCGCTGAACAACTGTCACATCTAAACGGCCTTTGCTACGAGAGAGCCTGTTGCCTTTCAAGCTAATCCTGATAAATCAGCTCACCATCTGGCTAAATTAACGGCAAAACTCCCGGGATTTGTAAAATTAAAGACATTATCACTTACGCCAACAAAGGCCAAAGCAATCAAACCAATAAACAAACTAAGCAGTTAAAGCAGCAGGTCTTATAGTATTAGCGGCCCGGCTCATTTATGGAATTTAATGCGAGATACAACAGACATTTAGCAAAGCCTCCACATGGTCAGACCACTGGGTATACCTAGGCCGGACTGAAGCATGTGGAACACAGGAGCCAGCAGAGCGTGTGGAGTTAGTCCCCGGGCAGCCGTTTGTATCAGATCCCTGTAGCTGTCGGAAGATCTTCCTGCCCGGAACCAAAGCGGAGAAGCATCATCAGAACAACACAGTATAATACTTGTATGCGGGACCAGCTCTAGCTACAGGCAGCATAGGCAGTTGCCTTAGGGCTGCCGAATTACCGGCTATGTGGAGGATGTAAAATGATCAGTTTTCTTGGTAGGGGGGCCTCCCAAGGAAAACCATGCCTAGAGCCCCCGCTTGCCTAATTGATAGAATCTCACGGCAGGAGGTGGGGGTTAGGCAATCAAAGACCACTCTGCAGGATGGTGAGCCAGTGCTACTAAAGTTGGGGTGGTGGGTAGCGCAGAGGGTTAGGTATCTGTACCCAAGTACAGAAGGTCGTAGGTTCAAACCCAATAGCCGGCAGAAAAATCACAGCGCTGATTAGTCGTGAACAAGGTGCTTTTCCCACAGTGCTCCAGGGATGATCCTGCTTGCTAACTCGCAGTTGTACGACCTTTTTGGGAAAAAAGCATCTGTTAAACGAATGCCTTTATCGGGAATGCAGAACGGTCGCCTTGGCGGAGCGATTCCCGACCTGACCCACAATCCAGTGATTCCAACGACAAACCAAGCGTGCCAGAATCCTACAGATCCCCCACTAAAGGAGCCGGCACTTTGGACTCGATCGCTCTCGTCCCCGCTAAAGAGACGCATTAAGAATCCGGGCCACGCCACGTAGCACCCCTGACACGCGGAGTGGCAAAACGAGCCCTGGAGAGGAGCTTGGTGGCGCCACAATCAGCAAATGGGCTGAAAGGCGGCTGCTGAACTCGGCGGAGAATCCTGTGCGAGGAAACAAATGGGGACGAGCGTCTCAAGGCTATGTGACACCGCGCCGCCATCACACACACAATCAATGGTATTGTCAGCTAACACAGCATACCAGCTCTGAGAGGAAGATGATCACCCACCGCATATTAGGGAAATAATCCCCATTTTCTGCTGCAGACCTCTGCTGCAGTGATTGATCTGTAATCAATTCCCCCATTTCACACGGGTGGGAGATTTCACAACAGTGAAACGCCTGGACCATTACTCACTTAAGCACCTGGAAATAAACAGGAGAACGAGACGATCGGTCTCTGCACCGCGGCGCTCGACAGCACCGAGGCCCGACAGGAGCGGACAGGCGTTTACAGAGATCTGTATAAAGCACGGCTCTCCAGTCGCCCGGATTTTCCAAAAGCCGATCTCAGGGGTCTCCATGTTGAGTTCGGGCTTCCCGAAACGACCCGCGTTATTCTGGCACAACAACTTGGACGGTTCTGCTGACGGCAAAGCCAGTCTAGTGCAGGGCAACATGTCTAAAAATTTGCATCGTGTTATTTTTTTAAGATTCTGCCAGCTTTACGGTCTATCGGTTTTTTCTAGGCTCACCCTTACCACAGCAGCAGTCATCACATCAATAAAATACTTAACAAAAATCATTTTCAGAAGTAAAAGAAAAATTAAAAATCATTTATATTGAGCTTCATAGTATAACAGACATGTTTCATTTAATCAATAATATATATTCAGCTTGACAGCAACATGCTCTACGGATTATAACTGTGTACTTGGCGCAATAAGAATTGTTTCACTGACATGTTTATTACATTAAAAATGTACATTTAGCCGCATAAAGCAATGGTTCCATTGATTGTTACCGTATATTTAGGGTGGTAAAAATATGTTTGCATAACCGGAAAATTTTACTAATCATTATCGCGATATTTTGCTTTACCGATACGCATTTAGTTGCAGACCTAATTATATTGCACGTAATTCTGAGGCACAGACTGAAGCAGCAGCTGTAAATCATATAATACTGAACAGTTATATATATATATATATATATATATAAAATGTGTTAAAGTTCTAACTGTTAGTAAGAAAGGTTCGCAGAGTTAGCAGGGGCCCCTTCCAGCAGGGACACACAGCGACCCATAGCGCTTCAAGCAGAGATTGGCAGGCAGAGACTGATCGATTTACCTGATTGTACGTGAAGCGCTGATTGCTTTAATCTTGTTCCCTCCCCCGTGCAGGATTTTGAGCCTCTGACATGGAAGGTGGCCCAGAAAAGGAATGGACGCCGCCAAGGTGAGCGGTTACCGCCAAGTAATCAATACATCACACTGTATGCAAGAGACACACTCATCACACGAAACACCACGCCGTTAAATGCTGGTAACAGAGGCCAGGAGAGCAGAAGCACAGAGCAGCACTGAGCACAAACAGAAGCCGGCTCAAAGCGAAAGACAAAGGCTTTAGCACAGTAACCCACTGCGCGGTGATTCAGGAATTTTCACTTGGAAAAGACACAGAAACAAAAAACTTTGGTAACGCTTTACATTAAGTGCACCTTCATAATGCATTCATAGAACATTCAGTACACCTTCGTAATGTATTCATTAAGTATTCAGAAAACATTCATAAACATCATGTATGTATACCTTAACATCCTAACATCCCCTTAACAGTTGTAATATACATTAATAACAAACATTACAATTGTATAATCATGTAATGTTTGTTATTAATGTAAATTAAAGCTATTAGGAGATGTTCGAATGTTGTTGTACTTGCATGCTGCTAATGAATGTTCTAGGAATGCATAATGAATGCATTATGAAGGTGCACTGAATGTTCTATGAATGCATAATGAATGCAGTATGAAGGTGCACTTAATGTAAAGCGTTACCAAAACTTTAAATGTGAATTTATAAAACACAGGAACCAAGTTGCAAAAATAAATCTTTCCAAAGCCAGTTCTCTGAGACACTGATTCCTGTCATTGGAGGATCGCTTTCTGGCATGCCGTCATTGGAGGACCGCTTTCTGGCATGCAGTCATTGGAGGACCGCTTTCTGGCATGCTGTCCTTGGAGGACCGCTTTCTGGCATGCTGTCCTTGGAGGACCGCTTTCTGGCATGCAGTCATTGGAGGACCGCTTTCTGGCATGCTGTCCTTGGAGGATCGCTTTCTGGCATGCTGTCCTTGGAGGATCGCTTTCTGGCATGCTGTCCTTGGAGGATCGCTTTCTGGCATGCTGTCCTTGGAGGATCGCTTTCTGGCATGCTGTCCTTGGAGGATCGCTTTCTGGCATGCTGTC
>JAODLC010000043.1:4704587-4716904 GCA_026781145.1 Hippopotamyrus pictus | reverse complement strand
TTTCATCCAAGCAAGACCAAAGCCCCCCCCCCCCCCCCCCCCACACACTCCCGGGACTTGCCCCCCTTTCCGTTGGCGTATTGTGAAGATCCGTGCCTCTCGCAGGTGACAAAAGGACTTCGTCCTGGCCCCCAGCTGCCTTCCCTCCCCCCCCCCCGCCCGAGTGATTTCATAAACGGCGGATAAGGCGTCCCCCACAGCTGACTGGCCGTCCTGGGATCCACAGCGATGGTAGAGACTGTGCACCAACACCCGTGCACGCATGCGCACACACACACATAGCCCTTTCACACCAGGGCTGGTGCCCGTGCTGAGCCTAAATTCCGGTCCGTAGTTGCATTCACACCAAAAATAACAGCGGTGCGTGGCCGACATATGCTAAATAAAGCTAAAAAAAAATGTAAGCACTTGCAGTGAATTCGGAAAAGTCTTGCGTTCATCGCATCTCGCACGGCCCCCATCCTTGTCTTCACTTCCGAAACGGTTCCCCTCCCAGCAACACGTACACACTGACGTCATCGTTCAACCCTTTCAGCACTAAGTGCAGTGTGAATGCGAGACGGTTTTTTGTGGGGTCCATGTGAACTCCGGCACCAACACCGGCCCCGGCACCAGCTAGGGCTTGATGTGAAAGAGCCAACACACACACCCAAGGTCGGAGAGATTAACAGGGAAACAAAACGCTCTTCCCTCATAACAAAGATCCTGCTCTTCATCGGTATTGCTGCTAAATGGCCCCTGATTAGGCGTTAATTCTTAAACAAAGACAGTTATTTACTTTGCCACATAGCATCGTTACAAAGTCCTCAGGGGCAAATAAGTTTAACTCGCCAGAATGCCCCCAACCTGGGCAGCGCGCAGCCAGTCCCGACATCCCATAAGCCGCTTCACGGTTGTCACGACGCCAAGGGGCCTTATGACCCTCTCATTGATTTCACTCTCTTTTGACTCTTCCTGATTGCTCTTCACACCTCCCAAAGCAATTGTTCCCGAAATAATGGCATTCATTCCCCTGGCATCTCCGTCCTGTATTTACCTATGAAGGATTTCAGTGTCTATTACCGAAACTGCTTTGAAAAGGAATGCTTTGAAACATTTTTGTAGGAATCGGTCATATAACTCATTATCACCACCCAGACTCACTTAAGCCAAAATTTTTGCCACCCACCTTTAATAGTTCAACATAACACAAACAAAGGTCATGGATAATTAATCTCTTGCTCCTTAGAAGTTATCAGCCATACAAAAAGGGAAAACTCTGCAGGTCGTGTGAACCATTCCCTCCCGTGACATATTGTTGGCGGGAATGCTTGATTTTTCCGCTTAGTCAGAGCAGTTCAACGGCCAAGGGAACAGGCCGTAGCTACCGGAGCGCTAATGATCATCAGCAGCAGAAGCGGCTCTCAGTCTTCATCACCAGACCGATGAATAGTAGCTGCAGAAGCAACCAGGAATGACTCATTTCTTCTCCCCCCTGTAGCTATCGAGTTGCCCCCACCACCATGTCCGGCCATCTACACAGCGGCCCAACAAGTGCTGTAAGCCCCGGATCAGCTCAGCTACGCTTGTTACACATGCTGTTTCAAGGGTAATTACTGCTTCTTCAAACTGCAAACAAAAGCTGGAAGGCATTCTAACTTTTAATCCGGAAACATGATAGCTATATCAGCGATAATAACCCATAATGACCAGGTTCATCCTGCAGCCTACTAGAGCAAGCCAGTGCCTGAAACATTAATGGACGTTTTTCCACTTTGTCGGGGACAAGCGTTCAGATATTAACAAAAAGCGAATGATTCTGTTTCCGAGTGACATCTGGCTCTGTGACAGTGACACAGCTGGGAAGCCTAGTGACTTCTTTCAGATCCCAATGCTGGCAGTTGCAATTGTTCATCCGCCTCGAGTTTTTCCAAAATGCTTCTGGTAATTATCGTGCTCTTCTCGGGACTGTTCACGCTCCCCATCTCTATCCCTGGCACCCTCCCAGACTATGACCCTTATCGGGGCTCCAGGACACCCCCTTATCGATGTTGGGCCTTTAACAGCACGCCACATAAAGCGTCTGAAATGTCACCCAACACTAGTGTACTTCAGCATTTACAGCGACAATCTATTCACCACAGACACATGTTACCATGACAGGTGCAGACTGGGAACAATTAGTCCCCAAAAACAAAACAGGCTTGGACTTGTGTCTGTATCATTAATGGCACATTCCCCCCAAACACCGCATCACGATAAGGGTAGGTGTAATATTAACCTTAGTCAAAGCTGGCCAGCCCTTTAAGGAAAT
Organism: Hippopotamyrus pictus; assembly: GCA_026781145.1. Taxonomy (NCBI): domain Eukaryota; kingdom Metazoa; phylum Chordata; class Actinopteri; order Osteoglossiformes; family Mormyridae; genus Hippopotamyrus; species Hippopotamyrus pictus. The sequence goes on along the minus strand of JAODLC010000043.1, from coordinate 4,714,611 downwards.
GCCGTCTTTATTCACTCTGGCTTAGGGAGAGCCAGGCCATCCCCCCCCCACCCCACAGACACACATACACACACACACACACACACACACACACCATTGTGACTCCCAATTAGTTTCTATAGGGATAACCCTAACCAGCCCTATGCTTAACTATACGTAAACAAACAGAACACAAGACTTTTGGCTATTGTCGTTTTTCAAGTGCGTTCATAGATATTTGCCTGAGAATTGTCCCCACAAGCTAAAAAGTAACAGGTTTCACCACAATGTGGTAAATACAAACCCACACAGAAACACCATCTTATTTTTTGGGTACAAATCCAAGCCGCTGCCTCCCCCCCCCACCCCAACCACAGTGACTCACATCAGAATGCAAGAACCTTCTTCTCAAACCCCACAGTGTCCCATGTGCCCAAGCCCGTCAGCGGCAGCTGTGCATTCCAAAGCCGGGAGAGTCTTTCATCTCAGCTTTCCCCTACCTCTTTCCCAGACAGGTAGTATGCAGACAGGAGCCCACCGACAAAGCGGATGTTGACCTCGAAGACGGAGACCTCGCCATTCTGTGGAGAGAACGGAGGACAGGGCAAAGCTGCGGTTAGCCAAAACGTAGAGGTGAGGGGCACATGTATGGCATCTGAGAAACGTCGTCTCCCAAAACCTGGGTCTGTCACACAATTTATACAGAGAGTATTATGCATGTCTACATATTAGTGTGTCTATATATTACTGCTATAGGCCAACGTATCCTTTGCCTTTTCATCTCATCATCTGTTAGCTTTGTTTACCAAACCCTGGAACATGGAAATCTAACTCTGGATAGAATAAGAGAGAAAAGAACCCAAAGAGGAAGCTTAGAGACACCAAAGCGTTTGGATGGAGAAGCAGGACCCAAGGAGGGCAGTGTGGTGCTGAGCAGGTTAGACCTCTGTGCCTGCGATCGGAAGGTTGTTGGGTCAAGCCCCCCCCCCCAAAATGCTCCAGCGGTGCTGGGTAAATGGCTGACCCTGTGCTTCGACCCCAAGCTTCACTCAACTGTATATATGCGTGTCTCAAAGGAGAGCATGATGGGATATGTGAAAAGAAACATTCCAGTGTGCCCGCACTCATGCAACTGGCAGGTGTTTTCCCTCACTTCAAAGGCAACAGGACATGTACGGAATCCAAGCAGATTCACCAGTTCTATGCCATTATTATCCTGACCCATAAAAAAAAAAAAAAAGTTTCCCTATGATCTTTGGCTCATACAGAATCCCCAGATTGCCATAACCTAAGCAGCAGATCAGCAGTGAGCACCGCTGGATGACCTGGGTATAGCTAGAGACACCCTTACCACTGGCTAATAATGCGTAGGGCTGAGAACAAACGCCGTGGATGCAGAATTCAACGACGCAAAGACACGTTTTCATTTCCTGCACTCAGAGAAACTTAAGCATGAAACACCTAAAGCCTTCTAACCCCCCCCCCACATTATCACAGCCCATCGTCGGCTGGGGGGGACGGCAATACTGGTAATATTGGGTTGGGGTTTGAGGTGGTAATGAAAACTTATTTGTCAAACACTACCTTCCAGTAAGAGAACATGAAAAGGTACACGATTGTGTTTCCCTAGGAACAAATACAAGTTTCCAAACTGCATCTCATTCATTTTAATAACAGCTTGGCGTAACACACCAACGGAATTGAGTTACGTCTACAGAAAGAGGTGGGGCTGCGGCATTAAATAGCAATGGACTCCGACTGAGTACACAGCACATGTCCACATGGTGACATTTATGACAAGAAAGGAAGAGAAAAAAAAAAACTGGCTTCACAAAATCACAGGATTTATTCGGGCAAACCCAAAACCTCTCCCTCGCTTTGTTATCCTTTAAACAGAAACCATTCTGCTCAGAATAAATTCTCCTCACCCACCCAGTTCTATTCATTCAAAAATAATAACTGTCAAAATTAATCACCACAGCTTACCAAAGATGAGAATATGCAAATGACGCAATTAGATAATTAGCATAATAAAACAGTGGGGCACAGTTAAAATTACTTTTACATTTGTTACCAACTGGTATTTAAGTTCATAATAAAAGTTATTGCCCATTAACCTTATCAGCCAAGCCTTGAAGACGACGTAGGCAAGCAGTCTACTTAAAATAGTAATTTTCTTTCAAAATATGCTTTCTGATTTTTCTGGAACACTCTGCTCCTGGAACAGGTCTTGTGGGGATGCGGCCAAAGGATGGCATGTACCGCCCCTTTACAGGTGGTCACAAAAAAGGTACCAGCATATTATAACCGGGATCTCCCCAAGCACACACGCACGCACGCACGCACAAACACACACGCACACACGCACGCACGCACAAACACACAAACACACACACACACACACACACACACACACACACACACACACACACACGGGGTCCTGCATGACTGGGCAACATGAGTCACACCATACCTCTGGGATCACGACTGCAGTGGCACAGAAATTAATTACAGACCTTTAAGCTGGTTACTAGGTAGGCTCAGTTTTAAAAGGACAGATTCACTGCTGCTTTCCAGACTACTGGACCAAGCTGTTCAAGCACATAAGCCCAGGTCTGACGCGAGGTACGGACATTTCCCAGTTACCCCGCAGCCGTCCTGTATTTGAAGCCTTTCCTCCAGAATTTGGGAGGTATGCTATTACCTAGCTCACATGGAGAACATCCATCACAAACATGGGTGAAGATGGTGTCATCGTAGCAGACACTTCGATGACGATAGTGCTTCTTGGCTTTGGTTTCCCCAGAGGAGCTGCTGTCAGCAGGAGTATCTACAGTTTGATGCCGTTTTAGAGACACCTTCTTGAACGTGTCGGGGATCGTCTGCCAACCTAACGGGATGGGTAACCGGCTGGTGGGGTTGGAGTTTTCCTTAATTGGCATGACGGACAACTGAGCAGAGAGCTTAGCTCGTATTCATCCCATAACATTCAGGCTCAGAAGTCAGCTCTCCTCATTGGTCAGCCCTCTGAAACTGGAGAGTTTAAGGTGGTACATTTTCAGGCATGATCTAACCACCCAAGCCAATAGTCCTTGGGGAATTCCAGGGAACAGTCCAAAAGCTCCACTGAACATACGAAGATGTCACTCTAACATCTTTCTCTTAGAACCTCCTGAAAGAGATGTGACCTGGTCCCATTCCAGGAGTGCCTACAAGCACACAGAGCCCCAAAACATCTAAGCCACCTGACCAGTGACGGATGGCTCATATTTTCGGTGGGTTCCTGCAGAAATCATACGTGCCCGCTGGGCTATATCTTGGCAAAAAGGTAAAACAAATAAATAATTTACAACGAGAAATTTAAATCGGGAAATAGATAAACAAAAACAGAATTTACATAAGATTCTTTAAATTAATGTTTGATAAAAATTCCAAAACCTTATGGGGTGGTTCCAGTAGTGATAGTAATGAAGGATGATGGATTCCTACTTTTAGAGGGGAGGAACATCCTTGTCTCTGCGTTTTGTCCCGCAGCAGCCCTGCCTCAAACAGCCGAGTTGGAAAGACCTGACCCTCTGTGCTCTGCATCCTTACTGCGTTCTGCAGGACAGACAGACGTCAGCACGCCAGGCCAGGCCAGACCCCAGCGAACAGCCCCGATCTCCTTCAGTACGTATTTGGCTGACAGGTCCTCTCCAGAAGCATCGCTCTTTGCTGAGCTTAGGTAAGGGTCAAAGCAAACATAAAGAAGGTTCCGGTTCATCTTTCACCTCCTGTCAGTCTCAGCAGGAGAGAGGGAGAAATGTTCAGGGAAAACCCCTGGCTTCAACAGTCGGCTAATTTACCAGGTTAATGTCGACTGGACACCTTTGAAGGCTAACCCCCCCCCCCCCCGGGTTCCCCCTGTAGAATAAATCCACTGGCCTCACTAACGACCGAGACAAAAACGGGGCCACCCCAGTGAGGTTCCCAGGGGCGAGTGAGACACAGGTTAATTGGTAAAGCACTCTCACCGGCAATTCCCCCCGATCGATGGGCCGTCCCATTTAAAGTCACGCCGACATCCATCTGGGCCGCGTTAGCTCTTCGACAGCCATCCCGGCAAAGAGATCTCAGTCAGCTTTAGGGCTGGTAATTGGCATATCGTTACTGACGCGGTGGTAATTAATACCTTCTCTCCGCATTCCCAGAATGCACCTCCAATCCATCTTAGATAAGAGCCTGCCATTTCCAGGCCTTGCAAAGCCTCAGCTGGGGCACAGAGGTCAAAGGAGGGGAAAACAGAGGTTGTCTCTTTCATGTTAACACAGCTCCGAGAGGGAAAAGAGGAAGGTTACATTTACTTTCAGATTAAAAGACTCCGTATTAAGAAGACCGACTGAATTTTAATGCAGGGCTCATGTGAGCTTTTTCGTGCTCCTTTCTTGTTGAAATTGCTGGAGGGCAGTGAGGGAAAGCCTTTCAATTAAAAGTCTGTTAATTCTGTTCATTAAAGCATCTGATCATTAATATTTCCCTCCCCTCACAGAGGAGTGTGAGGGCGGACGGGAACTTAACGCTTCTTAACGAGAGTGCTCTCTACTGAGAATTCATAATGAGGGACCCCGCACAATTGCAGGCAGAGTAAAGGAAAAAAAAAAATGAAGATGAAAGGATGTCGTGTCTCCTTTTGGCTCGCTGGCTACCATCATGAAGTATGAAGCCATTTCCAGTCCTTTGTGGAAATTCTGTGCTGTTCTGAAAGCCTTCACCATGGCAAATTGCACGTGTCAGACACGGCGCTCTGTCAATAATCCCTTGCATGGTGACGCAACAATTCTTAGATTTTTCCTCCCCTTTTCGTGCATTCCGAGCTTCCATCGGGGTGGGGGGGGCACCTGTGAGCTCCCGCCTTCTAACTGCAGGGCAGGGCGGCGTTGATACAATGGGCGCGGGTTTGCGTGTGGAAGAGCGCGAGTGCGGCCGACCGGATCTTCCATCGACGGGTGAAGGAAATGAACGACGGAGTGAAATCAAAGGAATAAAATGAGAAAAGAAGCTCTCAGATGGAATGAGGCAACAAATATATAAATAAGATCTGAGAAAGTGAGGGTGACTGAGGAAAACACAGCGGAGAGGACCAACAAGGAGTCCATATTGCAAGGAGTTCATTTTGGGGGGTGGGGGGGGCGGTGGTGAGCCCCTACACTGCTCTTAAACATGAAGTCTGACCCCAAACCACACTCCGAGGCACGAGTGACTGTGACATAGAAGTCCTGGCTGGCAGAGCGGGCTGTAATCAGATAACGCAAAGGCATCTTCTCAGGAAGACGCACAGCCTTGATCTGACAGGGTGAGAGCCTCAGGGGGAAGTGGCTCTACAAAAGTTCCATCTGATATCTGATACCAGCCGGGGGGAGGGGGGGTTTGGGCCGTTTTGGCTGATCAGAGGACCCTCTGCACCAGCATCTCCCAAATTCCCCAGTGACCTCCCGGACGGAGCCAAGGACGCCACGGGCTGGTGACGCCCCGCCTAGTCTATTCAAGCCAAAAGGTTTGCCACGGAAGACTGCCCGTCTGATTAGTAGTCCGAGGAGGGAAAAAGAACTTCAAATGCTAAAGTCACCCATTATGGTAGAAGCAGCCCACAGTAATAAGCCTCTGACATGGAGGCTCCAAACACCCCCCCCCCACACCGAAAGTGAGGGCGTGCCAAAGGGGAGTGTGCTCTCACCACATTGAAGTCCAGGTTCTTCTCAACCCACTCTGTAGCTTCCTCAAATTCTCGGTACATCTCCAAGATGTACAGTGTGTCGAGAGCATCCACGATGGTCGCTCCCTGGATGTTTCCTGAAAAGGAAGGGCGAGAGGGAATGGAAACGATACTGTGAGTTATCTGTGAGGTTGTGGAGGGAACAACAACAACAACAACAACAACACCACCACACCAACAACACCAACACCACCACCAACACCACCACCACCACCACCAACAACAACACCACACCAACAACCACAACAAATAAACTACAACAAACAACTATCGAGGCACTTCTACTCAACAGCATCTGTGAAGGAAACTGGGAGAGGAAAAAAAAAAATATACACAAGCCAAGCATATGGCATCTGGGCAGGCTGCTGTCACTTCAGATAAAGGCACTTGGCAATCAGTTGCAGACTGTTCCGAGTCCTCTAATGTTAGTCCTGACATTTGTCAAACGGGAAGCTCCAAGACTAGCTTCTGATAACGAAGTACCAGCTCCTTCCCACCAGCAGGGGGCACAGAGACGGCCTGGTGTGTGACCGCCGCATATCGACACGATCGTTCCAGATCACATTACGTCCATCCTGAGGCAAACAATAGACGCGAGCTCCTCCGGTCCAGCAACGAAAGACACTCCTTTTTAATTAGGCTAAAAGCTTTCAAATAAATTAAACTGAAGGGGGGGGGGAGAAGAATGAATGTAAACAGTGGAAAGGGCAGTCGCCATCTGTACACGCTGGGCTTTTTGTGGCAGTTTTACTGGAATGAATGGCGTCGGCTGAGCTTGTACATCATCCTGATACGGTAAAGTTATATGCTTCCGATTTCGGAATGGATTATTCATCCCTCAGGAGGAGAAATAAAAGAGCGCACAGGCATAACGGATGGGGACACCTTCCTCTTAATATTCATGAAGACTCTTATAATCTCGTTACAGCTTGCTACGACAGTGTGCTCACAAGCAGTGCCCCAGTTCCGAGAATTAAAGTCTAGGGTATCCGTGCCATTGCCTAGTTTCCATCGCACTACTGAACACACCCAACTCCGACTCTATTAATCTTAACACACACACACACACACACACACACACACACATATATATATAAATATATAAATAAAGAAATACTGGTAGATGTATTAAATTGATGGTGGAACCAAGAGCCGTCGTCTTGGTGACACTTTGTTTGTCACGGTACCCCAACTCAAGCTGCAAATCCCTATCGCCTCTGGCTGGTTAATTAAGTTGACCTGGGACCCGTTACTCAAAGGCGAGAATGAGCCCCGCCGACAGGAGGTGCGTGCGAAATAGGAGCACCTTACTGGGCAGATGGCGTCGATAGACCATGAGGACTTCTCATCCGGCACGACTGTAAGCCAACAGGAGGACCCTACTGCTGTTCATACGTTAATTACGACACTCTGAGGCGACTGCCAGACACTTAGCAAAGAGCCGGGGCTTGCCAACTCACCCTGTACATTAATAGGCCTGCAATTTATCCTTAATATCATATGTTCAAACGAGGCTTACAAAACCCCAAAGAGGCCAAGGTACCCCGTCAAAACGCTGAAGAGCTTTTAACGGTAATGATACCTAAAATAAAGCCGATATGAAAGGCATGACCTCTCCCCCTGCTTCCTCCTTTTTAGCTGACGGCCCTCATTTCAAGGAAGTTCTGATCATAAGGTTGGCACAACACTGCATTTTTTTTTTGCATCCTCTTCCAGGAAATGAGCAAATTTGTGGTATGAAACACAATAAGAGGGCAAAGTCTAAGGAGAACAACAATCCGAGCCTACAGATCAAAAAACATCTTCAGGCTGTCGCTTATTGGGTAGGAATAACTGTCAGTCTGACCTTGGTTTTGTTCCCATTTATTTTTTATTTTGCCGGTTATTGTTCTTGGAGCAATAGACCAGGACAACAGGATGGGGCCATGAGACACCTGCTCTGCAACAGCAAGGATTAGGAAGCAGGATGAGGCATGGTGGCAAGGAACTGGACTAACTTAACGTTATACAGTCAGACCGCAAACCCAGGCAAGCTCAGCTCAAGGAGTGCATGAGTGTTATGGGTCCTGATGTCCAAAATGTGTGTTTATACCATTTCTGACTTTAAATATTCAAGCAATAAAACAGGTGCGGCTACTCATGAATACGAAAGTGAGATCCAGCCGATTTCAATCCCACAAAGGCATGATTACCACTCTTTGGCTTTCTGCCTCCGAGTTACCAAAGCCCAAAATTTCTATTCAGAATATATTTTCACAACATTTCCTGCAATTGACGTTTCAGTGATTTCCCTTATTGTGCTGGGAAGAGAGAAACCAGGAGAAACTAATGTGCATGTATTAAGATTTCAGAAATGGCATACAGAGATACACAGGAGCTTACGCTCGCGGTTTGTCTCAGTGAGGTTGGTGGCAGTGTGTTCTCTGCCCTGCCTTAGGCGACACCCAAGGGCCACAGACCGAGCCCCCAGGCTCGGGGCCGCAGGCCCCCAGGCCTTCTGCAGGAACTGCACTGGCAGCACCTCAGGGCAAACGCTCCTCCACCTGCATCAATGAGAAGATATATAGATGTTTACTTGCTCCTCACAGACTAGCAAAGAGGCTCGATGGCTCCTATAGGGAGGCAGCATTCCAGCGTCAAAACACAATGACCTCTGGCAGGTTCTGCTTTGTCAAGTGGTCATGGTGATCCAGATAGCAAAGAGCACAAGAGCCTCGCAGGCAAAGGCACTGCAGAAGGAAAGCAGGGAACCCAGCGGCAATCTGCACAAACAGAGCAACAGTACCTGCTGACCTCCTGTGCCCCACACACACACCCACACGTTTCTATCTTTGTGGGGACCGTCCATTCATTTCTATGGGGAATAACCCTAATCCCAGCAACGACAACCCTAACCCCTACCCAGCCCTAACCTTAAGTACCTTAAGTAACCAAAATACAAGTCTTTTTGAGGCACTTTTTGATTTTTTTTTTGGATTGCATTCACATTTTTGCAAAAAAGTTGAGGTTATCCTTGTGGGAAGTGAAAAAAATGGTCAAAACCCCTTATTTTGACATCGCAGAGACATTTGGTGCCTACAATGTAATACATTCACACCTGTGGACAATCTGGTACCTGCAATTCACCATAACATGTTTTTGGACTGAGGGGGAAAACCAAATGAAACCTCACAATGACACAGGGAGAACATGCAAACTCTCCCCTCGCCCCCGACACACACGCACGTCTTTACACTGGAGACTCGAACCCAAGGTGTGAGTCATTAGCACTGCTAATGACTGCGCCATCTTGCCAACTTTATTGGTTGCTTTTATATTATAAATATTATACAGCACATTACTCTGTTTGTTTTGTGTGTATGTGGGGACAGTAATCAATGCACTCGTGCCTGTTTTAGGAGAATAGATCCGAGGTGACATTTTGAAATACTTCAGTTAGACATGGAATACAGGTGACTCCAGGGCAAGGACCAGCAGACGTGCTGAGGCTGGGTTTGAACCGGCGACCTTCTGATTACAGGCACACAGGCTTAGCCCACTGAGCCACACGCTGCCCCCTGATGCCACTGAAGCACTGTGCTGAAATTCGGGGGATAGTCTTATTAGGTTCTTTGCTAATACTTATGTGTAGTTATAGGGTGTTCAGATCACTCCAGCTTCAGTACTGCCCACACTTGTACCTGGGCACTCATTGGACGCTCAGCCTAGATGCATTTATGCCTAGTTGACATCGCTCGTACGTCGCTTTGAACAGAAGTATCTGCCAAGCATGTAAATGTAAATGGGCTCCACGTGTCAGGCACTGTGCACGACCCCAGACGAGGGCCTCGCTCGCAGCCAATGGCTCTCCTGAGTGACCGCTAGAGCAGAAACGTGTCGCGTGAGCCATTAGGCAGCCATTCAGGCTGAAAGGTGCCCCCTGACCTCCGAACCGCAGGAAGAGCGATGAGGGATTGTTTCTTTATGACCGGGACGTTGTCCTTGTTTACCCCCTAATCCACAGCTCCTCATGGCAGCCGGTAAGCAAAACAGGTCCCCTCCCGATCCCACGGGGGCTCACTTGCATGTCGCAGGACAACAGTTGTATCCAACAGCAAGAGCAGTGTGAAGCGTGCTGTGCTAAATCAGAGCCCGCGCTACCGCAAGCATGACGGGGTGCTGCCATGGATCCAGTCCAGAGCCATGTCGTTCTTGGCAACTCTACTTCACTGCGCCACGGGTGAAGGATTTGGGGAGAGAACAAGATGAAAGGTGGAACATGGAAGGATTATTTAGAGGCAGTGCTGTTGACAT
>JAODLC010000043.1:4689260-4704566 GCA_026781145.1 Hippopotamyrus pictus | reverse complement strand
AAGGGTGAAGGAAGGGCACTAAGGGTCCATCAATCAGCAGCCACAGGCTGGCGAGGAGCTACGCGTTAATGAAAAGGACAGTGGCCTCGCTGGCGCCCCCTTCTCTGCATCACCGTACTGCATCGCCCACTCAGCTAATTGAATTTTATACGGTGCAGCAGATTTTTCGCAAGTGTGCCATCAAATCAAGGGAATCGAATTAAAACGTCAACCTGATTTCCAGAAAGCTCTCATCCACGTGTAGACACAAACACGGCACATGTCCCAGCCAGGGTGGGACACTGCCTCCCCCCCCGGGGATCCTGACCAAGATATGAGGCTGGAAGCCGGATAGATGGAAAGCCAGTGAAAAGACGAGTGCGGGGCAAGAAGAATGCTGAACAGAATGCTGCGTAAACAGACAGAGACACACACACACACACACACACACACATACACACACACACACACACACACACACACACACACACACACACACACACACACACACACACACACACACACACACACACGGTGCCCTCTCTCTCACCGCTGAGGGATCACCCCGTCAAAGCCTGACACACGGAGCGCGGACGAGGTGATGCTGCCAGATGAATCACAGAGCTCAGCTCATCGCTGCCAAGCAGGACAAGCAGATGGCGGAAACCTAGAGGGCGCCCTCTGACACAGACCGGGGCGGAGGCTCAGCCCGAGAGCTCATGGGGGAGGAAGGCGATGAGGTCGCCGCCAGGCCGGATAGGCCCACGGCAGAGCGGGGCAGCACACGGCTGGTCAACCACACTGCTCCGGAAACTTTTCCCAGCTGATAAAGACAGCGGCCATTTTCTATTTGCATCTCGGGATGAGGGAGTTTGACAAGCAAATTAAGTATGCAAAAACACAAGGATTAAAGACAGGCACCCCTACCCCCCAGAGCCATGCATGGTTAAAGAGCTACAGGATGGCCCTGTCCTCCACCCTGAACTCGGACGGCATCGCAGCCAGCGCTCGCCTTAAAAACAGCCTGCTGAATTATTTATAGGCCGTTCTACAAACTCCCAGCCTCCTGTCATAAGCTGCCAGCGTGCGGCTCACAGCACCGGCCCATTAAACTGTGCGAATCCCGGCAGTGGCTCTACACCCCCTCTGAGCCCTGCCTCTGCTCCAGCGTCACACATAGGTGGGGGCAGCTGCCATCCAAATTAGCTTCAGGGGGTGTGTGTGTGTGGGGGGGGGTGTTCGCACACCTAACGACTGAGCCGCCTGGACAAAACGGACGGGATATTGCATCTTTCTCTGGCCCCCCTCCCTGACGTCAGGTTGCCGTGGCCAGGCTTTTATCATGCCGGTTCGAAGCGAACAGGAGAAGCCCCCCCCCCCCCCAGGCGCCAAACCCTGGGAAAATGGGGAGAAGGAGGTCTAATAATTAAGTATCGATCAAAACACTTGCGATACAGTGAGGGTGTGCACCTGCAGCTGCCGAGGTAACACCGCCCTCACCTGCAGTGCATTTGGGGTGTCCCTCCCACCCACTCTACCCATCCCCAGCCGCCAGGACCCCCATGGCCTGAGACGCGTTTTGTTCTTGCCTGCTGCAAATCGCCCCCTTTTTCAGGGGCCCGATGGTCCTATTCCAATGAGACGCCCGGCTTTGGGTGGCATCCGAGCTCCATGGGGAAATGCATCCTTAATGACTGACATCATCGGCCCGGCCACACAAAAATCTAACCCACTTCCACTGAAGTGTGAAATGAATTAACAGTCCCTCTGGATACATTTCTTGTATCACCAGAGAGGGGCCCTGACAAGTGGTTTCCATCACACTGCCAGCAACCAGCAACATTCCTCACATTCGCTACAGGTCAGGGGTCAGAGGTCAAGGGTTGAAGGTCCTCTAGGAGTTCACCAACAACATAGATACACAGGTGACGTGCCGGTCCCACGACCCGGATCCGACCTCTGTTACCTGCACAGTGTTTAAAATCGGAGCGTGACGTTGTGCCTGGACAATCAGAGTTCACCGATCATTAGTGGGGGAGGTGGGGGTTTGTAATTTAAAGCCATTCCCCCTGAATGGTAATGAACCACTGCCTTTGGTTCTGGACCGACCTCCAGACACTGAGAAGTGCTCAGCACCATAGATCACACTTAGACTAATTAATAAGAGCAGCGTGAGGCACAGGGCATGTAACAAGCACATCAGGTCACCAGGTCCCTAACGGGGCATTTCAGCAGAGCACAGACACCAGATGATTCAGTTGAAAAGGTCGCTAGGAAACGGCTTCATGACTGGTCTACGCGCCGGTGGGTCTGCGCCCCCCCACCCCACACACTGACCACTCTGGATTTCGACCCGCCGATGTCGTTAAAGGTATTGAGTGGTAATTGGCTGCGAAATTGGTCTGGCAGCGTGATAAACATGACTCGGCCTCGAGTTGAAGGGCCCCCACTGGCCGCGGGAATTATTAGCGGAATGATCCGTAGGCATAGAGATCCACACTCGCGTTATCTGTTGGGGGGGCTTAAAGATTCCGGCTCCAGCCCTAGTGTCACATGCGGACAGCAACAAGAACGAGCGGAAACAGTGCAAATGACTCAAAACACCATCTGGACAAAGCGTTATTTCATTATACTTTCCATACAGATTATTACAGTGCTACGACGGATGTTTCAGTCTTTTCCCTTCAACAAAAATAGCACAGACAGAAAGATGGAATATTCGGGCTTGCCGGAGCACTCAAATCTGGAGGGGTCAATCATAAACATGTAAAACAAAAAAGGCAGGAGACCAAATGAGTGCCAATATTGTTCAGTGACAGAGGTGCAGCCTAAAACCCTAAAGGTACCTTTTAAATTTGTGTCTGCACCATGACAACGTGAATCAAATAAATCAGGCCGGTAACGAGAGCTGGTCTGTCAATGTCGCTCAGGTTCCATCCCTGCAATCCCATTAGTCAAATCCGCTTCCCTAGACATGCCTCACTGTCACTTCACGTCAGCAGGGGGGAAGGAAAGCCATAAACAACGTGTGGCTCATCGGCACGCCCCGAGGGGAACGGGTGATCTTCAGAAAGGGCTCAACACACGTGGAGGACAGGAGGTCTGGCCAGTTCTAGCAGGAAGACCCATTGTAACAGATGATAAAGAGATTACTATCACTGTTATGGGGAGGGACACCAAGGCAGCTGGACCTACAGAGATGGGGCTGTTCGCCAGGTTCCAATGGGGTCAGGTTCCCCTCTGCCAACCCCAGGGGTCCAATCGAACCACTACCTGCTCTGCTGGACAATCATGGAGGCTTCACAACATTCATCCACTTACGATAAAAACACCATAAATATTTACAAGGAACCCAAGCTACAAATATTCATTAACTGCACTGGGCCTTACTAGTTAGGAGAGCAGACCTCAGCCTTTCAGTCTAAGTGCTACCAAAGCTGCTTCCTACAGTACACCGCCTGCTACTGACCAAGACACCAAAAGCTTTCAATGGAGAAAAACTGCACAGCAGAGGTGAAAACACGGTACCATGCCATTTCTCAGCAAAAAAAAAAAAAAATCCATTTCAGAGAAGATTCAGAGATGTAATATTTATGTTATCCATAAAAAGCAAAGGCTGAGTGTACCCGATTTCAATCCACCTGTTCATAACTCATGGCACACAATATACACAATATTCCCAAACAAAACCCAGACAATTCAGTGTCTTCCTAATATTTCAGCACCTAGTACTGAATGCCATCTATACACTTGTTTCTGCAGAATTCCCACAATGCAGCCAACACAGGGAGAAGTCGCTCTATGCCACCCAGTCACTCACGACAGGCAAACCACTGGCCATCAACTCATGTCACATGACTGGCAGATCTCAAGTAGCTGAACATTTGGCCAGAAGAGCTGCACGTGCAGAGGCCCTCAGCTGCTCCTTGCTTTCTTCAGGAGGCTGGGTGCTTCCTGACCACACGCTTTTCAAACGGGCCTTTAGCGAAAGGGGAATCACCCCTGCCGGGCCTGTCTGGGCCTGCCCAGCCTTGGCAGAGACACTGACACAGGCGTGTAAAGAAAAGCAGCGCCTTCCTGCTGCGGTGCAAACCGGGCCTTGGTGTTTACCGCGGGGAGGGAGGGAGAACGCCAGCAGGGGCCCCGTTTGACACCAAAGTGTCTTTGATGGTGCCCTGCAGGGCGGCGCCATTGAGCGCATCCCCATCTGTCTCTCCTCCTGGGAGAGCGGAGAAGGGGCTCGCATCTGTCCAAACAGTTGTAACTCAATTAGTACAAAGTAAACAAACTTAAAAGCATGCAAAGAATGAAATGGAGGACATCTTGCGAGGTAAACATCAAATTCAGTGAACTGATGCAGTGGCGTGCGCGATGCAGGACCTGGACCATTAACTGGTGGCCGTCTGGCAGTCTGGGGTCGGCGATCTCTCCTCAGACCTGTCCTCTAGATGATGATATCGAGCGTTGCATGGTTTGTGGAGGGGGGGGGGGCAACTTATTGCAGTTGCTCATTGAGGGGTATGAAGACTGATGTAAACGTTGGTACTAGCTGCTCTGACTCCCTCGAGTAAATTAAAGCATCTGATAAATCAGGGTCATGTTCCTACTGTTCAGACTGTTATACAGCGCTATACAGCATTTTGACAGTATTTTCAAAACCAACGCTATCTCAGTATTACGAAATCCAGCAGATAAAATCTGATAAGCGACCGAGATTTTGGAATGTGGTATACTGCAGAATTTTGGGTGTACTGCTGTATTGCAATAATAGCGCCCGATCCTTCATGAATCCCCATTCTGTTCAAAAGTTGAGCACTGAGGTTGGGTCGCAAGAGTGCTCAGGACATGAACCAAAAACGAGGAGGGTGCACCTTTCTCTAAGGCAGGACTATTGGAGAAATACAAAACCAACTTTCCAGCTAACAGTAACACCGCTGCAGAGTCGATCCTGTGACCCACACTGTTTGGGATTAGTCGATCACAGATCCAACAGGGACTGGATGAAGCCCGAGATAACTGCCCCCCCACCCTCCCTAAAAATCAATAAGCCATCTTTATCACGCACCTCAGTGTGGCGTTACCCTTAACGGGACGCAATTAGCCAGGCTCCCGAGAGCCAGCTTGGCCCTTTCCTCTCAATCAGGAGCTCCAAGTGCATAAAAAGGACTTCGTGACAAGCGGGACATTTTGGACGGAACAGCTTTTAGCCAGACTGTCCGGCCTGACAAACGTCACCACGGCATTCCGTCAAAAGGCAATTAGGGTACAAAATTAGTCATTTATGCTAATAAGGCAAATCATGCAATACCATAATTACACACTGCTGATGTCTAGAGGATTTATCATTTGCCAGGAAGCACAAACGCAACAAAAAAAGCTGACTAAAGACGTGGCGTGCAGCGCTGAGGTTCCGGGAGTGACACTCATTTCCGGTTCCTTCACAGCCGTCCTGAGGAACACGGCCTTCGGCAGCTGGACCTGGACATGGCTGCCTCTTTGCAGGGTCAGCGTTAGTGCAGTGAAATACGACAAGACGATCACCAAGTGCAACTCAGGATCGACGGCAGGACGACCCGACGTGCCAGCCTCCCCCCCCCCCCATTTAGGAGAGCAGCTGCTGTGCCTGAACATGCCAGAACAGCACCAGGATGCAGCCAGGGATGGTGGACCACAGCCACCGAGCTGATCCAACCAGCACACGAATAGGGGCGCCCCCCAGAGGCGGGGCATGAGAGGTACTCACCAAACAGATTGCTGGAGTGGCTCTGTTTGGACACAGGCCGGAGCTCATTGGAGCCCCAGGCAAACTGCTTATATTTCTCCCAGGCGAACTTCATCATCTGCAGGAAGGGGGCACAAAAAAAATACATTAATTTCCCGTTTAACAAAACAGAACCATTTTACCTCATCAGACTTATTCATTTGCTATTTTAGCAGAGGCTTTTGTCCAAAGCTTACAAAAAGGATCCAAGAGCAAGGTCAGCTGGTGTCCCCGGAGCAGTTCGGGATTAAGGACCTTGTTCTTGAGTCCAACTGTGACATCACTCTGCGTGCCATGGGATTAGAACCCACGACCTTCCAATTGTGGGCAAAAAGTGCTAAAGCTGCAGAACCACAAGGAGACATTTAAACCCTGAAGAAGCATCGATTCTCACTGAGGCGTCACAACAGGAAGAGCACATGGAAGGAGCGGGAGAAGCACAACCCTTATTCGAAAGCCACTTACTGGGTGGAAGGTGACTGCATGTGGTCTTGGATCAGCTATGGGGCAGCTGTCAGTGACTTTTGGTTTTTGTTGGTATTGTGCATTTCACACCCCCACCCCCCCACCGCACATTCCCAGCAGGTGTCAGGCGTGCAGATCAGACTGAAGGTAAAAGTGCTGCGAGAGGCAGCCTCCCTTGGGAATGAAGGAGCAGCATTAACCTGATTTCAGTGTGAGACACAGGGACACACACATGTGGGGAACCACCGTGTATCACACAGCACTGTGCAGCACGCACACACAGCCATCGGGCGTACAGGACAGGGTCACACTGATCACAATAGGACAACCTTAACTCCTACCCAGCCCTAACCTTAACCATAAGTAACCAAACAAAATGAGACTTTTGGCATTTTTACGTGCGTTTTGATTGCGTTCACAGACCTTTGCGGGGACCTGAAAACCAGTCCCTGCAATGTCACAAGAGAAAAAAAAAATTAAACTGGTCTTTATTACATTATGGGGGGACATTTGTAATATAAACCTAATCCACATACACACAGTCAGCAAGAGCAATTCCGAGACACTAATTCTTTGAACTGTGGGAGGAAAAACCCATGGAAGAACACAAACACCACACATAGAGCTGGGTGCAGGAATCGAATATACAGCCCAAGGGGTTTGAGACCAAGACCTGATAGAAATGTAGCATATAAATGGATACATATAAATGGAATTAGAGCAGACCGATGACCTAAGGGTCTGCGTGTTAGTAAGCTTTAAAGGAAACTCGCGTAGTGCATCAAATCAAGCAAATGGTGAAAAATGGAACAGATTTCAGCAACGTTATCACCTCCCCCCCTCCCCTGCCCCCAACAGGGATTATATTCCCCTTCTTGGCTTTTATTTGGATTGGAAGCTTTTTGCAGAAAAGTTAAATCGAGCTGAAAAAGGGTGATAAACAGTGTTTAGTGATGAGTGTCCTTCACAGGACCCAGAATTACTGCAGAAAGGGGGCTTGGGGGTCCCAATAGTGCCCCTGCAGGAGCAAGCGGGTAAAGATGCTGTTACACTGATGATCCAGACAGAGGCCGTCATGCAGAGATGTAAAGGGGCCAGATGGAAACATTAAGTTGCTGTAAATGGCACATGAGCTAATGAGGGCTAATACAGAAGCGCTGGCCAATTACAGAGGCGACAGGACGGAACAGCTGGATGCAGGTGAGGCTGTATCTCTCAGTATCAAATGGGGGGAGAGGCTACTGGGCTGAAATAAACATAAGCTTGGGGACAGTAGGGCTGGAACAGCCAGCGCAGTGGACCACCGCGCCCCAGCGAGCAGAGAATCACTCTTGGGAACCTCCCCCCCCAAAGCATCCCTGCAGTCAACTGCAGGCAGCGTGAAGTCATTTGCGGCTCAGCGTGGACTCCAAATATCAGCTGCCCATCTCTTGTGAAATGAGATTAGTGTATCGACTGTGATGCATCGGGAGAAGGAGGGAATAGAAGAAGGTGGAGAGAGCCAGACAGGTACCAGGGCTCAGAGAGAGAGGGAATAAAAGGAGGAGGAGGAGAGAGACAGGTACCAGGGCTCAGAGGGAGAGAGAATAAAAGGAGGAGGAGAGATACAGGTACCAGGGCTCAGAGGGAGAGAGAGGGAATAAAAGGAGGAGGAGAGATACAGGTACCAAGGCTCAGAGGGAGAGAGAGGGAATAAAAGGAGGAGGAGAGATACAGGTACCAAGGCTCAGAGGGAGAGAGGGAATAAAAGGAGGAGGAGAGAATCAAACAGGTACTGGAGCAGAGAGAGAGGGTGAATAAAAAGAGGAGGAGCGTCTCAGACAGGCACCAGCAGAGAGAGAGAGAAAGAGTGAGGGAATAAATGGAGGAGGAGAGAGTCAGACAGGTGCCGGGGCAGAGAGAGAGAGCTTCATTGCTATAGGGTGTTATTGGCACCCACCCTGCCACCTGCCTGAGGTTAGGTCGGGCATCGCATGGCCCTGCGGCTGCGCCAGGGGCCCGATCGGCAGGGTCACAGGGAGCAGACAAGGCGTGGGAATGCCAGGCATGGAAGTGGGGGACTGTCTCCATGGATGGTGCCCTGCGGGGCCGCTGGTGCTGGCGCAGACAGACCTTTTAAGGCCTGTATTACCTGCACTCCACTCCTGTCAAAAAGACTCTGAAACAGCACAGCGCCCCCCAGAGGGATGCTGTTTAAAGAGCCCCAGAGGCCCACAAATCACAAGGTCATCCTGCGTTTTAGAGGAACAATCATCTGCTCACTCAAATCCAGTAGAAAGGGCCTGTACTTCAGCTTTGGATGTATTAACGTAATACAGTATATCACAGTACTTTGGGTATAATTTGCAGTAATCTTGGAGGGTAGAGATTTTCAAAGGCAACACTATTGTTGGGGGCGGGGGGGGGGGGTAGACTTTGCATACGGCAGTATATCTGGAAGGTATTGCAGTATGAAAAATTTGATATCGTCCAAGCCTAAAATAAAATCGGGGAGCGTATGTGAGGTGACCCTGCTGAACAGCAATTACAGTCCAATGAATGTATCTGAAGTCCAAACAGCAGCATGCCTACCTAGTGAACTGCAGCGCCTCAGTGTGGAGGCAAGAATGTGGTGCGTCTCACTGCCAAGCTGTCCGGCTGCTTCTACGTCTGCCAGGACCACAGAGGACCTTCCACACACACACACACACACACACACACACACAAATAATCCCGTAGGCTGCCTGATTCTACGCAATAGCTAACTCTGGGTTTCGAGCCAGGGAGACAGCGAGGGGGTGTAAACTTGGTTGCCGTGGCACAAACCGAGAATTATGGGAAGCTTTCAAACGGCACGGGGGAGGACCGTCGGAGGACGAGCACTATCAGAACTGCGCGGCGGTTTGGATCACAGCTATAATCACGAGGGACTCACCGCTGCGGCTTTCCATGAAATCTAATCATAAGCACAAATTACAGTCGGCAGGGTGCCCGTTCGCTTCTGTTTGCACGGAGACCTCCTACACACCTGAAAGGTGCATGAAGGCCGCCCGCCTGCCCGCACGGGGAGGTGTGCCCAGGGCTCCCCCTGCAAATGCCCTGTGCCCTGAGAGCGCGAAGAAAACCAGCTCGAAGCAGCGCCATCGAGGAAGCCAGCCGGCCAGCTGTGGGCCTCGTTAGAGGAAATCAAAAATACCTCAGCCCATAAAAAAAAATAAACAGGTTGGGGATACTGAAAAAATAAACATAGAAGGGTGCCACTGAGTTAAGGGACTGGAAGAAACTCCCACACGGACTCACACAGCTTAGCCGGAAGAATGGTAATGATCGCTAGGGTTTTTGCTCCATCTCTCCTGGATGAAAACAAGATAACAACCACGCAGAAGACAGGACTTGCAGCTTTGACTCACTCCCCATTTCGTTCGTGTGAGAAATCATGCAAGTCTCATGAGGCTTAGGCGGATCTAAAAAACAGATCTCTGCAGGGTGCTGGAGGTCTCACATCATCTCTTAATCGTGAGCTGAAATGACTGTAAAACCCCAACAGCTTCTGACCTCTAATCAAATCAAAGTCTAAAATCTCATTTTTTCCGCGGGGCTCTGAACATCTCATGTTAAAATCTCCCTTTTTTTCCCCCAATATGGATTCTCAGATAGTAATTTCAGCAGAAACATTTCAAGAGAGTAGAGATACTTCGCAGAGTTAAAAATGATATATACAGAGCTGAAATGAAAAATCCAGCTCTCGGCAGGAAAAAAAAAAAAAAAAAAAAAAAAAAAAAAAAAAAAAAAACTCGCATTACACGGAGTTCCGCGCTCTGGCTGCCGGACAAAAACGAACGAAAACAAACAGTGATGCACAAAGTCATATGGTGTAAAATAAGGTTTCAGCCACAAAACAGATGCATAGAAAAAGTCAACAGATGTTTAACTTTGCAGGGGAACGTGGAGGCACCTCCCCGCGTGGGGGGGGCCCCAGCAAAATCCTGGCAGCCAGCTGGGAACCAACCGCGTTTCACATGTGGCAGAATCGACACGATGTGCTAACAGCAAGCCTGACAGACACTGCGAGATCGCAGTGGATGATGCAACCACTTGATGGAAGCTGGCTTTCCGTCGCATGGAATTGCCAGGGCAGCAGACACTGTCCCTGTTGCAAGCCAAGAGAAGGGGGGGGGGGGCTGAAACCTCATCTGTTTCAGCAGCTGCCGCTTGTTGATACACCAGGTCCTTTTGTTCATCGCCGCTTGGAGAACCACTGACCACAGGCCGAGGCTGCTAAGCCCAGGACTGTTACACCATTAACTCATCTTACTGGTAGTGTTGTGGGTGCAGAAACACAGACTGACACACAGTACATACATTTGTAGGGACCATCCATTCATTTGTATGGGAGAAAATGCTAATCCCAACTACCAAACTATGACAACCTTAACCCCAACCCTTTTGGCAGTTTTGATTGCAGTCGCAGATTTTTATAAAACTGAGTTTCCCCTTTTGGGGACCAAAAAAAATATTAAGGTAAAAATAACATGTTTTCATCAAATGTCCCAACAACGTAATATATACATCTCACACACACACACGCAGAGTTTTCATCTCCAAGACGATAGTCTTGGGATTATGTTTTATTGACTTATCTGTTAGAGTTGCAAGGTCTGTTTGCATTTCGTCTCCTCTGTTTTTTGTCTTCCGTCACTGGGGTGAAGGCAATGGGCTCGATACATCTAGGGGCCATCTATATAGCGCCTGCTCAGAGGTCAGCAGGTACGGGTAGTGACATCTTGGCAGATGACATTTTACTTTTGATTGTCTGTGCTGTAAAAGTTAGGCTGCCTTTATGATTATCATGGTATCAGATAACATACACGCGGGATACAAGAAAAAAAATGAAGTGGGCATTTAAGGAACCAATTTTCATTTGGCCACTCCATTGTAACGGGTTTCATGTTCGCATGTTTCTGTAATTTATATAATCTGTAAAAATCTGTAAAAAAGCATAAATACAATCATCAAGGCATTAAAGTACTAATGCAGCCTTGGCATCTGATCTGTATATAATTCTTACTTGTCCTTCCAAAAGGATAGGACATGTATATAAGGACCCCAAACCAGCACCTTCTGGTTATGCTCCCTGCACTGAAAGGTGACATCCTGGTTACTAGAGAGCCAAAGCAAACGGCTCCCTGGGACAGTGGAGGACCACAGGGAAGAGACAGAGGCACTCTGAACAGTGGAAATTACAGGGGGGTGGTGCTTTGTGCAAACACATCATCTCAACTCAACAACAAACAGTGGAGTCTTGTTAACATTCATGAAAATCAGAGAACGCACTGCCAGCGGCACCGTCGGCACCAGCTGCGTCCTCATCGCCTCCGATGGCGGGAGCACGGGGTCCATTTCAAGCTGCAAAATATGTAGATCAGCTCTTGACAGACGCACGACTCTGTTAGAGGATGCCTGTTTGGAGCTGCTGACTTTTTGCAACCGCGTACGGTATGGAGCACGATGGCGGGCTAAATTATCCAAAACCAGGGCAAACTCATTCTTTCTACCTCCCCCTACCACACTTGATGACAATCCACTTAAAGTGAGACTTCTGAAACCCCCCCCCCCCCCGAAATGACAGAGGGGAAATGTTTCAGCAGCCTCTTCTGGAGGTGCAGGAAACCCTCCATCCATAAACTGGATGACTGGTTCCCTGATGACGAGAAATGGTCTGATGATGACCTGCTAAGTGGTAAATATTGGGTAAAATGCTCCATAATAGCACTCATGCCTCTGCAGAGGCCTTGCTCAGTGTACAGGTGCTGCCGATTTGCCTTTCAGAAGAGCGCCCCTTACAAGACCTTCCGCCACAGGTAGCTGCAGGCCCCGCCCAGTACAGGCCCAGTTTCTCCCATCAGCAGAAACACTGTCCAGATGTGGTGCCTAGAAAAAGCCCGCACCCCCACCATTTAAGATGTGCTGTCGGGTGCTCACAGAGTAACCTAGCCGGACCTCTGGCAGTAATTAACGGGGATTCGAGGGGGTATCACAGCTCCCCCTTCAGGGAGAAAGGTGGTAGAACAAGGCCCTGGACAGAGAAATATTTGCCAGAGTGATGGTTCCATTTTCGTTTGTGGCTCAGATCACTCATCTGGGGGCAGCCTGGCTGTGAACGATGACGATTCTCTCAGACAGACTGGTGAAACTGGCAGCCACTGCACATCAGACTGGCAGGAGGGCATTTCCGAGAAACAGGTGCCGCTTGAATTTCCACACTGGTCTGTGTGCGCCTGTCCCTCTCATTCATAACATCCCCCCAGGGGAATGGGAACCCACATGAAGGAGGCTGAGAGCACAGCTGGGAACGTGCCACAGGACACTGGTCTGGGCAGGGCTCACACAGGGGCCTGCTGCTGCTGTTTTGGGTTCGATTCCTTGAACGCAGCCCAGCCCTGGCCAGGTCCTGGAGAAGCGCCCCGACGTCCTCTAGAGGACACACAGACAGGTTTGGTGCCGCTCACGCACGGCACGGCACGATGACGCACGTCGCACACCTGCCGGCTGAATTCCGTTGGCGCTTCTGCTTAGCGCGTCCAGTCCTCTGCAGCCTGCTGTGTCTGACGCCGTTTACACAACAACCGCCACCGCAGCACCTGCATGCGCCCAGACAGGATCTGCTCACACCCCCAGCCCCCACCCGCCATAACGGCTTTCTGAGAAGAGGGCCACAGGCGTGCTGCTAAAGGATACAGCAAACGGAATAGCGAGGCCGCACAGATTTGAGAACAAGCACACCGACACGCGTAGGGCCGTTCACCCAGGGACTTTTACTGCACCCTCCAGCTTGCAGCCTTTCACTGCACCCTGGGAACTCCCCACTGCTCCTCCAAGAGGCGCCCCAGGGGTGACAGGGGAGTCCTGGATAAGAAAAACAAAAACATTTCCAAAGGCACGCCTTCCTGTAACAGCAACTATAGCTGAGCGTATTCTG
The DNA here is from genome assembly GCA_026781145.1 of Hippopotamyrus pictus. Classification (NCBI taxonomy): domain Eukaryota; kingdom Metazoa; phylum Chordata; class Actinopteri; order Osteoglossiformes; family Mormyridae; genus Hippopotamyrus; species Hippopotamyrus pictus. The sequence goes on along the minus strand of JAODLC010000043.1, from coordinate 4,691,403 downwards.
CTAAAGTGAGGCTTCAATAGAATGGCAGAACACAGTCAAGCTAAACCTTACGGCATGCAGACGCTCAGCCACACCTCCCATCCACCACAACCCTGCGGGTTTTACAGAATCTCTTAATTAGCACTGATTTACACCTACACTGGGCGAGACGACCTTTTTTCAATTAATGGCTGTTATAAGTGGAAACTCTGACCCCAGTACTCAGAGTCACACACCATCTTTAATAGGGAAGCGAGACCGGCTGCTAGAAATTAAGCAGACCGCCAGGAGTCACTCTGGATCTGAAGAGTCGTGTTTGAAGTGGGAGCATCAGAGCGACGATGACAAAGCACGCCCCCTGGTGGACCGCGAAGGTCTCCTCCATTCATCTGCAGACACCCTCCACACCAGCCGTACCAAGGACCAGAATCTGAGTACTGAGAAATGGGGACAGGCGTCACGTGAAAGTCACTGACTCGCACGTTAGCAAGGAAGCTAACATACCTTCTGAAAGTGTATCAGTTGGTTCGTGCTCGTTGGTGCCCGCTTTGACAAATGGATGGAAAGACAAGTGGGGTCGAGGAGCACGAGGCCTCATCCAAGCTTACTGACTGGTCCCACTGATCCTAGCAGCGGTTTGCTGCTGGAGGACGAGGGCCCGGGGAGCCGCCACAGCACCCACTAAGGGTGTCAAACACGGCTACAGGCCAAGCACTCGGGCAGGAAGTGGACTAATAGCGGCGGGCCACACAGGTCTTTTCCAGCTTCCTTATGCTACACACAGCTGCAATAATGCAGGCCAGCTGGTTCTGATAGGCCTGGTCACCTGATAACACTTAAGAAGCCGATGTGTCCTGGGAACAGCTTGGTATCCCTATGAATGAGCAGGAGGGGTTTACTGGAGAGAGGGAGAGCTTTGCCTACTGCCCCCATGACACCAGACCTGCATAAGCAGTGGAAGACGGAACGATGGAGTGGAGGTCGGAAAAAAACGGCTGGAGAGATTTATCAGAATCACCCCAGATCAAATTCAGATAAGCAGCAAAAATCAACAAATAAATGTTTCTATGGCACAAAAGCCTGTATTAAGTATTCAAAAAAGGACGTGCAGCTTTCATGAAAGAAAACACAGAAAATCAAGACGAACACCACAGCACCACAAACAGATGTCCAACGGATACAGCTACAGATTCAGGCTGCACATACAGCGCATGCACACCCCACGCTCAATGGTACAACGGCACATCCTTGTAGGACCTGAAGTTTACAGACCTGTATCGCCGCCTTTAGGATGGTTAGGGGTGTCTCTGAAAATTAATTCATATTTCAAGCTGGGTGTCCCATACACTCGTCCTATTTCGAGCCGATTTCAGCCCTAAAACACATTTCTTTATGCAGTCTCTTCACACTCAATTCGATTCGTTTTTAAGCCTATTTAGCCAAACCCCATCCCTTTAAGCATCAGTTATCTCTCAGGGAAAACCCTTGAGGCATTAATGATGTGTGAAAGAGCAGTCAAACTTCACGCACATTGTGCCTCTCTACTCAAACCTGGAAACATTCATACGGAAATCGTTACAATAATTCTGGAGAGCTTTGTTTCGGTTTCAGCCAAGGGGAGGGGCTATCAGTAGGGGAGCTGGCCGCACGCTGCGATTTCTGCAGAAGTCTCATGCTAGCAGCTGCATCCCTGTGAGATTCATTCAAAGCAGAATCTCCTTTGCATTTTGGTCTAACCCAGTGAGCGAGACGAGGGCTCAGGTGAGGAGGGCTCAGAGACCCACATGCCTACTACATCCATAGCCTGATGGAACAGAAGCCCAAATTTCCTCAAAAAAAAAAAAAAAAAAAGATCAGTTTTAGACATGTGGTTTGGCTAGCAATGGCACGGGTCTGATTTCCAACCATATATCCCAAAAGAAGCACATGCATAGCAGAAAAAAAGAAAAAAAGGAGAAAAACGAACACGCCGATGTCACGAATGCCATCAGCGCGAGATGGCAATGTAACAATAGTGGACACATAGTTCCGTGTCACTTCACTCTCACGAGCGCTGGATCAGCTGGCCACCTTGTGGGAAAGGGAAGGGGGGTGAGGGGGGAAGGGGGGCGAGGGAGGGAGGGAGGGAGGGAGGGAGAGAGAGAGAGCACAGACCTGCCTGGCT